>CM031242.1:705580792-706106888 GCA_018340775.1 Taxus wallichiana var. yunnanensis | reverse complement strand
AAATGACTACCAACGACCATCTTGTGACACCAAAAAACCATATTCTAAGCCCCTACATGGTCACAGGCACCCAACAAAGGTCTCTAGTGCTTAGGCACCCTCGCCACAATCCAAGCTCCTAGTCTGGAGACTCAACTAAAAGCTCCAGAATTTACTAGGTGCGATTCACGAATGTCTTCCCTTCCTATTCATCAGTTTTCCTAGTTTGTACAGTCTTGATCAAGAGAGAATCAACTAAGTCATTAATTCCCTCTCTTACACTTAAGGTTTCATAGTTATCTAACTTATTGTTTGTGTCATTCTATATTCTAGCAGTTGCTTAACATTTATTTATCATACACAACTCTGCAATTAGGGTTTTACAAATTCTTTTTTTGTTAAATCAACTAAGTCCTTCTCCCTCTTTCTTACACTTAGGGTTTCATATTTATCTAGTTTATTGCTTGTGTCATTCTATATTCCAGTAGTTGCTTAAAATTTATTTATCATACGTGACTTTGCAATTAGGGTTTTACAAATTCTATATTTGTTAAATCATTTAGTGAACCCACTCATTTGAATACTCTTTGATCATCACTTTCTCCTATTTTCCTCATACTAGGATAATCTCATCATGGATATATCTATTCGTGATTTTTTACAAGCCAATCCTATTCTAATGCTAAAATCAATGCTCTTTTGGCTAACACTCATTCCTTCCAACACTCATTCGGACCTTGTATTTCGATTATTATAGATGCATTTTCAAAACAACTTACTTTTCCATCTGATATAGTTGACACTCATTTTTTTAATGATAATGATCCTCCCCTATATATACCATCTCGCATTTATAACATGGGTATCAAGAAGACAATAGTCAATAATGGATATGAGCTTAATCTTTGTACTTTATCACTCCTTCAAACATTGGCCTTTCCTCTGCAGATGTTATCCCATCATCCATTCTCTTCGTGCGTATGATTCATCTACACATATGTGTATAGGAACTATCACTTTACCTCTTATGGTTGGGAAAAAAATATTTCTACATATTCTTTGTTATTGATGTCGATGTTTAGTATAATTGCTTACTTGGTAGGTCGTGGCTTCACGCTATGCAAAAAATACTTTCTATAGTTCACCGGTGTGTTAAATTCCTACATGATGGCTTTAAACATACTATCATTATGACAATGATCCCTTCAAATATTGTCACCTAGACCCAATCACTTGTACTACCTACTCCACTTCCTACCAATCCTACGCAACCCATTGATGATGATCGACTCACGAAGCATCTTGCATCCACCGCCGACTTGCCTCCTCTCAAGGGAAATATTTATGCATTGGATGTCATATCACCTCCTATCCAAGAGCACTCTTGCATCACCGATGCATCCTTCTACATGTAAAATTTTCATACATAATTCTTATTAACCGCACATTCCTTTCAATCCCACTTGATCTAATATTGTTTGCACACATGATGGCTTGGCTCGGCTAGGATTTAGATTAGATTATCTCCTCTCTTCACTTCATTCTCCTCACCTCTATCATGGATATATTTACATTATTGCTACTTATGGCCTCCACATCTTCCATCTATCAGTATTTGTTGCATGCACTTTTGCACTTCTCCACTTACACTTGGGCAGTCTTGGCTTGACTACATTGGTGGCACTTTGGATCCTAATCATATTGATATCACATTTCCCATGCCTTTTTCTATTTTCAATGATTCATTTCTCAGCTATACACAAAATATTACTCGCTAGTATATACATGGTTGTCCACTACCACCTTTCACTGATGAAGAATATGCAATGGGCATGTACAATTTACACCACAATGGCTCTTTATATGATCAACCCCATACTATTTCTTACCAAGTCTTTGACGCTTCTCCGTTTGGCTTTGACCATGACAATGATGATCTCTTAGACGATGTTACTTGATTCTTCTCTACATCATCCACTTGGGGGCATCATGATCATTCATCCCTCCCCTCCTAGCATTATCAAGAATCTCTCATTTCTACTATTGTGCTCAGTGCTTTATAGTTCATATTCCTAAGCAATCTTACACAACTTGATACACCTCTTATATCATCACTACCATTGATGCACTCTTGTGCTAAGGTTCACACTTGATTGTTGATGGCATATTATATTCATGAACCTCACACACTACACATTTCATGCTCCATGCTTCACAATACATATTTCTAGCATTCCATTCTCACACATCATACTACCCTATTATACAATCTACGCTCCACGCTTCATGTTACATGTCTCTAACACACATTATCAAACTTTTTCCTTATGACACACTCTAGTTCCACATTTCATACTTGACTAATGAGGGTCTAATTCTAAAATGATCCTCACCACATTCTCCTTTCACGCTCTATGCTTCAAGATCTATCTTTCTAGCGCATAATTTTAAACCATTTCTCGATGACACACTCTTGTTCTATGGTTCATTCTTGACCGTCGAGGGGTATTTTATAAATGAACCTCATTTCATACACATCTGTTGAGGGGCATGTTGCTTCTTCCATCTTGATACATTACATATCATTCTATCACACTCATTTACTACATTTGCATATCTTGGTTTCACTTATTCTTGTGTGCTTATACTATTACATGATGCAATTTTATTACTATGTTAGTCGTATATTTTGTATGTCATTATCTTTCTATATACACATGCACGTTCACTTGGTCTTTACTTATGAATGCATATTTTATACAAATCTTTAACTGCAGCAATGATGCTTAGCACTATACCTCTTACCAATCCCACCGAGGCTCCTGGGGACATCTACATTTACTACTCTTACACATCACAGTGTTATTATTCCATTATTTACTACTTCCTATTCTTAGTATCACATTACTTTATATTGATACATACACGCTTTGACATACTTCTTATCCTCTAACATGCTAACGTGTGCTTCACATGCAACATTTTCCTTGCAGGAACTATTTGCCACCATGGTTGTATGATAATTTGGTTGATATTGTTTGCCATTGTTTGTTATTATTTACGGGCTTTATCCTATGTCTTGTTTGATCATTGCTTGTATGTTTTTGGCCGCTTCATCCCTAATTGTCTTGTAACATTGTGAACGATTTTCCATGTCTGAAACCCACTTTTCATAGTCCATCTTGTATGCACACTTGCTTGTTACATTGTTTTTCTATGACATGCTTGCTTTACTTTTCTACTAACACATGCATCTAGCCACTTTGTTTTCATGTGCCTTGGTTTCTACCATGCACATTCCCTCCCCTATAGGGTATTAGTTTCAGATCAACAACATGTCCTCTTCTTTGGGCCTTATTATCCTAGCGATGTTACATGCACCCCAAATGAGGGGGAATACATTGTGTGAATCAATCATCACATAAAAAACATAGTAAAGTTCAACACAAAATCAACATAGATTACATTTACAAAAATGGCCTAGAATCTGACTTGGTTCCTCAGTTCAACACAGACACCAACACCCAGATATAGAGACTAGTGCCTGGGTGCTCTTGACCTTTCATGGGTGCTTATGACCAAGGGGAAGTTTTAGTTAATTTCTTAGATCATTATAGTTTTCAACAGTTCACATATCAGTTTCACACGATCAGCGCTTGACCTCATAATACAAAATGTATGTAATCTCCTATTATCTCCTTTTCAAGGTGGAACAACACAAAACAATACAAAACTAAACACGGATCACACCATCTACAACAATGTGTATTTTAGGAAGTAGTCATGGAAGGAGAGTAACACTATACCTCTCTCCCCAACACTCTTCTACCGTGGTGTGAGATTGCCCAAAAAATTGCACTTGGCATGAGATCACCCAAAAACTTGTTCTTGGCATGAGATCACCCAAAAAAATCTCTCTACAATAGTTCAGGACATTTTCTATCCTTTTAACTTTTCATGGATCAAGTGTATACTTTCCTTTTTACACATGTTTACATACTTATGCAAAAAAATTCATATACACATATTTGACTACTTTTTCACTCTTCTTTTACAAGTCCGTCCTTAATATGCAATAAGAAACAACCCTACATCAAGCACAAAAAAAATACAACACGGTACAACATAATACGCTTTACCCCTAGGGTCACTTCCTTCTTTCTTAGCTTCCATGCTTCATTTTTATCACTTCACGCTTTCACTTGTCTCTTCAGCACGCTATCGCCATCGCACTCTACATGGTTATCAGTACGCATCTCTTATCTACTTTATGTTATCAAGTATTCATCAACAACATAAAGTGGGGGTAAATGTAGACACAAAATCATGCACTTGGGTACATTTCTAGGTCCTAGAAGCATATTTACATTCATATGATTCCTAAGTGAGAAAACTAATAATTGATAACTATCTTTGGCCTCTTTGCTTTATTTTTGGTCTTCTTTATGGTATTTTACACCTTACAACCTAGTCAGTATTTCACTTTCTTATCTTTTATGGCTTCAAACACCAATGCGCAGATAAGACGTCAACACCTAGCTGCCATCATCCTTCTGGGTGCCCCTGACCCTTTTTTATCTTACTCACTTCTTTTGGGTCTCTTTTATCTTTTGGGCATCTTATTTTCTTTTAGGTCAACATTCCAGTTGTCAATTACAAAATTCAACCAAGGGAATCATATAAATACAAAGCCATGTGACCAAAATAAAGGACCTAGCTCTAAGCATCTATTATCATCACTTAAGGTTACATCCAAATGAATCTAAGAGTATTAAAGGCATCCATCTAGCACTCACTCAAGGGACAAGGGACTCCATTTTCTGCATACACTTCATAGGAAGGGGAAGTTTATTTTTCCATCCACACATCTATTTACATTACTAAATCTAGCCATCACTCGTTATAATTTGCACTTACACAAGGGACTTCCTAGGGCATGATTCTATCACACATGCACAAGAACTACAGGGAGTTTGAGATGTAGTGCAGTGCTTAGTCTAAGTTCACTCAGTCGGGTGACCACCAGGTCGGTTTGAATCCTCATATTACATCTTTTCTTTTTGGTATTTCATGTGGTTTGAGGGTTTTGTAGATCATCTTCTCTTATTAGGTTATAGGTGAATTCTACGATCATAGTGTGACACATAGGCAATCAACAAGGACTACCAATGACCATCTTTTGACACCACAAAAACCACATTCTGATCCCCTGCATGGTCACAAGCACCCAACATATGTCTCTTATGCCTATACACCCTTGCCCCAGTCTAGGCGCCCTAGTTCAGGATCATCTAACAACTCCATAATTTATTGAGAATAATTGCGACAGTCTACCCTTCTTGTTTATCATTTTTCCCAGTCTGCATAGTTTTGGATCAAACATGAATCAACTAAGTCATTCTTTCCCTCGCTTGCACTTAGGGTTTCATAGTTATCTAGCTTATTGTTTGTGTCATTCTATATTCCAGTAGTTGTTTATAATTTATTTATCATACATGACTCTGTAATTAGGGTTTTACAAATTTTATTTTGTTAAACCAACTAAGTCCTTCTCCCTCTCTCTTACACTTAAGGTTTCATAGTTATCTAGCTTATTGCTTATGTCATTCTATATTTTAGCATTTTTTTAGCATTTATTTATCATACATGACTCTATAATTAGGGTTTTACAAATTCTATATTTGTTAAATCAAGTAGATCGGTTCATCACCCATGAGGTCATCGGCTTCATAGTCAAAACTAGCGACACGATCATATGCTTCTGTTAGGGAAGATAGGTCGACTAGATGGATGGTATAGTGTAGAGGGGTGGTATGAGGTAAAGAGGTTGGGGGAGTGATCTGAGGCTTGGGCACCAGACATATAGGAAAATTATCAACCATACTCGAGGAGTCTTCTTATATGAGGATGACATTTATGTCATGAGCATGTCAAGTGTAAAGGATCTCTTAGTAACACAAGACTTCCCTATCATGAATCTAGGCATAACTAGCCAGGTGGGGATTATCTAAAGTGTAACCATCATCGTAGTTTTATGTGGAGGTATCCAATGCACAAGAGTCAATATAGTCTCTTATCGTACCACATGCTCTGATGGAGGTTATGGTGTACGTGGGATGATAACAGGAACTGAGGGGGCCTTTTTTAGAGAAGCGAGGTTACAAGTAAAGAGATAATTGAGATATGATAAGCTCTAGAAGATTAGAAGTATTAATGCAAAGTATGATATCATCAAGATAATCATCATCAAACTCCAATAGGTTGGGAGACGTACACCAAACAAATTCGTGATGACCACCATTACTGAAGAGATAATCTATAGTATAGTTGAAGCATTGATACTCTTGAAAGGGGATGACAGATATCTCGTCTAGTGTTGGGAGTTTGTAAGTCCACTTTTTTTTTGGAGTTTTTTGAGATTCCAAGGATTAGAATCCCCTTAAATCTTATAGATAGCTCCTAGGTGAGAAAATTTTACACATTGACAAGCGGAGGAAGCAACTGCACGCATGTGATGACTCAAAGGCCGCCCTAGGAGGATATTATAAGATAGGGGAAAGTTGAAAATCATGACTATAATGTGGATAGTCCTAGGAGGCATGATGATGGGTAAATAGATACACCCCATGGGAGGTATCTTCAGTGGTCATACCCTTGGAAAGTGCTATGTGTAGATTTAAAGTTGTCTATGGAGTAGCCAAAAGCCTTAATGAAGTCTAATGAGGAAACACACGTGCCAAATCATTTGTCAATGAGAACACGTTTGACTGTAGTATTTCCAATACAAAATGAGATGAAAATAGATGCATCATCTACATGGAAAAATATCTCATCATGAATCATGGAGGCCATACAGAAATGAATGCAAGATCAAGCATTAGTGGCAAGGTCGGTATGAATGGAGAGCTCCTCACATTGAAGGCAGATTATTTCCTATGATTCATGTAATGTGGGACTATGCCCCAGAGTGGGAGCAATGGGGATGTTCATGTCAAATAATGCTACCATGAGATACTCGTGGTGGCGAGGCAATGTACACATGAGTTCTAGAAAAGGGATTTGGCTAGGAAGCAGGGAAAGTTTTTCAAGAGGATACCACTTGTCATGACTGAGTTATGTAGTGGGGTGAGAGAAATGGGAGCCCTCAAGAACAGATCTGGGAGAAGCATGTATAATCAGGGAAACTTTAGAAATTGTCTCTTTCTTAGCTTCTACGCTATCAACCATATAAGCTTCATTTTGATAGGGGCTGATATTGTCTATAGAAGTAGTTTTGGACACCATCGATCCTATAGGAGATTTTCCACAAGGTATGATGGAATTTCTAGTTGTAGAAGTAGTTTTAGGCACCATCGGACCTGTAGGATATTTTCCATAGGGTCAATGGCATCTATAAGAGGGATATTTTTATCTTGGGAGGCCTGATTTTTAGTAAGGGTACACAACCATGTGAGTTTGAGGCTGGAATGATGTGGAATATTTAGGTTCTATATAAGCTATGACACTCCTAACATCATTCATGACAATCACGATTTCATGAGGATAGTTTATCTCAACTAAATTATTCGTAGCATGTTCTTGCTTTTGGAACTATCACATGTATTATGGTTAGGCATGGGATTAAAGAAGACTTGTAACTTCTCATTATCTTCGTTAATTATGTCATGATAATATTTTAATTGCACTACATCATGGGATTTGACCACTTTAGTTAAAAATTCCCAAGTGATGGTATCATGGTCAATTTGGGAGCCTAGGATTAATTTGATAATAGTCATGCATAGTGCATGACAATTCTCATGGGAATAACCCCAATTAGCATGCCACCAAAATAATTTACTTTCAACATGCTATTGAGGAACATGTCAAGAAGGATCTAAGATCATGCTAAATGGCTTAGGTAAGTGACATTTTAACTCTTCCTTGATTAATGGTTGATGATAGTTAGGCTGATTTTTATTGTTAGCTTGTTGATCAATGTTGAAGATGGTCTTATTCGAAGAAGTGACAAGAGGAAGAGTATCGAGACTATGTCATTGGTTTCACTCCCTTTCTTGGGATGTTAGAGGATTGAGACTTGTTTATTGGGTTGTGTCTTAAGAGGAACTTCCTCAAATTCTCTCATGAGTCAATCCTACCTTTTAGCTTGTTCAAAGGATTATTCTAGAGAGGTGGGAGAAAATGACCTCACCTTGTATTGAAGGCGAGGTTCAAGAGCTCGTAGGAAAAGTTGGAAAATGCTATCACTAGGCATGTTATGTTCAACTTCGCATAGATAGGGTATTCTAACATTTTATGAAGGCTTGTGCTGATTCATTTTCATATTGTTGATAGTTGATGAAGGCATTAATGTTATTCTCAGGTAATTCATGATATTGAAATTCATTCACTAAGGTTGTCACCAAGGACTCTAGCTCAACTATGGAGTTAGGAGGTAAGGTATGATACCAATCCAAAGCATCCCCAATGAGGGTTTTAGCTAAGAGCTTGGTGGCAACGTATGAATTGCTCTGATCCACTCCTTATAAAGGTTGCAAAAGTCCTTAATGTGAAGGGAGGGATCAGTGGACCCATCATAAGAGATGGAAGGAGCAATACCCCTAATATCCATGTTAGCAATGTAAGGTGTTAGAGGCTCTTGTTGGAATACTCTTAGGAATTTTTATGGATAGGGGTTAGGTGATGGGCACCCCATTAGGCCCATTTGGTAAAGGAGGGGGTGTGGTGCCCCAAGATCCCATTGTAGGACAATTGACTAGTTGAGCCATGTTGGCTTGTATTTGAAGGAATTGAGTCGTAGTAGCGGATTGTTGTTGGTTCATCCTATCAATGAGTTGGAGGATAAGGTTGGTAGGGTTAGAATTGGGGGTATTTTCATATGCACCTACTTTGGGACATTTCCCTTTTTCTACCCTACCATCAAGTTGTTTGGAGATGAATTCAAGGAGATGTTTATTAATCATTTCTTTTGATTCATCCTTGTATTGAGGAAATTGCATGAAGAATTTCTGAACCTCAAGAGTGTGATCAGAAGTGTTGTTATTTTTATTTTCCTCTTCCTCTTCCTCCTCCTCAAATAGGCATTTTTGGTGGGTCAGAGGTTTCTTTCTAGGGAATCCTACAACACAATAATCTATGGAGAAAGGGGATTCAGTTTCAGGTGAAGGGTTTCAAGAAATGTCTACACAATAGAATAAGAAGATCCTAGGCCGAAATAATCCAAGATGGAGTGATGATCTATATGAGAACAGGTCCTAAAATGAGACTTATTGATACTATGGGTTGTACAATAAAATTTACACAAGGGTTGATGGCATTGGGAGACAAGTTTGAAGGAACAAATGATATCACCCTTGGGTGACAACATGTCTGGGTAAGCTATTTTTTTAGGTTTTTTGAATTTTGGTGATTTGAAATGAGGTCAAACTTGGAGATGGATAGTTTAATGAGTTGTGCTTAATCAAGAGGTGTGTAGGATTCATGTTAGGTTCACCATAATGTATGGTGGGCCAATAATGTGTCTCAATGGCTTGCACTCCCACATCTTCCATTCTACAAGGGTATGCAGCAATAAAAAGGAGACACACATGGACCAACACACAATTGATTGATTAAAAAGGGCTACAATGAGTACTAAGGTCACGTATTCAGGGAATTGATCCCTACACTAGGTCAACCTAGGTTTACAAGGCTCACAATCAAGATAAAGGGGGCTACCCTTCTAGGATATTGGTTAATGGGGAGAGATATAGATTGATAGAAAGATAACACAAACATGCAAAATCTATAAAATTGAAATATAAATAAAGGAAAGCTAAGGAGTTGATCATGTAAGATCAATATGATAACTAACATTGATGTACATACAATACTAAGCTAACATAAAGCAATGCGAAAGGAGACGAACTAATCTATGCAAAGAGAGGGTTAGAGAACTTACATGTGGGGTGGTTGTTTATGCATCCATGTCTCCAGAGAAACAGTAAGTCAAGAGAGAATCACTATGGGTAGAGAAGGATAACACCGTTCTTGTCCTCAATTCACTATAGATGACCAAATCATGCAAGCAATCCAATAACCAAGAAGAGTGTCCAATCCAAATCAAATGAAATATAGATGAATAACAAAGTGAGAAGATGTGAAGATGACACAAAATATCATAGTAGATGGTTATTCTTTCATCTCCTTCCTTTCTTTCATGAGATGTTAGGGTGTGATGTGCATATGTACCCGATGCCATCACTTACAGATGATGGTTTTGTCTAAGGGAAAACCTAACACAAAAAAAATCACCCACAGGTGATGGCATTGGCCAAGGACAATCCTAATGTCAAGTGGGGTAAAAATGTGTCATGGATCAAGAGCAAGTCAATGAAATAAGTGTCAACGAAGTCAAATGCAAACAATTTTTTTGAGTGCAACATAAAGGATTGATTGAGGCAAGGGTAACTAAGGCTAGGGCTACACAGTGGTACATGTCTCTATGTATTGTCTCTAATCCCATAATGAGCATGTGTATAGTCATACTCCATTATTGACATGCCCCTTAAGGTACCCACTCGAGAGATAGATGCATCAATTACCCTTATCTATGCAAAATGAGTCAGTAACAATCTAAAAAATTAGGTGTATATAGATTAGTTACCCCTATGGATGCAACAAGACAATGTGTAGCCATAATATATGAGTCATGTATATAAGTTTGGAAAGTGAGAGCATCAAGAATCATTATCAAATAAACACACTGTGTATTTTCTTTTGGTGAGGAGGTTGCAACAAATAATGTAACATTGAAATATGAAATCATATGATCATTAGAATTATAATCAATGGTTTTTAAGCCATGGTCATGGTGACATTGTGAAGGGGGATATGAGTGTCAATAGAAAGTTCATCATGTAGATCAATAACATTATAGTCCATCACAAGATGAGAATGATGTGCAATGTAAGTAGTGTCTTAATCATCATATATGAGAGGGATATCACAAAGATTAACAACATGAGGTGTGGAATCTATTGTATCATTCCATGGAAGAAGGTGTTGCAAGGGAATTGTATGTTATAACATGGGTAGAAGGGATTGCATGCATAGTATGTAACTAAGGACAGCCTAGAAGGATATTATAATTGATATTATTAGGCATAACATAGAACATTAAGAGTGCATGGTCCTATAGTAATAAGTAGAAATATTTCTCCCAACACTTGTTTAGGTGTGTTATTAAAGCCACAAATACATAGAGTAGATGGAGTTAGATCAGTAACAAAAAGTCTTATTTGATGGAAAAAGGAAATGTTGCATATATTGAGACCAGATCCATTATCAAATAAAGCATGATTAACAAGCACATTACGAATGTGAACTTGAATTTACAATGGAGGAGCATTTTTAACAATTATACGATAAACCATAAAATAATTTTACACAAGGAAGCTAGGAGGACATAGATTTGTATTGAAAGTGATGTTGAACAAAAATGATCATCATCAAATGAATAAAATGACCATATCTTGAAATAAATTTGAAATGTACAAACAAAAATAGATTTTTTTGAATCTAATTATGTGCAATAAAAACCTCCAAGGATTTTCTCAAAAGTGTGTATTTTTCCAATCATGCCTTAATTACTAAAAAGTGAAAATTGAATTTCCAAAAATTGTACTAAAATTTATGGAAAACAAAAGAAGTTTTCATTACTTGTGTAAAAATATATATATAATAATCTATATAATATATATAATTTGTAAATAGGTTAGGTTTGTTATGCCCGATATATGAAACAAAAGGTGATTTAAAAATTAGGAACCCTAAAAAGTGACCCAAAGGGTAGGACCAACCATGAAACCCTAGGAAAACATTTTTAGATCAGATTTATGGCAGATGATAGATGAAAACCAAGTGTGAATTTGAAGATAAGATGCAAATATGAAACTTAATGCAACTAGAGTTTGGGTTTGGAGAAGAATAGATCTGATAAAGAGCATGCAAAATGTCGGTTTCACCAAATGATTTAACAAAATTAAATCTTTATCAAAGGACTAAGATCAATAAGATAATATCACAAACATGCAATATTTAACATCCGAATGGAAAGTAAGTGCAAGTAATGAGAGGATGGGAGTGACTTAGTTGATAACTCATTGTCCATGTTGGATCTCGACTGGAATATTGATGGAACAAGATGGATATGGGTTGTATATGCTTCATCTAGAAAACATAGATATGTAAATCTTCTAGAAAGTAGTACCTAAAAGGGGACAAGACCACCCCAAATGCTAGTGTTTGTAATGGGCACTAGTGTCCCGATAATGAATATGGATCTAGTTTTTTAGGATTTGATAATCTCTCCTTTACTTGACTCTTTATTGCTCCAACTTCATTGTAGGGGTTCACTATCACACTTGAAGCTGTAAAAAAACCTAGCCACCTACAGAAGACTCAAGCACACATTAGATGGAGTAAAATGTGCATATGCTTGAGTCATACTTACCTCGGCAGTCACCCTAATGTGATTATCACCAAGCACTACACTATATTTCAAACTCAATATAGTTGTGGTGTGTGTGTGAGATTGAATTGTGTCCCTTGAAGCTAGGTTTCCCTTGTGCTATTCGCATAAAGATAACATGCTACAACTACTTTGCCCCCAAAATCAATGTGTGAGATAGAATTCAGAATTTACCCTTTCTATGTAGTTATTGATGTAACCCAAATGCAATCCTTGAATGTTTTCTCTTTTCCCAAGTAGTAGATAGAAAGTAATAGCCAAATTATATAACCCTTTAGAATAATTAGTAGGTTGTGTATATATATGACTCCTTTGTTTGAATTTCAACACTTAACAACTAAAAAGCCAACCCAAAGTGATAATATAAGTTTTAGAAAAGATAATGGTTGATGTGTCATTTTAAAACATAAGAGAAGAGGGAAAGAGGATAAAGCACCCAAAGGGGACAATACCACCTCGAAACTCCTCTCACTACTACTAGTACTAGTGTTTGAGAGGATCTAAAGATAAAATAGAAGACACTGAGTTGGGTCACATGTTGTGCAATGTCCAAAAGTAAAGCAATAGTTCTAAAAAAGCAAAGGACAAAAGCATAAAAAGATAAATAAATGTAAATACAAAACAAAGCAAGTGTTATTAATGTCTAGTTTTCTAGCTTAGGAATCATGCATATAATGGCATATTAGAGGAGTGATGTAATAGTACTAAGTGCTTAGATTTCATGTCTACATACTCAAATTTCACAAAACACCGAGAAAAACTTTTAACACATTGGTTAGGGCCTTATGAGATATATGAAATATTACTTGTTGTGGTATGTAAGTTGAAGGATATGAATGGGGAATTTTTACTAGGTCACTTCAATGAGAGTAACATTAAACCATACTTCAAGTTAGGGTTTTGTTTGTAATCGAATAAGGCTTATACCATTAGATTAGGTGTTATTTCAATTCCTAAGATACTTTCTTTCATGTACTTAGGACAATTTTCTTTTCGAGTATTCCTTTATGTTGTAATAAACATGCATGCTTTACACAATAATCCACTCCATAAGTTATATTCAAGACTAATGTTCTCAAAATCAAAGTGTAACCTTTGGTTCCATTGCAACATATATTTTAATTATTTTAAGTCCTTGATGTGAATAGACGTGTGGAGGAAAATGTGTGAAATTTGAGTGGGTAGAATAAAATGTTTTTCCTCCTAAGTCTTAAGATCTCATAGGAAAAGAGTACACCAATGCACGCCATGTGAAATTGATATAGCTGATAGAATGGAGGATAAAGCCAAAATTCAAAAAGGTGTAGAGAATAGAGGCACCGATGAAGGCCACATGTTTTTTAATTGGGGATTCTCCACAATTGAAAAGTAAAAATCTTTCGGAGGATGAAAAATAAATGTTCCCCACATGTCATTCATCATCATCTTCTAGAGAGCGAAGACCAAAGTGATAGAAGGTTGTGCAATGTGGTGAAACATATGTTATCCACATGTCACAAATCATGAAAGGGAAAAAAAAATGGTTTAACGCTTTGGGTATTTATGAGTGTAGAAAGAAGGAATAAAGGACTTCGTATATAGTCACATGAAAGAAAAATAGAATATAAATTTAGTTTGGGGTATGCAAGAAAATTCCAAAAGTGTGCGCTAGAAATTGAAGAAGTTTTTGAGATTTACAATTTTTTGAAAAGAAAGGTGGTGTTCTTGATGCACAAGAATTGATAAGGCATGACATAATATGGTTAAGTGTGGATAAAAATTATGGATTAAAAAATAAAGAGGAATAATGAACAAAGAATACATGGGGCACGTGAAAAGAGGGAAGTGGAAAGGGTAAAGTGTTTGCAGGAAAGCTACACGGTAAGGAAGAAAGAGAAAAAAAGAGGAAAGTACACAAGGGAATATGATGCGGCATAGGAATGTAAGCTAGATATATAATGTAGAGGTGTTTTTTATTAGATAAGGTAAAAATAGGGATCGGCTCCCAGGGGCCATTACAAGATGAGGAATAAAACCCATGAACAAGAAGGAAATGGAAAAGTCCAAGAAAGGAGTTAAACATGCTTAACTCTTACAATGAAGAACCGAACTTTGTACCAAAGTGAGAAAACCAGAGAGAAAGAGAAACAGTCTCCAAAACTACAAAACAACAGTTTCCAAAATTCTACCAACAATCCAGAAACACTAGTTAATTTTTGGAGATCCTTCACTACCATCATGACTGTCTTTGATCTCATCACCCTCAGCACCCTTGACATGTTAATATCTTCCTCCAGCTCATCCTCGAGCTACTAATGCACAAGTTAAAGTTCCTTCTTTTAGTGCCCTCCTCCATCCCTTCCAACCTATCACTCAACTTTTTGACCTGGTCCTCCAACTCCAAAACTTCTTTTTGGACTTCACCTGAGCAGAGACAATTTTCTTAGAAGCGTTAATGACATCCAACATTGTTTCCCTTTGACCAACATTGGTTTCCTCCATCACCTGAAGCACCCCTTCTAAGTACTGGACCTTTCTACTCAAATCCTCAAACCCTTTAAATTACCATCCCAATTTCTTTTTCTCGAGGTGCTCACTTCCCCACAACCATCCTCACCTATTTCTTTACCAGAATCCTCCCCCACATTTTTGCATTTCCCAGCCTTCATCTTAGTAAGGCATTCCGTGAGAGTGAGGTCATCCTCATCCGCCTTATCTTTCAAGGAAGAGGATAGAATAGTTTCCCATTTTCAAACAACAAGAAGAATGAGCCCTTCATGCAGAGGCATCTCAACTTTCTCTTACTGGAAAGCCATCAAAGAGTTAGTCAGAGACATAAATAGAAAGAAGGGGATGCTCACCATGACCTTGTGGCGAACATATTCAGAAGGGTCATATGGTGGGTATATATTTTTCAGTATTTTCCTTCCAGAGTGATGTACTTCATGATTTGAAGGCACACATCTCTCCATATACCTAGAATACACGACCTGGCAATACCATCCGTAAAGAAAGAGCATCTTTCCTTGCCAATGAAGAACAACTCAATTTCATGTTCTCTACGGGTTTTGTCCTTAAAATTTTTAAGCCCATCCATTTTCATGTTCATCGCTAGGGCTGATGGTGGACTCAGAAACCTCAATTTCCATACCTCTGACCTCAAACTTATCCTCTTTCCAAGCTTTTCCAAAATCCTTAGACAGGAGGGGTCATGACCATGTAATTTGGCTATGAAATTACTTGAAACCCCCAATCCTAAGCTTGTTCCACAGAGGCTGATTAAAAGCTTCAATGCTTTGGCTAGCAGGTTCAACTCTAATCCTATCACCCCCATCTTCACAAGTCTGAACTTCCTCTGTTTGCTACTACTTCTAAAAAATAGACCCTCTTTCGCACTAACAAAAATCATGGAGAACAAGATATTAAGTAAGTTATCACCACCTCGGCTCACTCATGCCAACATCATCAAACTTAGTGCCCTCTATCTCTACTAATGGTTTCATTAATGTCCATGGGTAATTTATCAACTTTACACTAGATCTTGTAATCATTACAAATGATTCCATAATTAGCCATCTTATCTCGCACATTTGTTCCCTTGACGTAAGGTATGATTATAAGAAATGCTATCAAAAAAATTGAAGTTTCCTTCACATCATTGAGGATATTTCTTATGGCCCAATTAATGGAACCTTGATTATTGAGGGCATTAATTAAGAGGAGAGAATCACCTTCAATCTGGATGTCCTTGAAGCCTTTTTCTTTAGCCAACAAAACCCCCAAAGAAGAGCTCTAGCTTCCACCATGTTGTTGGTTTGTCGACCTAACGGGCCCGCATAGGCAAACAACCAATCTCCTTCACTGTTTCTTAGAATTCCCCCTCCCCAACAAGACCCAGATTCCCTTTTAAGCTCCATCAAAATTTAACTTAACAACATTTTCCCCAAGCCTAATCCAACTGGAATTCTTTTTAGGTATGTGTAATTCCACCGTCCAAGGGTGAACTTGTCAAGAACTATCTGCTCACTTTTCGGGCAGGGTTTCTTGACTTTTCCTTTAAAGAGTTTAATGTTTTCCTTTATGGCATTCAAAAAATTTTCTTCTAACTTTCAAGAGAAGAGATTTCTGATCACGGAAGATACCATCATTCCTGGCCTTCCATAAACCCCCAAAAAAATGAGGGAGGGCAATATTCCAGGCCCAGATCAAAATGGGAAAATGGAAAGGACTCTCCCATTGAAAACAATAGTCTTCAATCATCAAGGGCAGGATCCATTGGATATTGAACAGATCCATAAATGGAAGCAAAGACTTCATGGGAGAAGGAGAAATGAAGGAGGAGATGGTTGACATTTTCCTCCTCTTTCCTACAAAGAGAACATCTATTGGAATCTTCATTCCCCTTTTCCTGAGATTGTCCACAGTCAGGATTTTATTTTGGGCAGCCACCATAAAAAAAGATATTAATCTTTGGGGTAAGATCCTTCACCCAAAGTTTACCCCAATAGTCCTTGTGCAAATCAGTCTTGAAATTTAACATATAGGCTGATTTAACCAAGAAAATTCTAGATTCTTCTTCTTTCCATTTGATGGAATCCTCCTTGGTTTGGAACATGGGGATGTGGAAATCCCTTAGTTTATTGTTGAGATCCCGAAATGGTTGGATGTCACCATCAAAATCCGAGGAGGCTCAATGGTTTCCCATCTGATAGAATCTTCCTGATCCAAAAGTCCCGAATCCAAAATTTTCTGTTTCCTTGTAGAACTGAGCAACTTCTTTCCAGATTTCCAAGTTAGCTAAGGGGGAATCCTCAATCCAATTATCATACCAAAAACTGATTCTAGAACCCTTGCCAATCTCCCATATAGTACCTTTGGTTAATATTTCTTTGGAGGCCACAAAGGAATTCCAGAAAGGAGACCCTCTAGGAGGTTATTTTGATTAAAAAAGGATTCCATTCTACCTATATTCCATAAGTATTTCATCTTTATAATTTACACCCAAAGACCTTCCTCTCTAGCAATCCTCCAACCAGCCTTGGCAATTAAGGCCTCATTCATAAGAGAAATATTTTTAACCCCAATCCTCCACAAAGCTTTGGTTTTGTGACTTTATCCTAGGCCACAAGAGGGAATTTGAACTTCTCACTAGCTCCCATCCAGAGGAACCTCTTCTAGATTTTCTCTAAGGCTTCCTTAATTTTAGCAGGGAGCATGAAAAGAGACATCACATAAATGGGAATGCCTTGAAGGGAGCTTTGGAGCAGTTGAATCTTACCAGCTTGAGAGAGCAAAGAGACCCTTCCAAGATGAGAGTTTACTATTAACTCTTTCCAGTAGAGCATTCCAAACCATGAGATCAGGCTTCTTATGGATCAGGGGCATACCCAGATAAGAATCTGGAAAATTCTTAATCCTGCATCCCAAGATGCGAGCTAATCTAGCTTGAACTGATTCTCCACATTAATGAAAAAACAACACTTTTATGGAAATTAACCATCTGTCCAAAACCTATTCATAATCATTAAGAACCACCTTAAAATTTGAGGCCTCATGGATAGAGGCCTTACCCATCATAAAGTTATCATCCACAAACTGATTGAGACAAATAGAGGGAAGACCATTAGAGATTTTAATACCCTATACAATTGGAAACCATGGCAAGTTGATAGATTCTACTCAAGGATTCAACCATTATGACATAAAGGAAAGGTGAAAGAGGATCACCTTGTCTCAGCCCTCTACCAGCTTGGAAGAAACCTTCCAGTTTTCCATTGACCAAAACAAGAAACTGGCAGTGGATATGCAGGTCATAATCATATTAACCAGAAAGTTATCAAAACCCACCTTTAACAGGATGGCCTAAAGGAAAGACCATGTTATCCTATCAAAGGCTTTATGCATATCCAACTTGAGAAACATAGCCGATCTTCCAGAGCTTTCAATGGAGTGGATGGCTTCTTGAATCACAATAATGCTATCAGTAATTTTCCTTCCTAGAACAAAATCCCCCTGATTCCCAGAGATAAAGTTAGGAAGAACCATCTGAATCCTCCCAACTATGATTTTAGTCAGAATTTTATAGCTGGTGTTGCACAGCTTATAGGTCTGAAATCCTTAACCTCCTTGCTCAACAATTTTCAGCACCAGGACAAGAAAAGTGTTATTCATTTGCCTCAAAAGATGACCATTGTTGAAAAACTCTTGGACCATTTCAATGACCTCATATTTTATCACCTCCCAAATTTTTGAAAGAAAAAGGTGGAAGCCATCCACCCTAGAGATTTATCAGGTTCCATATCAAAGATCGCAAAATGGATTTCCTCCTCCGAGGGGCTCCTTAAAATATCTCTATTTTCAAGAGGGGTGATAACATTCTTGGAAAAGATCCAAGACTTTATTCTTGAACCAACTCCTCCAAACTCTTCCCCTTTATTTGAAAAGCTCCTTGAAGTAATTTATTATAGAGGCATTGATGTCCCTACTATCCATAAAGGACTCCCCATTTTCACCTCTTATTTCATTAATCTTTAGGATATTAGCTCTAGAAGTAGCAGAGAAATGGAAGAATTTAGTATTCCTATCCCCCTCCTTAAGCCATTTAACCCTAGATTTTTGTCTCCAATACACCTCTTCTTTAGCCAAAATTCCATGGTAATCAGACAAGAGTTTTTGTTCTTGATCCTTGAGAACCGGGTTAAGACCAATGTTCTCCATAAGTTCCTCAATATTTCTTAGATCTTCAGCAATTCTACTTTTTTCCTGAAAATATTTCCAAAAGTCTCCTTATTCCATCTTTTAAGGTTACTTTTGATGTGCTTCAGTTTAAAACACAATCTAAAACTAGCAACCCCACGAACCTGATATCCCACCATTCTTGAATCTTGTTGAAAATATCAAGGTGATCTAACCACATCTTTTCAAATATGAAAGGTCTAGCTTTTTTCAGTTGATTCATCCCCAAATCGAGAAGAATGGGATTATGATCCGAGCCAATTATGGGAAGAGTTTTTAGAGAATAAAGTTGATTGATCATACAAAGATGACTCACCACAAATCTGTCCAATCTTATCTGAATGAGCTCAGTTCCATCCTTCATTTACCCAAGTAAACTTGGATCCCTCCAAATCTAAATCAAATAGACTATTTCTGGCCAGGAAGTCAGCTAAATCTTCCATACTTTCAGAATAAGAGATCAAACCCCCTTTCTTTTCACTAGGGAAAGGGGGTATTGAAGTCTCCTCCAACTATCCAATCTTTATCATTAAACAATTGTCTAAAGCTAGAGAGATCCTTCTAGAAATTCCATCTTTCACTGAGTTTATTGGGAGCATAAATGTTAGAAACATACCAAGATTTTTCGAGATGATTTCCATGAAACTCATTACCACATGGCCAGGGGAGGAAAGGATCAAAACTCCATGCACTAATCTAGGATCCCACATAGTGACAACACCTCCTGAGGCTCTAGAGGAGCTACATCCTTCCCAGTGACTTTCTTTCCAAATTTGTCTCCCCACCTCTTTAAATCTGTCCATTTTCATTTTGGTTTCTTGGAGCATGAGAATATCTAGTTTAGCTTTAACTCTAAGATCCTTAGCAATTCTGTGTTTACTAGGGATTATTCAAACCCCTAATATTCCAAGAGAGGAGGATCATTTAACATTTCTTATTTTGGAGAAGCAACTTCCCCAGAGTACCCTGAATGCCAGCTTCTACTTCCCTCCTAGAGTTAGTCTCCCTTAATTCCTTATTACTTTTCCTGCCCTTAGGAGTTGAGTCCTTACCAACATCAGCTCTGAGGTACTTCACGTAAGGTTTTGATTTACTTACTGGGGTCTTAGGAGAGACCACTAGATCGTAAGTATCAGCAACATAGTCCACAAGAATTCCAAAACATTAGACATGGGTAATAGTTCTTCTTGTCTCTGACCAAAGGAGCTCTAACCAATGGAAGAAACTTCATCTAGCAAAGGGCCACAGCCACTTGCAGAGCATAAGCATTACCTTCCGAAACTTGGCTAGCCCCTTCCCCTATTTCTAGAATCACCTCTTCTAAGTCCATATTTTCATTTTCATTCTCATCTTCAGCTTCAAAGTCATTGACTTCAGGGAAACCAGAGACCACCAGTTCCTTGGGGGTGTTATGATGGATCGAGGGATCCACTTCTTTGACCACCTTCTAGATGTTAAGAGGATCCTTTGTCTCTACAACTTTTCCATTTTTCCCAATCAACCTCCATTCCTTTGCCTCCTTATTATTTATCTTTTGTGGACCAACTAAGGGATCAATTTTTTTCTTATGAAGAGGACAATTTCTTTGATCATGACCCACCTACTTACATTTTCTACAGGAAAAAGGGAGATGGATCATAATCAATCTCTGCATCCAAACACCTTCAGAAGTCAAGAGTTTGATATTACTCTCTAAGGGAGCATCTTGACCCATATTGACACAAAATCTGGCATGGGTGAGTCTAGATTTAGCCTTAGTGACCGGATCTAAGGCTATCGGCTTTCCCAGATTTTAGCAATGCCAATAAGGACTTCGGATCCCAAAACTCTAGGGGTAAGCCTAGAAGGTTGACCCAGATAGGGAACTCAGAAACAGACGTCACATACGGGTTAAAAGTTGGTTCCCATTTCTGAACAACCACATGAGATTTTCCAATAAACTAGGGACCTCTAGCAAGAATCTTCACCACATGATCTTTACTAGGTAAAGAAACTAAGAAGAAACCATTTGCGTAAGTTGAAACTTCAACATTTCCATTAGATGCCCAACGTCTCTTGACCCATCCCCTAAAGTAGTCAATATTCGGTCTAGAGCCAAGGCATTTAGCAAAGAGAGCACCTTCCATGGAGGCTTTTGTTCTAGCCAAAAGAGTCTCAGGGATTTTAAGGGATAAGTTACCTTTCTCCTTTGATGGCTCCAGTCCCTCCAAAATCGCCTTGTCCAGGATTTTTCCAACCAAAAATTCTTCCCACGTGCTCATAGCCCCATCCTTTTCCTTATTGTCCTTGGGGGCAACAATCACGTGATATTTTACCTAGTGTAGAGCCCGTTCAATCTAATGATCTATCTTACCCACTGGAGATTCCCACTCATTTCCTTCATTTGAAATCTCCAGTAAATCCTACTCCCGCTCCATCTCAATCTCGAGCATTGACAATAGTTACAACAAAAGTATAGCTTGCCAATAGAGTAAGTGTGACTTTAATTACCATATATAGGGGTATAAAAGGAGGGTAAGAACTTATCTTAGAGTTACTTTACACTCAAACAAATGAGAGATCCATGTGAAAATATATATTCGAAACACAAAAAACACAAACCTTTCCTCTAATGAAGAAGATATCAAGCTACTACAGGAGATAAGATAGAGAAAAGAAGTGGAAGAGCAGAAAAGGTGACAATTTTTGACAAAGAAAACAAGTTATTTGAGCTCTGTAAATACTTTCAACCACCATTAATGGGAGGTTGAGCTTTCCCCAATAGATACAATGAAATTTGGGGATTTAAACCTCCCTATATTTAATCAAGGAGGATTTTGAATGAGGCACGTGAAAATAATGAGACTAGAGGAGGTGCGTGATATTGAGTTGTGCGATGGTCAAATTCTTCAAGCAAAGCTAGTACAAGTAGTTCAGAAGAATTGATGTTGGTAGAAGAACAAGATATCACAATTATTAGGGTGCTAAATGAAGAAGTAGAGTGAAAGATAGTTGAGGAACTAGAAGATGCTAAAGTTAAAGCCAAAGTCAACACTTTTGCTAAGCAAAGAAAAAGGGCGTAAAAACCATGACTTTCAGTATGAAAGGGAAGTCAAAGGGAAGTTCCTACATCCCTACTACCCTAAACATGGAAATATAATATTTGGAAAAAAATTATGGAGGGAGAAAGATAGAATACCAAGGTTAGCTAGTGTAAAATATCATATTTCAACCATCACATGTTGGGGTTGGAAGTAAATTTTTCACAAGATTGTCTTCGACAAATGGACAAGAAGAATATTGAGGGAGGTTTCATCTTTGATGATAACATGAAACAAATGCTAAAGAAGGTTGGGGTAATAAAAATCTATGTGTTACTTTACTTTAACAATCCTACATAGAAAATACAATATTTGATCTTGCACATCCATGAAGGGTATTTCTAAATTGCGAACATGTGCATGTGAATAATTGCGATGCTTATCAGAGAGGCCACAAGGCTAATTAACACTAGTGATGAACTATTGTTGGATCTATGAAATAAATATGAAATAGAAAATACTGGTGATCTTATGAAGTATAAGAAATGAGGTGCCTTCCTAATTTATAATATTGAGGGCCCAAGGAGTAGGGTTGTAGCGTGCCTCCTAACTTCCAAGTTGTCTGGCTCAGAACATTAGTAGAAATCAATAGGAATTTTTGCACATCACCCAAAAATGGAAAAGGGGACACATTATAACCTCTCCTAACACATAAAAGAGGGCATTGAACAAGACACAAGAAGTGTGTATAGGAATGGAGTAAAATTCATTTGGGGCACAATCCTCCTACTACCGGTCTTCAATGAAATAAGTGTGCCAAAAGGGAGAGGGAAACTAAGGTGGATATAATATGTGGAGAAGAAATCACTAGTTGGGCGATACAAAGAGTTTTTGGCTCCCAACACTTTGAACAATGCATATAAAATTAGGATCCACAAATGGATAAGGCATGTAAGATATGTCCTCGAAGAAGATTAGTGAGTACTACAGAAGATGGTAGAAGCAGTTGTTGTCAAAATTTCCCCCCCCGGTAATTTTGATAACATGCATCAGAATATTCAAGTCCCAGGAAAATTGATTGATTCGGGGCCAAAAATCATGTTGCTAGAGTCCCCTCAAATATTTTCTAAGTTCCCTGTCTGAGAGGAAAAGAGCAAGCTCTGAGAAAATGCAAAAAGAGGTTGCAGAAGGTAAGTAGGTTGATCCAGGAAAAAATCGTAAAAATGACTAAGTCCTAGTCCTAGGGCAATTGGGACATTTGGGACAAAAAGGCCCAACCGGCGGCTCGGCCGAAGTAAGCACAAACAGCCCGCAAAGCAACAGGGGACATCCGGGACAAAAGTACGCAAAATGCGCCGATGCCGGTTCGAAATGAGGAAAATTGGCTAAAGAGGGACGCAAATGGGACAAGCGGGCCAAAAAGGCACGAACCGGCCGAACCGGGCGAAAAAAAGGGCCGATACCCAAGGCAAAATGGGACAAGCGAAAAAGGACGCGCGAACGTGTCCTTCACCCGAAATAAGCACAAAGAACACAAGGCAAATCGGGACAAAGGGACGGGACGCGGATCGCGCGAATCGCCAAGGAGCCGAAAGCCAATAAAATTGCGCCACGTCATCGGCCGAATGAGGGACAAGGAAGCCCATTTCGGGCGGATCGGAGGTTTTTGTCCCAAACGGTTTGGGACATCCGGGACAAAAAGACGCGAAGGGCGCGAAAGAGCGGGCAGGCCCGCAGACTAATCAAAAGTTGCCAAGTGTCCTCATAGAGTAAAGGTCAGAAAAGTCAAAGGGCGAGTTTTCGAGCACCGAGCCGAACCATTAGGATCTTGCCACGTGTCCCATTTAAGGGTCCATGAGGAAATTTTAAAGGAAAGCCCGCAAAAAGGCTGAGAGAGAGAGAATTATTCAACCAATCGAGCCCGCCACGTGTCATCCAATGGCGTAACGCCTTCAAAAGCCGTTTTAATGCTATTCCGTGCCCTAAATCTTCAGATTGCCATAACTTTTGATCCAAAGCTCGGATTTGTGCGTTCTTTGTATCAATGGAAAGCTGTAAAATTCTCTACACATTTCCAAGGTCAATCTTGTATTTTGGTTCAATTGAGGATGAAAATCAAGAAACACTGCGCGGATAACAAATAGAAGTGATGCGTCAACGAACAATTTTAATGCAGCAAAAGCCTAGGCCATTTTTCCGCCACTTCGCCATGATGAGATGAGTTAAATGCATTCTGAGGTGGTTGGGGCAGATTTTTTCCTCTCTCTTTCTCTCTCATTCTTCCTATAAATTGTAAGGAGGGGCTTTTTTTCTTATTAATTGGACATTTCTTTTACAACCCGTCCCTTCTCTCCATCGCCAAATCCTTCCTCGAATTTGTGGAGTTTTCAAGCCTCCCACATGGACCGTAATGCCATTGTGCCTCTTGGCCATCGCAATGTATTTGAATCGATCCTTTGAGCAATATATATGTCCGTGATTAAATTTAAATCCTCTCATATATTCATTGTTGTCATTCGATCTCTCATTGCATTTCTAAGCTACTGCATGGTGTGGTATTGCATCTATATGGTCTGTGTTTATTTTTTCAAAGCTTATGTTCTTCATTCCTCGGTGCATCACCCCCTAGCTTAGGTTTATTTTTATGCATTTCTCTCTCCCTGTCTCCTTGGTAGTTAGATTAGTTTTTTGGGTAAACCTCTGCGTTTCATTGGTGCATCTGAACAGAGGAATAGGAACCAGCCTTTCTCTGGAGAATCCTTCTCATTTTTCAAGTCCCACACTTAGAGAAAGGATTCAATGTTGTGCAATCACACTGGATGCCTGAACATCAACCTAGAAGCCTGATGTGCGTCCAGGGGTGCTGTGATTTTGCATCAACAGTTTTGGCACGCCCGGTGGGACTCTAGAGGTCTTCCACTTCATCTTTTGCAGGTTGGTGTGTTCTGTGAAGATTTCAGCCTTTGGAGGCACTTGCAAACACATCTGGTGACTCCATCTGATCAGCAACCCATTTCTCTGAGCTTGCAAACCCGTTTCCATTCATTCCCATCCATCTTTCTTTCCATCCCTTTCATTCTTTTCCATTCCATGAAGTTATGCAATCATGACTTCATTTCCATCATGGAATTCATATCAAAAACAGCAGTATATTCCACCTCCAACACGTTTTACAAATCCTCCAGATCAGCATGCATATTCATATGATACAGCGAGCAAAAGTCGGTTTGGCTATGGAGCTTTCCAAGAGCAAGAGTATGCATACAATGAAGACAATCAGATCCAAGATGCTGGTCTGTTGGAGAAAATCCAAAAGATGGAGGTGGGGATGGTGCATTCCAGAGCAACAACACAAATGAAAGCTTTTGGAATCGGTTACAGGACTCCTTGTCCATGGGGAGGCCCTTTTCCAAGACACTTCAGCCCTCAGGAGAAGCTTGACTTCATGATTGCAATGCTGCCTTTGCTTGCACAATGGACAGCAGAAATAGAGGCCTACAGACTTGTTGTTGAACAACCTTGTCAATGGGTAAGTTCTACACCATCATCTGGTTTTTCTCTTTCCATTACTCAAGCAGCATCATCTCATTTAAACTCCTCATCTGCTGTCCCATGTGTTGAATCCATCCCTCCATCCCCTAGTCTTCCACCCCATCTCGATTCTTCTTTTCTTTTCCCTTCCAAACAGTCATCCCCTCCACAAGAGCTAACAGAAATACCCCCTCCTCCAAAGAAACAAGAGGTTTCACCGCCTCCACCACCACACAAAATTGTCAAATCAGTTGAGTTTCAACCTATCCCTCCTCTTGCATTCCCAATTCCATGTGGGAAAGAAGAAATTGAAAAAATCAGTCATCAAGGACAACAAGAGGAAGAGCCAAAAAGAAAAGAAGTGACAGACAGTCTGAAGAGTTGGGCTCTTAGATTTGGGATGACAAAGATCCCCTTGATGGTTAAGCCTACAGAAGAGGCTGAGGTTGAACAAATGGTGGTGAGGACTGATTTTGTTGGAGAAGAAGATCTTGCAGTCCCAACTTGTCCTCTAGAGCAACAAATTGAAGAGTTTGACTTGACAAACTTCATGCTAGAGGAAGAGTTTTATCAAGAGCAAGATTCTCTTCAAGTAGTAGAGGAAGGAGAAGCTGCTCCAAATCCAAAAGAAGAGGAGCACAATCTAGCTGTGGAGGAGAATAGTGCAGATCCAAAGGCTTTGAGCACAAAGCAGGCTACAGGAGAACCTTCAGTTCTTCTTTCCACTTCATCTCTCTCAAGTTCTAAGATCAAGAGGAGTTTGATCTCTCAAACTCAATATTGAGAGTGAAGGAAACCATGGTGGTCAAGTTGCGAGATCAAGAGGACACCATGGAGGAAGTTGAAAACGAGCAAAGAAAGCAGCAAAAGAATGAGGCGAACTCGCCGATTTGGAGGATCTGTTTTGATGGAGACGAGCCGGTTGAGCTTTCACCTTTCTCTCTTTCATCATCCACATTCCAAACACCAGAGCCTACTGCCATGAAGGAGAGCTTTCATAGCAATGCACTGCATCTTACAGCTTCTTTGGAATCAAGATTGGAAGATTTTAATCTTCCATGTTCTTCATTGGAGGAAGGGAAAGGATAGAAGAATTCCACCATTTCTTCCACATCATCCATTCAAGAGGGTCTACAAGAAGACTCCATTCTTGGAGTTGAAAATCACAGCAATGAGCATACTCAAAGGACCATACCTTGCCTAATCGTATTTTGCTTCATTGGAGCCAAAGGAGAAGCCAACCAGTCATGCTTGTTTCAGAGCATGAGGATGAGCTACAAAGTACCAAGGATCAGCTACCATACCTCTTCAATCCAAATGCAGAGCAACTAAAAGAGGTATTGGATTTTTCAATTGATACCTTGATGATTTGGATAGAAGACCAGCTTCTTGTTGATTTTCCATCCATCCAAACAGCCATGATCATGATCGATGCCAAATCAATTGCATGGCTGCCAATTTTGAAGAAAGGAAGCTATTTCTCACATCCAGTTGCAGGATTTGTTTAGCTTGCCTTTGCTTCCAGTTAAAGTAGAGTAGTTAGGTTTGCTTTCAGCAGAAGAAGTGCTTGTGCACACTCTGCATGTTCCATTTGGGGCATGTATGATTTTCAGTTTTGTACATAGTTTTGGTGTTGCTGGTTTTGCTCTTGCACAGTTCATTTCAGTGGCATCTTGGTGAAGACACTCCAGGTTCAATGGGTTTCCAAGTGGCTCAGAGGGGAGGTTTTCAAAGTTCAGATCAGTTGCAGGTTGCAACTCATGACTCCATGCCCAATGGATGCTTCAGGCTACTGATCATTCATCTAGCAGGCAGATGACCCCGCTGAGTCGCCAAACTGTTGTCAAAATTTCCCCCTTGGGTAATTTTGATAACATGCATCAGAATATTCAAGTCCCAGGAAAATTGATTGATTCGGGGCCAAAAATCATGTTGCTAGAGTCCCCTCAAATATTTTCTAAGTTCCCTGTCTGAGAGGAAAAGAGCAAGCTCTGAGAAAATGCAAAAAGAGGTTGCAAAAGGCAAGTAGGTTGATCCAGGAAAAAATCATAAAAATGACTAAGTCCTAGTCCTAGGGGCGTTCGAACATTTGGGACAAAAGGCCCGAACCGGCCGGCTCGGCCAAGTAAGCACAAATAGCCATGCAAAGCAACAGGGGACATCTCGGGACAAAAGTACGCGGCGGGCGCGAAATGCCGGTTCGAAGGAAAAATTGGCTAATCTAAGAGAGGGACGAAATGGGACAATCGGGCCAAAAAGGCGCGAACCCCGAATCTGGCGAAAAGGGCCGAGCAGAACCCAAGGCAAAATGGGACAAGCGGGCCAAAAGGACGCGAACCGGCCGGTTCGCCCGAAATCAGCACAAAGAACACAAGGCAAACTGGGACAAAGGGACGCGCGGGACGCGGATCGCCGAAGGAGCCGAAAGCCAATAAAATTGTGCCACGTCATCGGCCGAATGAGGGACAAGGAAGCCCATTTCGGGCGGATCGGAGGTTTTTGTCCCAAACGGTTTGGGACATCCGGGACAAAAAGACGCGAAGGGCGCGAAAGAGCTGGCAGGCCCGCAGACTAATCAAAAGCTGCCAAGTGTCCTCATAGAGTAAAGGTCAGAAAAGTCAAAGGGCGAGTTTTCGAGCACCGAGCCGAACCATTAGGATCTTGCCACGTGTCCCATTTAAGGGTCCATGAGGAAATTTCAAAGGAAAGCCCGCCAAAAGGCAGAGGAGAGAGAATTATTCAACCAATCAGAGCCCGCCACGTGTCATCCAGGCGGCAGAGCGCGGGAAGGAATTCAAAAAGCCGTTTTCGCCTATTCCGTGCCCTAAATCTTCAGATTGCCATAACTTTTGATCCAGAGCTCGGATTTGCGCGTTCTTTGTATCAATGGAAAGCTGGTAAAATTCTCTACACATTTCCAAGGTCAATCTTGTATTTTGGTTCAGTTTGGAGGATGAAAATCAAGAAACGCC
The DNA here is from genome assembly GCA_018340775.1 of Taxus wallichiana var. yunnanensis. Classification (NCBI taxonomy): domain Eukaryota; kingdom Viridiplantae; phylum Streptophyta; class Pinopsida; order Cupressales; family Taxaceae; genus Taxus; species Taxus wallichiana. Next base: position 706,078,161 of record CM031242.1, on the reverse strand, counting down.
TCTGGCGCGGATAACAAACAGAAGTGATGCGTCAACGAACAATTTTAATGCAGCAGACAGCTCGCCGCTTCTGCTAGGCAGCCCGCCATTTCGCCAGGATCCACCGCTTCTGCCATGATGAGATGAGTTAAATGCATTCTGGAGGTGGTTGGGGCAGATTTCGAATTCCTCTCTCTTTTCTCTCTCATTCTTCCTATAAATTGTAAGGAGGGGCTTCTTTCTAACGGTTGACATTTCTGTTTTGCAACCCCTCCCTTCTCTCCTGCTTGCAAGAGAATTCGTGGAGTTTTCAAGCCTCCCACATGGACTGTAATGCCATTGTGCCTCTTGGCCATCGCAATGTATTTGAATCGATCCTTTGAGCAATATATATGTCTGTGATTAAATTTAAATCCTCTCATGTATTCATTGTTGTCATTCTGATCTCTCATTGCATTTCGGTTACCTGTGCATGGTGTGGTATTGCATCTATATGGTCTGTGTTTATGTTGCAAAGCTTATGTTCTTCATTCCTCGGTGCATCACCCCCCTAGCTTAGGTTTATTTTTATGCATTTCTCCCTCCCTGTCTCCTTGGTAGTTAGATTAGTTTTTTGGGTAAACCTCTGCGTTTCATTGGTGCATCTGAACAGAGGAATAGGAACCAGCCTTTCTCTGGAGAATCCTTCTCATTTTTCAAGTCCCACACTTGGAGAAAGGATTCAATGTTGTGCAATCACACTGGATGCCTGAACATCAACCTAGAAGCCTGATGTGCGTCCAGGGGTGCTGTGATTTTGCATCAACAGAGTAGAAGGAGAGGAAAACTTTTTTAATGTAGTACTACTTCTTGACACTATTTGAAATGAAAAATGGAAAATTATCTCCTTGGGATAAGTTTCCCTTTACCTTCATTGTCAATTATTTTGTGTGATCCGTAAATTAGATTAGGGATGCAAAAGAAGATTTATATTGGTGCATTGAAGATTGATGCGAACACACACACCCTCCACAAAAATATAAGTACATGGGAAAGAGTGCATACATCAAGATACATGATACAAACATCTACGCAATAATCCCTATGGAGACCATAGTGGTAGATGACCAAGCAGTAAGGTTTCTCTACTACTTGAAGCCTATAAAAAAATCCACTCAACTACATGAAGTTGAGGAGGTAGAAGAAGAAATGCACATCTCTAAGGCAAAAGATGCAAATTTCCAAGACAAGGAAAAGAACATGGACATTTAATGTTCCTCCAACTATTAAGGAGAATCACACAGAAGTTAATGAACAAGAGGAGGAACATGTCTCTCGATTACATGTTTTTAGAGAGAAGAGAAATGTGGTGGATAAATACAATAAGAACCTTCGTACTTGGTACTAGGTCAACAAGCAGCGCAGGACCAATTGAGGGTTTATTGAAATCATTGCAACAAAGCCAATAAAAACTAACATTGGATTCAATTATAAGGATTCACATACCTAAGAAAAGGGAAAAGACCATAAGTGCACCAACAATAACTAATAGAAAGGATCCCTCTCCTACCAAAAGTACCACATGCATGAAAGTTAGTCTAGAAAAACCAAGATCCTAAGGACTCTGACACCAGAATAAGTGCACCTCCAAAACCCCTTCAAATACTATTGATGTTTTGGAAGAAGGAGAGAAATGAAAATACAACAAGGAGGAGGAATACATGGATGAGGAGGAGAATTATGATGAGGAAGAAGAGAAAAACCATGAGGAAATAAACAACAAATATGAAAAGAATATGCATAGCACATGCATGGAAAATGACAAAGGTGTGCAGGAAGAGGAAGAGGAGGAAGAGGAAGAAGAGATGGAGTATGATGAGAAATGACCTCTGAAGACATTCACTCTAGATTCCAAAAGGGGAAATCATATAATCAACTCTTTTATTGGAATTATCTAAAGGATACAATTAGAACAAGGGAAAAGAAGACACTATTTTTCACTCTAGATGCTTTTCCATAGGATCCCATGTTTGAAATCCCTATTCAAGCTTGCATAAGGTTCCAAAAGAGGTCACAGATCAAGTGGGAGTGACCCTCACATATACTTTCTAGTTGTTGGAAACTAAGGCTAGGGATGCACATTTGAAAATAACAATATAGTTGTCTAACAAAGCCTTGTTACTAATACCGACAACCATTTGTAGTGAAAAAAAGGGAAAGAGCTAACCAAGGATCTCCAAGAAACAAAGAAGAAGCTAGAGATGTTGGCCAAAGAGAACAATGAATTAATTGAGAAATGTATATGTGAAGACCTAAAGGTGCTAAAATTATGCCAAAGGATCATCACTAATGAACCCTATTTAGTCAAAGCACTACCATAGGATAAGGAGGAGGTGTGGATAAGCTAGAAAATATGGTCGACATACTCTTAAAAGTAAGGGAAGTAGAAGGGGATGACTGCACACATCGAGAGAAAGAAAAACATAGAGCTCTTTGTCTAGAAAAATTAAAAACTTACATGGACCTGATTGCCAAACTTGAAGACAAGGCTTATATGTAGATAAGGTGCTAAAATGATTCTTTAAGAAGTCTAAAATTATTGATGAGTGGATGCTCTTAGAGGATTAAAACTAAAATTCTTTGGAAATAAAAATGGATAGAAATGATACTAGACAAGGTTTGTCTTGACAAACTCTTACAAGATATTGAAAAATTTGAAGAGGAGATTAGCGTGAAAGGGGTAAGATTAAGTAGCGGTTGGGAGAACTATGTAAGCTAACTTCCAAAAAAGAGGGCATGCTTGATGTAGTAAAAATTGAGGTAGGGAAAGCCTTGTAGAAATTTCAAGTCGAGGTGTAGGATCCAAATAAAAGTGTTAAAGCCTTAAAGGACCTTACCACCCGTGTCGAAAAGATGGCCCCCCTTATTCAACAAACCTTAGATCAATAGGAGGCACACAAAGATTTGATAAGGCAGGAGTTTCCAAAGTGATTCGAAGAAGTGGATAAAGGGTTACCTAAGGGAAAGCAACATATTTAGTGTGGGGTGATGTTGGACCCCTAAATTCTTAAACAATTCTTTTAGCTAGTCTTGAATTGGAAAATTATTGTCATTATTTATTCATTCTTTATTTCCTATTCTTTAGATCACGTACATTTGGGGATGAAGAAAGAAATGTTTTAGACAAGTTGTAGAATAAAGAAAATAAAAATCTACATGAAAATATAGAAAATTGAGATAAATTTAGACACGTGGAGAGGAGCACATGCAGATAGTTGGGTTTGAAGAGTAGTTGCATTAGCAATAAAAACTTGGGACAAACAAAGGACTAGATAAGCTAAAGATAGAAAATTAATTATAGATGTTTAGACATGCATGTTAAGGAAAAGAAGGTGGTGCACGGAAAAGTAATTGGGTCTAAGAATAGAGATTTCTAAGAATATACCAAAAATCATGTAGATCAAATGAGTGGATATCTAGGAGTGGCAGAACTTCCAGGAAATAAAGAAAGACTTCCATGTAGGGTAAAAAACTAGGATATAGTGACATGTGGCAAAAATGTCCCCTCTATGTAATTAATAGGTGGCAAAAATAGAACCCTCGAAGAGAATCAATCCGATAAACTAATAAAAAAGAAGCTATACTGAACAAAATATTCAAGATAATCAAAGAAAATAAATGAAAAAACACAAGATTTAACCTGGGAAACCCTTTCAAGTAAAAACCCCAGTATAGTAACTTCTCTCTCTTATTGCATTAACTTAATTGTTTGTAATACAATAATGTACTTCAAAGTTTTGCTTTACCCTACTACATCTCCAACTATTTGTAAGAAAAATAGTAAGAAACCATCAAAGCGGTTTTACAATACAATGGGTACCAAAACCATGGGCTAATAAATACCCATAATGGTTCCCCATAATTCATGGATTATGACACCACCCATATACGTATAGATAAAAATAACATATCTATACTCCCGAAAAAAGGGATTCCTACTAACACTCGTAGAAGAGGTGTACATTACTTTTGGGTATACAGTATACAAAATATACAACACATTCTAATAAACCCAAGGGCTAAATATGATTGTTGTTAAATTAGTGAAGGGGATGTCCCCACTAGTATATAAATCTCTGGATTTTTATAAATACACAATGAAGAGGAATGTTGTTATCACAATCAAGGATGATTATGATCACTAGTGCGAACTTGTATGAGCACTATGTTTTGATTATGAATATGGAGGAGTATTATATGGATTTATTATTTGCATGAGTATGATTTGTTGTTAATCTTTCGGTCTTTATAATATGAATGGTTATGACTATTTGTTTTATATATGCAATCACTTCATATCAACATGTCAAAAAGATGGGGACTAGGACTCTCCTGCGCATCAGGTGAGTGCACTAAGGTCTTATACCTTGGTGTGATAGGTTAATATGGGGAGATAAAATAAATTTTGGGAGGGCCAGTGTAATGAAGGTTCACATGCACCTTAACATGAGTTAGTGGTGAAACTAGACACACAACACATTTTAAAAGTTTCAAGCTATGGTGGAAATTGAATTTCAAACTTGCATTCGGACAATAAGCATTGATAATGGTGGTGAATAGACTTCAAAGGAATTTTAATCATATCTCAAGCAAAATGAGATCAAACACCATCTCACAGTTCCTCACACTCTCAACAAAATGGAGTATTTGCGAGGATGAACATGATTCATGTTATGTTATACTTAAGAGGGTAAATCTACACTTTTGGGTAAAAACAATTCAAACAACAATGACCTCTTGAATAAATCACCACCAACAACCCTTCAATTAATGACTTTGTATGAAATGTGGTGTGGTAATCTTCCTTTTGTGTGTCATCTTCAGGTTTTGGATCCACATGTTATACATTGATCGCTAAAGAGAAAAGTATTACGTTAGATCATAGGATCCATAAATGCATTCATTTGGTATTTTTGAATCCTCCAAGGAATATCGGATTGATGATGATAAAGAAAGAAATACCTGATTGCAAGGAATGTCGTATTTTGTGAAATTGCAAAGTATAAGCCATCATCAATTGTCAATTGAGTCAACTCGAGAAGTATGCTAAGTTTGATGTCTACAAAGAGAGAAATGTGGAAATTTCAAACAATGAGAGGGGACATGTAGTTTGGAGTCATTTGATTTTATCTTATCTCTTATAATAGAGATGGAATCTCCTCCTGAAGAAGAAAATGAAACTTCATTAGAAAATGGACAAGTGGCACAAGAACAAAGAATAGAAAGTGAAGGAGCTTTAGATCATGAGATTGAGGCACCAAAACCACAGAAGAAGATGCCTAAATGGGAAACACGGATATTAAAAGATGTATATCCTGATGAAGTTAGAAAATTTGGCACACGAAGTGCACATGTAGTTACACAAAAAGGATAGAAAATGTCCTAGAAGAAATTCAAAACAAGATTGAAAATCTCACCTTGAATGATTCTCTAGAAGAACTCAATGTTGTGTTCAATTCAAAACCAATCTCTTTCAAACATTCTGAAAAGGATGAGTCCTGAAGAAAATCCATGGGAGATGAGTACAATGCATTGATGAAAAATGGGACTTGGAAGTTGTTTGATCCTCCACTCAGGTTGTAAACCAATTGGTTGCAAGTGTGTCTTTTGCAACAAATACAAGGTTGATGGCTCACTTGACAAATATAAAACAAGGCTTTGTAAAGGGTTATGTTTGCAAAGAAGGCATATAATATAATGAAACCTTTTTACTAACAATGAAGTGGACTAACATTCATACTTTGTTGGCTTTAGTAGCATGAAATGGGTGGAGAGTTCACCAGAAGGACGTGAAATTTTTCTAAGTGGTGATCTTCAAGAAACAATGCACATGACTCAACCTAAAGGTTTTGTATTTGATGTTCAAGAGCACAAAGTGCACAAATTTAAAAAATTGTTGTATGGTTTAAAACAAGCCCCTCGAGCATGTATGACAAACTAGCCAAGCACCTTTTAAACATGAATTTCAAGCGTTTTGAGTTTGAAGATGAAACACTTTTTGTCAAAACAATTGACAAAATAATTGTATTTTTAGTGTTGTATGTTGATGATCTACTTATCACAAACAACAAGAAAAAAAGATAAACTACAAAATTCAAATCAAAGTTGATAAAAATCTTTGAAATGGTTGATTTGGGTTATCTTCATTACTACTTGGGTCTTTACGTAATTCAAAAACCAAAGCATATCTTCATCACTCAACACATGTACATTAGTCACATTGTGACCAAGTTCATAATGGAAGATTATAAGCCTCTCAATATGCCCATGGAACAAAATTTTAAATTGAGAACAAAACATACCACATTTTGTAGATGTTGCTAACTTCAAACAACTTGAATTGGAAATTTGATGTGATACTAACTAGACCAAAATTTTCTTTTGTTGTTAGTGTTCTTTCTTGATTTAGGAAACAACCTAAAGAAAGTTTCTAGGTAGCAAAAAAGAGTCCTTCGAGATCACAAATGAGCACAATATGTTGTGCTAAAATACTCGAAGATGACAAATTTCAAACTCGTTGGTGATTAACTAAAATATAACTAAAACCTATGTAAGGTATATCAATAGCTAATCTAAATAGGAGGACTAAAACATTGTAAAGTATGCTAAAACAATATGGAAATAACTCTAAATAATTGTGCTAAGTGAAATAAATCCTAAATATGTAAAGAAGTGAGGAAGAATGACTTAGCTGATTAAAGAAGACTATCACAAGTTGTCGCAGGTCTGATTGTAAATTCTAGGTACATGAACAATCACTCAAAGGTCTCAAAAAGATCAGATCTAGAAGTTTTGAACTGACTGAGGCACCTAGGAAGGTACTAGGGCACCCCAGGTGCCTTGGTCTGCAGATTAGGCACCATGGTTTATGTAAAAGCTCAATCTAATTTTTACAGGGTCATAAGATATTCTGAAGTTTTCTCTATCTGTCACATTGGATCTGTCAAGATGCACCAAATGCGATGAATAATGAAGTGATGACCTATAATAAAGAAGGAAGTATCAAAACCCTAAGAAAAATAAAAGATGCAAAATGAATGGGTCGAACTGACCTCAGTTGCCAAACTAGTGGTCTTATCATTGAGCGTTGCACTACATTTCAGAATTGGATGTAGTTTTGGTACGTGTGTGCATGTCATGCCTTGGGTGCTCTTGTGCCAGTCACACTTTGTGAAGTAGCGAGCAATAATAACTATATAAAATGTACTAGCATGTGTGCATGAAATAAAATAGAATTCCTCCCCCTATGTTGTGTGTGTTAATGCAGATCTCCTAGCTTTGATGCATGTCACTATGTGGATGCAAGTAATGCAATGGATGTAACTCTAGATGGAGTGATAGTAGTAGTGACACTAGGACCCTCATTATGGTCTCATAACCTTATATTTATAGGGTTCTCTTGCTCTAATTTCATAATTAATCCCAACATGGTCAACTAGGAAAAAGATAAAGATAAAAATGACTAGAAAGAGCCTAAAAAGAGGCAGGAAAGTCGAGAAAGGACCGGGGTGCCTCGGGGCGCCTCAGTACAGGACTGGGTGCCCAGGTTTAGGCTAAAATAAAGGGAAAATTGTGAAATAGCTGGGTATGCATGTAAAAATGTGTGGGAATGATGAAATAAAAGATAAAATAAGATGGCCAAAAGGTGGGATTAATTAGTACTTTATTCACTTGAAAACCCTCTAAATAGTAGTATGAAAACCAAGCTAAATAATGCCTAATGTGCAAGATTTTGTGACTACATTTTGCCCCCAATTTATGTTGGTGAGCGGAACGCTCAATAACATAAAGTAGATAAGAAGTACGTACTTGGTATCCATGAAGAGTGTAGAAGAGATGTGTCGATGGACTAGACTCAAATGTGGAATGAAAAAAGAAAAAGGTGGAGGAGCATGGAATTCTAAAGATGAAAAAGGCCCACAAAAAGTGATGAGAGTGAACTTAGGGCAAAACACTTGTGTAGTTGTTGTGGTGTGTGGTGTACTTGCATGGTTAGTAAAGGCAAGTGTCGTAGCTATGTGTCATCATTGCATTATCATTGTCATCATTGTCATTGTTATTTCCCCCAATTTGATTACTTGTTTCTCATACGGCCGGACCTATAAGGAGAAAATGATGAAGTAGACAAATATGTATGTATATAAAAACACTATGTAAAATACACATGTGTATAGAAATGTGTAAAATACGTAAATGTAAATACATGAAAAGGAAAGTGTAAATGGAACATGTGCACCTAATCCATGTCGAGAGAAAGGGTGTAGGAGGATATCTTGTGTTGTTGCGAGTTTTTAAGAAATCTCAGGCCACCCTGGTTGAAGAAGTATAGGGAGGAAATGCTCTGTGTCCTCCAACCTTTAACCACTCTTCTGCTGAAATGTGTGTGAAGATATCTCTGTATTGTCATAGTTTTTTAGCGATCCGATTGCAATTGGTCAAAGTAGTGTAGAGAGGTACACCCACTATAACCCCAAGCCTATAACTGCTTCCCAAAAATGCTAAGGACACCATTTCCTATAAAATTCATTGTGTATGGAGTTCATAGACTGGTCTGAACTCACTCGTTGTATGTAAACCCACAATGCCAAGGGCGAGAAAATGCACTATACTGAACCGGTGTAAATATGTTATGTTAGTGTGTAAAAACCCTCAATGATGCCCCCTCTTGGGGGCACATGCAATGACGTTGAAAGGATAATGTGGCCCCAAAAGAGGACCTACCACACTCTAACTTGTATAACTCTACCCTACAAGGGGGGAAAGGGAAAGCGCTTGGTAGAAACCAAGGTGCACACAAAAGGGATGGCTATCCAAAACAAGTGTTAGTCTGAAAACACATGCATGTAATAAGACAAGTGTAAAATACACAAACAATATAAGAACTACCAAGCATAGTAGTGTAAACACATAAGAAAAGAAGTAGGCCACACAAAATGGGTTGAAAACATGGGACATCACTCACGATGTCGCAAGACACACAAGGCCATCATGGCTGCAAACAACAAACAAGTGTGCACACAAGCAAAGGGCAAAGCCCACATACAATGATAGACAAAAAAAGACAAGTGTAAAGACAAACAAACAAGTAGTCATGGAAACATGTAATCCTGCAAAACAAGCACATCACATGGAACACCCATTAACATGTTAGAGCAATCACCAATATGTTAAAGTGTGTATAAATAAGTAATGTAAGATGTTAAGTACGAAATGAAACAATAAAACCTATATAAGACGAATGTGGATGCCCCCAGTGACCAGTATAGTAAGGGTAGAAGGAAAGCATCTATGTCACGTGTAGAGTCATGTATCTACGATCACACTAGAAAAAACCATGAACACACATGTATGGATGATAATGACATATAAGAAATCAATTTAACATGTGTAGTAAAGTGATAATGCAAAACACTAGCAAGAAAAAGCAAATGCCCTGAAGACAATGTAGCATGTTGTGGATGGATGAAATGGAATGCAAGATGGAAGGATAGGAGCAACATGTCCCCGAGTGTATGGAAGTGTATACAATGAGGTTTATTTTGTTTTCCCCCTCAACAGTCTAGAATGAATCATAAATGAGAGTCCGTCATCGAGGAAATGGTCAACTAGTGTTTGGCGTGTCTAGCGCTTACTACGATGAATGTGTATGTGTAGTGGTGATGAAATGCAACATATGGAAAAGGTGTGCGTGAACCCTATAGCTGAAGCATATATCACGACTTTGTTGAATGGGTGAGTGATGATTTAGCCCTAAGTGTATATCACTATATGATGAAAGGATGAGTGATGATTTATAAGATGAAATGATGGAGTGATGATTTAACACTAAGCGTATATCACTACATGATGAAAATGGTGGGTGATGATGTAGCCTAAAGCGTATATCACTATAAAATAAAATGAAATGATGGAGGAAGTGGTGATGTAACCTAAGGTGTATACCACTACCAGATGACATGATGGAGGTGGTGATTTAGCCTAAACCATATACCACTACTAGAAGAAATGATGGGGGTGGGTGATGATTTAGCCTAAAGCGTATGTCACTACAAGATGGAAGGAGGGAGTGGTGATGTAACCTAAGGTGTATACTACTACAAGATGATAGAATAGGTAATGATTTAGCCTAAGGTGTATGTTTGGAAATGCGCATGATGAAATGTCGTATGGTGAAGGCAAAGGTCCATTTGATTAGTAAACCCTCAACATAATGTATTGAGTATGGACAAGGAACTAAAGTGCATCATAGGGTGGTGATTGTAGAGTGTAGCATAGAGAAATGAAACATGTAGTAATGATAATATGACTATAGGATGAATCTAATGTGTAAATGTGCGGTGTAGTGCGGTGTATAATGCAATGTAATATACATAGGGTATGTAGAGTGTGCACTATGAAATGTGTAAAATGTGATAATAGGTATATATATAAATGGAATGTGGGATGATAAAATGTAAAGATAGATGCATATATAATGTAACCTAGCATAATATATAGATGATGTGTAAATGCGCAGTGTATGATGCGACTAAATGTGTAAATACGCTAATGGATATAATGTGTAGAACTATGTATGAGTGTAGAATGGATAATGTATGATGCAATGTATGATGAAATGTAATGTAGAATGCCTAGCGTGGTGTGTGGGGTTTAGTGTAATGGTAAACCCTCAACAGTCAAGTGTGAACTAAAGCACAAGAGTGCGTCATCGGGGAATGATGGTGTGAAAACACATGAGTACTATGTGCAAAGAAGAAGAGGAGTGATAGATAATAATATGTAGGTGCTAGAATGGGGGGAGGGAATATGTGATTGCTAAGCTCCCCATGAATGTATGTGGTGAAGGTAGCTAAGATATGCCATCAAGTAGATAATCGTTGGTGTGATCAAAACCAGCTGGAGCTACATCAAGAACTTGATAAGCTATAGAATGGGGAGGGTCGTATAGGGACCCATGGCAATAGAGTGTTAAACATTCATAGTGTATTCGTCATCCGTAAAAGTGATTGGTGGATAGCCATGATGATTCTAACGTGAGATATTGGGAGCATAGGCAGGAGAGGAATCATTAGCAATAGAGATAGTTCCAAAAGGCATGGGGAACGTGAGAGAAGAGTGAGAGGGTCAATGGTACCACCAATATAGTTGAGCCAAGACTATCCTAGTGTAAGTGGCGAATCGCGATGGGTGCATGCAACAAAGACTATCAAATGAAAACCTGCAAGCCATAAGCCGTGGTGATGTGGAAGTAACCGTGATAAAGATGAGGTGAATGAAGAGGGGGTAAGATATCATTGAGTCTCATACCAAACCGAGGAAAACTATTGCATGTACAAATAGTATTTAAAGTAGTTAGATCAATAGGGATGTGTTGCCAAAATGACCTATTGATAAATAGTTTGCATGTAAAGGGAGGTCACAGAACAACCTCCATTGGAGAAAAAGAGGTAATATCGCCAACTTTGTTAACTGGTCCTTTATATAATACCATAACATTGGTGGAGCTCGGGTTTTTGAAATGGTATTCACCTAGACTATCATCTACAAAGGTTTCTTCAAAATAAGAATCATCTACACCTAGAGGAGTGAAATCTAGTTGTCGTAGTGACTCATCTGTGAGTTCTGTTACATCAACCTCATCATCAGACTCTTCGGAAGCACTAATATTACATCGTCGGTTTGGGTAGCACTATCTAGTATATTAGTAGGCAGCACTATGGTGGGAGAGGTAGAATAAGTAGTGGACGGTGGAGGTGGGGTGCTAGCAGGGACGAATACATTAGGCGAAATGATAGCCGATGTGTGAGTAGATATAGCAAGAGTAGTGATAGTAGGAGTGGTGGAGGAGGAAACACTAGATTGACCAACATCGTATTTATCAAGACTAGCGTATGAAATGCATTACAGAGGTGGAATGGGCATAGAGGTAACAAGATCGATGCGTAATATTTGAATGGCTCAAGGTTAGCGGTAAGAGTGTGTTCATAGCCGTCATGTAGGAACTTGACACATTGATGTATAATGGATGGAATTGCTTGCATTACATGAATCCAAGGCCTACCTAAGAGGACATTAAATTGAAAAGAAGTATTGAGGACGTAGAATTCAGTGAGAACAGTTTTAGGTCCGACCCGAATATGTAAGGAAATAGTGCCTAAGCATGTGCGAGTGGAAGAGTCATATCCGCGAATGAGAGTAGAATTATGAGAGATGAGACTATCATTTATACTTAATTTCCATAGGAGAGAGTGGGAACAAAGATTAACAATAGATACGCTATCAATGAAAACACAGTTGACACGGGTAGTGCTAACAATAGTGGTAATAAGAAAAGAGAACATGGGTTACTTTTGGCAAAAGGCAACAAGTCTTCATTAGTTAAAGAAATAGTACGTGGAAAATTACGGAGAGATTGGATGAGATGTTCAAAGGCTTTAGTGGAATTATAACGCTCAACATGAACATCACAGAGGGTAGCCTTTAATGCAGTATGACAATCTGACGCATTTCGTAGCAAGTCGTAGAGAGAGATCTTAGCTGGTGTATTTTTGAGCTAGTCAATAATGTCATAGCCCTTAGAAGTGGCAAGTGGAGCCACCAACGTAATGGGTGGTGGAAGAGAAATGAGTGGGGTGATTGGTGGAGTGAGACGAGTATGATGAGTGGTGACTACATTGATAAACGAACTAGGCTTAGTTATGACAAATCGAGGAGGATGTTGAGTGCATGCACTCATAAAATCAGCAACCATAGTAGCTATATTGGTGATCTTAGTAGGTGTATAGGTAGGACAAGAAGATTGATTCATGACTTGATATAGAGAATACATAGTGGAAAACAGGTGTTAAAACGTCGGGTTCACCAAAATTATTAACTAAAATATAACTAAAACCTATGGAAGGTATAACAATAGTTAATCTAAATAGGAGGACTAAAATGTTGTAAAGTATGCCAAAATAGTATGGAAATAACTCTAAATAATTATGCTAAGTGAAATAAAACCCTAAATATGTAAAGAAGTGAGGAAGAATGACTTAGTTGATTAAAGAATATTGTCGCATGTTGTCACAAGTTTGACTATAAATTCCAGTGAGGAACAATCACCGAGGTCCCAAAAAGACCAGATCTTGAAGTTTTGAACCGACCGAGGCACTGGGAAGGTATCAGGCGCCCAGGGTGCCCCTGGTTTGCAAATTAGGCACCTTGGTTTCTGTAAAAGCTCCAAATTTGATTTTTATAGGGTCACAAGATATTCTAAAGTGTTCTTTGTCTGTTGCATTAGATCGATCTATCGAGATGTGTCGAATGTGTTGAATAATGAAGTGATGACATGTAAGAAAGAAGTATCAAAACCCTAATAAAAATAAAAGATGCGAATGAATGGGTCAAACTGACCTCAGCCGCCAAACTAGTGGTCTTATCATTGAGCATTTTCCTACATTTTGGACTCGGATGTAGTTTTGTGTGTGTGCATGTCATGCCCTGTGCGTATGTGCATGTCGTGCCCTAGGTGCTCTTGTCCCAGTCACACTTTGTGAAGTAGCAAACAATAATAACTATAGAAAATGTACTAGTATGTGTGCATGGAATAGAATAGAATCCCCCTATGATGTGTGTGTTAATGCATATATCCTAGCCTTGATGCATGACACTATGTGGATGCAAGTGATGCAATGGATGCAACTCTAGATGGAGTGATAGTAGTAGTGACGCTAGGACCCTCATTATGGTCTCATAACTTTATATTTATAGGGTTCTCTTGCTCTAATTTCATAATTAATCCCGACATGGTCGACTAGGAAAAAGATAAAGATAAAAAATGACTAGAAAGATCCCAAAAGAGGTGGGAAAGTCGAGAAAGGATCGGGATTCCCCAGTATAGGCCTAGACACCCTGGTTTAGGCTAAAATGATGGGACAATTGTGAAATAGCTGGGTATGCATGTAAAAATGTGCGAGAATGACAAAATAAAAGATAAAATAAGATGACCAAAAGGTGGGATTAATTAGTACTTTATTCACTTGAAAACCCTCTAAATAGTAGTATGAAAACTAGGCTAAATAATGCCTAATGTGCAAGATTTTGTGACTACAATTGGATATCTAATTTTTTTACTATTTTTGTGATTTTGAAGATGGGAAATCCACTTTAAGTTTTAATGAATTTGGGAACAATAATGATTAGTTGGAAGTGCAAGAAACAACCAATGTTGACAATTTCTTTCACAGAATCAGAGCATATGACAACTTCATAGGCAACCAAAGAAATTTTGTGGCTCAAAAGGGTTCTTTCATATGTGCACGAAAAACAAGTTTCATCAACACCTCTCATGATTGACATCACTTTTACAATTCAAATGGTAAAGAATTCAGCCTTTCATGACCAAACCAAGCATATCAAAACCAAATTTCATCTTTAAATTTGACAATATGTGAAAGATGATACTGTAAAGCTACAACATTGACCTATAATAGAGCAACTGACATACATCCTAACAAAAATGCTCGGACAAGGAATTTTTTGTAAAGTTCAAAAAAATGTTGGGTCTCATTGTGCCCTTGTAAACTAAGGGGGAAATGTAACATTATTGTAATATATGTTAATCTTAGGTGTCATAAGCTTTTGACTTATATGATATAAATGAAGAGTCATCGACTTGCCCCGTAAGATTAAGAAGAGTCTCCTTAAAAGGTGTAATGAACAACAAAATCTTGCCTTTATATTTTGTAACCTTTTATTTTTAAAAAATGCAATGTGAACACACTTTTTGGCTTGCACCAGTATTGTTAATTTTTCAATCCAATACCAGACTTGAAGGCTAGAATGAACAAATTTGGTCATCACATAATATCTACACTGTAATTATTATGTCTATAATAGATCTTCACAATCCCCCATGAAAAAAACGTATACTAGGGACTACAAGCCCATGCACATGGATATATAATTAATTGAGACTAGGGACTAGGGTATCAGACACAAACCCTATCTACCAAATTGGGATGAGATTTGATGGCTGACCCCACTTGTCAAATTAAAAATCTGCGACATTAATTGGTTTTAAATAGTCTATCCATCTCTGTTAAATACATTTTGAATTTAAAAATACATTATTTTTAGTTGTATTTACAAGTGTTAGGTAAGTTTCAGGGATTATATGTTTGATATAAACATATTTTCAATAAAATGTGTTATTTAAATACCTATGTAATGTTGCACTTAATAACGGTTTTGCCAAATTATTTCACATCAAACAAAGATGACTGACTATTTTACAAAGTGTAAAATATGATTAAATGAGGCAAAAACATCTGGGACGGGCGTCAAATCTCAGCTTTTCCTGGAGTTATAAATAATTGAGACTGGATTTAAAATAAGAGTGATAATCTAGTATTTATATTTAAGTATTTATTTAATTTTCCGACAGCCAAATGACAGACTGCTTAATGAAATTTGATAAATAAAACTAGGACTTCCTACTTCATATACAATATTTATCTCATCACATGTAAATGTCGTGAGGGAGTTCAATTTCTGTAGATAAATATTACATTACACTATGCTTCTTAACGAGCAAAAAGCTTGACATCGTCGATGACTTGTCAACACAAAGAACTGAAATCATCTCTTCTCATATGATAAAATGTACTGTAAAACCCCACTCGAGTTCTTACAGATATTGCCTTGAATTCAAGATGCATGGGTTTGAACCCTCCCGTGCCCTCCGATTCATACAAATTTTCACAGACCCCTTCATCGCAAATGCCTCCATGATCATCGATCCATTGTAGACATTGCTTCCGTCACCCACTATAAAGCTCGGAAAATACAATTTCCCCACCGCCATTCTCACGATCTTTGTGATGGAGCTCTCTCTTCCAACCAATAGTTCCATAACTCTTTTCCCTTGCAACACTGTGTAGTGTAGAGCATCAATGTATTTCACAGATTTCAGCGAGTCCATTATCCACCCCGAAATGGTGAGTTGCAATAATCAACATTAAGCGGCAACATAACCCTGAATGAAGAGTTTCGGAAAACCAACGGTCCCTCTTCAAAATCCCCATTCTTTATCAAATTTCCTGTAAACAAGGCTCCTCATTCAGACCAAGAGGAAAGGGGAAAAGTTAAATATGGAAAGGGAAAGGGAAAAAGTAGCAGCAATATTACCCTTAGCATAGCGAGGGAGAAAGATCTCTTTAATGGTGATTACATCTATGAGCGAGCCACAAGCATGATCCTCTGCCACACCAGGATTGTGAAGCGTGATGTCCACCACATTGTACGCATCTCGAAGGCCCAGGCATAGGAATCCCAGCCAGTGCTACAGTGCACCATCTGCATTGGTAACTCCCTGGCATTTGGTGGAATGGAGACATTCAAGGTCTCCACCTGGGCTTAGGTTCAAGCCACGCTAAACGCGAGAGAATAGAGGGATCCCTTTTTCACCTCCACTCTCTAGCTCAGTTATGCCTCGCTCCTTAGCCTTGCAGTGTGAGTACCATGTGGAAAAACTACCAACATATAGCCCTACTTATGCTTTCTCATTATGTACTCCACGAAACCCTTGATGTGCCAGAATGGTAGTAAGTTCAGAACCTCTGATCTCCATTCCCTTCATGGAAGATGGATTTGGAGTGTACTCAAAATTTCTGTTATGTAGAAGAACTGTCCATACATTTACAACAATAAACATCTTTAAAGTAATGAAGAAAAAAATGCCTCTTATTCTTTCCTTTCATTCTTTTGTTTCCTTGAATGTAGGTAAAAAGGTTTTGTAGCGTATTGTTGAAATAGATGAACAAGACAAAAAATCATTTCACTTTATTGATGCTTACATGAAACATCCATAAAATATGGAGTCTATTTCACTTATTGAGGTTGCCCGGTCTTGGTCTTATATGAAATAAAGTGTCGGGACAAATGGAAGAAATGCCCTCTACCTTCAATTATCTGTATCTCTACCATATTTTTTAGATCCTTGCTTGAGATTCCAATTGTTTTGATTTTTTCGTTGGACCTTATATACAAGCCATTTTGCAATTGGGGAGCAAATGAAAGAAAATTACTTCAAATTGGGTATTTTACGAATAATTATCAAACTTGGCATGTCAACCTAGATCCCATTATACCCAACCATTATTTGGGAGAGGAATCTACTATTGGATATGAAATGACAGGGATTCCCACTCTAATGGATGAATGGGAGATTACTTTGTAACTCCATCCCCAAAATCACATGGTGCCTATGGCTATCTTGGCGACAGGATCACATGGCCCACATCCATATTCATGATGCCCCCATATGCCCCATCCACATACATCATGCTTTTCCCGAGAGTCACTTGCCAACGTGGTGCCTTACTGCTTGAGCAGAGCGAATTTGATGTCGTTGGGTTTCAATGAGTTGGCCACACATTTTTTTAAGAGCGAGGATGCCACCACATTTTCCATGGTGTCAACTCATAATTAACTCAACCTCCTCCATAAATGTGCCTTTTTCTCCCCCATTTTTATTTATGTAATCCATTGTTGTTCTCTCCCTCTTTGGTGGAAGCTCATCCCTCTTTGGCGGAAGCTCGTTTCTATGGTATTTCTGCTCTCTTTTCTTTCTATGCTTAGCTCTTTGTATATCGGGTATTTTTTTGCAGTTCTTGTAGTTCTATGGATGTTATTTAAATTTTCGCATATCCATTTTGGGTTAGGGTTTAAAAAATAGAAATCTTTCTATCGTTCAAGTTTTTAAAAAATCATGTTTATGCATAAATTTTATACAAATATTTGTTGTTTCCCATCTATCTTCTATGAATAAAGTTGCAGAGTTTGTGGTTTTTGGCAACAAATGCATGTTTTGTTCCTTCTTCCTTATTTTATTCCTTGTAAAAGGGATTGTGTCCTTATACTGAAATGGAATGTACATCAAATAGAGAAAAAAATTCGATGGGCGAGCACTAATTTTCTAAACCCTAATGCATTGGGCTCGTCCACAGTGAATAAAGTTGTAGAGTATAGGGTTTTGGATCATCCACAGTGAATCCCAACTACAAATTTTTAGAGAAAATATAAACCCACCGCATGCATTCAAGGATTCATTCGTACCAACAGTTTGATCTTCCCAAAAGCTCTGAAAATAAGTTTGATTTCTTACCATGATCTCATAAAACAGGGTAGCCTCAATATAGATTCAAGCTTTAATATTTATTGTGGATGTTTGTTTTGAGGAGGTTCAACTATTAACCTTACCAGTAGTTCATGCCAACTCGTGCAAAGTCTCCTCCATTCCTTCTTTTCACTGCCCTATCTATGTGCATGCACAGATTTCAGACCTCCAAATTCCTTTGCTTAACAACACTTAACTCAAACTTGTCAAGAAGCTATCATGACTAAAAATACAATAGCATTCTTCACCCAAGAGGGTAATCAAAGAGTTACAGTCATGGATTTATGTCTTTTCTAGCATGCACAGTTATCACCAAGTCTAGAAAACAATTACCTTCAATGTTGCTTCCCCAAAAAGATTCAAACATACAAGTTACAATCTTGTTTCTTATTCTTTGGACCTGAGGGTAACCCTTGATACTCTTTGCTTATGGCACAATATGTAACATCCCAAATTTCTAGAAAATTTAAATTAACTACGATTAAATATAATCGGGATTATACGGATCATCATTATGTGTATGAGTTCATTTGGTATGTAGTGTCATGACCCACAACTTCGGTTGTGGGGCATGACACTGCTGAATAGGTAACCTCGCACCCACCTTGATGATCCTGCCTAAACATGATTAGGCCTTGATCACAGGTAAAATGGTTCATAAATAATAGTGAATCTTTCAGATATTGGTATTTCGGTTACTTTCTTTTAATCAGTGTGGTCGTCTTTTGTTATGTTTGACTTTCTTTATGACCCTTGATAATAACTGACTTGATTTTAATTGACAATGTTATGTCAAGCCAACTTTTGAGAATATTTGAATTATCATTTACAGACTTGGTGCTTTTCGTTTATTGGAATGTTTTATATGGAACCTAGAAATTCAAGTAAGTATTATGGTAATATATCGTTAGTAATATGTGGACTTGTATTTTGTTGATTAAATTTAACTTAACCATTAAGTTGGGTAACCATTAAGTGAAACACCTTCACATGGCACCAAGTATGTGGCATGCATTTGATGCATGTGCCAGCATTGGGAAGCCCAAAACTTCCTCAATAAGCTGCCCAACTAAAGTTTCTTTCATGTATTTTTTTTTCCTTTGCCTATTTTCACTATTCCCTTCTGGGAGATATGCATGAGTTTTGGAGGAAGGAGGGATTCAACTTGTGGGAGATGGAAGAGTAGGAGGTTGCTGATTTTGGTTTTCTTTCTAGGCATGAATATCTTCTCCCTTCTCTGTTGCATTATTTAGTAAAAATTGTGGAAAAATGCATTCTGTTCTAATGGCAATCAATGGAATTTGTGGATAGCCTTTGATTTGTTTGTTTGGAGGAATGAATGTAAATTTTGAAAAGGAAATCGATGGATTCTGGTTTTTTTTAGTTTTCTTTGTGTGGATTCAGCTAAACCCAAAGCATAGATGGGGTTCTTGGTTTGGATCTACAAAAATAAAAATAAAATTGTTAAGATTTCTTCTTTTGATAAAAAGAAATTATACCCAAAAGAAAAGAGGGAGTTGGGTATTTCTGTACTAGAAGAAGGAAAATGTTTTTGTGAAGTTGTGTGTTCCAAATCGAACTTTGTTAAAAAAATTTGTTGGATAAATGGATACCCATGTCGATTTTTGCTGAGATAATTTGATTCTTGTATTCTAAATCGATTTCTTCCTCTGGGTTTTTATTACAGTGAAACAAAACTTTATTTGTATGAGCAAAGTGATTTTGGGTAGTGTGCAAAACGTTTTGCCTGGTATTTCTACATTTTGCCTGATATATTTACTTCCGGATTTTAATAACTATTAACAAAAAAATTATTACTAGAATAAAAACGTGTTGGGTATGTGCAAAATGATTTGCCATTAGTTCTTTTCTTTTCTAGAATTTGGAAAAATTTGTGTTGGATTTTATAGGAATTTGTAGCAAGAAGTTTTTGAAGCATATTGTTATCTTTGTATGCAAATCGACTTCAACATTATAGGCCTGTGGTATATGGGTAAATTTGGTTTATGGGTTTTCTTTTTAGGTTGTTCATTTACCAGAAAGAACATGTTAAAATGATGTTATTGGAAATTTTATTGAGCTGCTCATTGGCTGGAAATAATACGTTTTATTTTCCTTGTTAATGATGTTATTGGACATTTTATTGAGTTGCTCATTGGCTGGAAATAATACATTTTATTTTCCTTATTAATGATGATATTGGACATTTTATTGAGCTGCTCATTGGCTGGAAATAATATGTTTTATTTTCCTTGTCAATGATGTTATTGGACATTTTATTGAGCTGCTCATTGGCTAGAAATAATATGTTTTTATTTTCCTTGTTAATGATGTTATTGGACATTTTATTGAGCTGCTCATTGGCTAGAAATAATATGTTTTATTTTCCTTGTTAATGATGTTATTAGACATTTTATTGAGCTTCTCATTGGCTTGAAATTATACGTTTTATTTTCCTTAATATGTTCTTGGACATTTTATTGAGCTGCTCATTGGCTGGAAATAATACGTTTATTTTCCTTATTAATGATGTTCTTGTACGTTTTGTAGAGTTGCTCATTGACTGGAAATAATATGTTTTATTTTCCTTGTTAATGATGTTCTTGGATGATATGATGAGTTGTTCATTAACTAGAAAGGATATATTTGATTGGTTTTTGGTAATGACGATTTTGGACAGTTTTGTAAACCGATCGTTGATTGGAAGGAAATAAAAATAACACTTAAAATTTGTACTATGTAAAGCGTGATTTTCTTGTGGTTATAACATGAATTTGGATATCGAACGATTATGGCTTGATTACTCTCTTGTGATGGTAGTTATAAAAAAAATTGTACTCTTCTTAATCATATTGTTCCTACGGTTTATGTAAAATTTAAACATTGAATATTTATTGTTTGAAACTAAAATAAGGATGTCGTGATCCTTGTGATTAGAGGGATACATGATCACTGAAATAGAAATTGGTTGATCTATTAGTGTGCATCAATTGTAATACATTGTATGTATTACATTCTTAGTGTATTACCATGTGTTTGTTGATAAAACAACATGGATATATTTTCATATTTTATTAAATAATTACATCAGAAAATGGAGGCAATTTCACAAGACATGAGTTTCCGCATTTCCGCATATGGGGATATGTGGAAACTCATGTCTTGTGAAGTTTTATCGTAGCCTGGAACTAAATGAGATACTTGGATTTCAATTTGTAGAAGAATGATATCCTAGGATTTTGACTATAATTGTTGGGATCTTGGATCCTTTGTTAATATTCAAACCTCACTATGTGAGAGTTATTGTATCAATTATATATATTTTGCCTTAATGACATATGTATTCTATGATTTTAATAAAGAGATGATTACTTGTATGTATTAATATCTCAATATGGGTAAATGATAAATACTGGATTTGTGAAATCTTACTTATCATAAATTGTTAAACACTAACCAAAGGCTATATTTATTTAATAATTATCAATGTACGTAGCTGATAAATGGACAATTATCATAACATTCAAGTGTCTTTTAATTTTTGAATTAAATAGCTAACTAGTGGTGTAATTAAATGGAAGTTGAATATTTTAAATAATCCCTAGTGTATATAATGAATTTGGTTAAATGACTAATGGGAGGAGATTAATTATAATCCCTACGCTAGTGAATAACACTTCAAAACATTATATACTTGAATGTTTTAGATAAGTTTTCTAGAAATAAAAAAGGCTTACAATACCTAAATGCTTGAAAATAATAAGAGTCGGAGGTGAAATCAAAGAAACATGGGAAGGTGAATAGATGAAAAGATCCATTAGGCATATTAAGGGATAAGTACATGCGGAATGTTGAATTGGTTACATTTCAACATAACGAATGTACTTATCTCATAATGATCCTAGTTGGCCTTTGGCATCTATCTCATTATGAACTCTTGCAAGATAAGATTAATTAGAAATAAAGTAATACAAACTATAAGATCTAGATAATTGTGAAAGGGATAGTTGTGAGGTGGCGGAAGACTTAAAACTCATAAGACTAGTGTGTTGTCTTGAGTTTAGCCGTAACCTTCATGGTGGATAACTTTGGCCAAAGTAATGCATTGATGGTTGTGCATTGTCTGATCACCTAGTCCTCTAATTAAAATTGCCAGTAACCTGATCATGGGAAGTTGAACACTGAACATGAGGTAGGCAAGGGTCGGATACCGGAATGCGATAGACCTAAGGACTTTCACATGGTTCCCCTAACCTGTAAAAGGATGAGCTAAAATGCTAATAAGCATTGTCACTCAAAGTACTGATGAAGGGAGATCGTGGAGATTTAGATACACCCTTCTCTGGCCGCACATGGCTTACACAAATGTTGTCGATAGATCAAATGAACAAATCTGATTTAATGAATTTGATTAAATAAATGTGTGCGATTGCAGTGTGTGTAATTGAAAGTTCCTCAACACACAAGAGAAGCACAAATTGAAAGTTCTCTCAACACACAAGAACAACTTGCGTAAGAGAGAGGATATAATAAAAAAATTCTCATATTTCGCTTGTAATTTTAAGTGTTAAACAATGAGCAACTTATCAAATACACTTGCAAAGATGATCTCAGTCAACTTGTTTCACATAACACAATCATCTTATATCACAGTTTGCATAATTGAGAATATGTTTTAGAGGTTTGTTTTAGGCCCGAGTTTGCACCTTCCTATCATGCATGGATAAATTTCCACTCACCACAATGTGTCAACAATATTTTCACAAATTCCAATACCACTTGTACTCACAATTGAATCAGAGTTTCACAGTTTAATCAATATACTCAGTTCATCCAAGAAGCATCAACACACATACAATAACAATTCAAAAGACTTGTAAATAATTTCTCCCACAGATCATTTATAGCCTTACCAACAAGCATGCATTATATTTCTATGAACATTCAACAAATCTCATAGATGTATACACCATTACCAAGTACCAAAGCTTACACAAACATTGTTTTTATCCTTTCTGAAACCTTCCTTGATTTCCAATCGATTGGGAATGCATAATTCAGTTACATTTTCACAATTTATAATCCTTCTATTAGTTTCCAACTGAATTCTAGACTTTAGACCTATTGGTCATTTGAATATCCTTAGTCTTATGCTAAGTTCCTTAACCAAAAGGCAAGTCCTTGACTTATAAACTCCCATTATGCCTTTCTAGACCCTGATATGGACCTAAGACACCTAATTACTCTTCACTTCATCCCCTTACATGCTTATAGGCTTCAAGATTCTATCAAAACAACCATAGCAAGCCAAAATCAAACTTAGGTTTTTGTTTTTGTTCTATCAAGATGCTTACATGTTTTTGTTCATTGTATGTACACTACTATGTGGCTGAGGTGAAATTTATTTTTCAATATTATGTTTCTAAAATTTTCCACAATCGAAAGTGGAAGAGAACTTATTTCAAAGCTTTTGGGAAAATCAAATTGTGGGCTTATTAACCTTCTTCTTTTTTTGATTATGAGTATTAGGTTCTTCATCAATATGTTTCTTTTGGCCTTCAAATTTTTTCCATTCTTTGCAGACTTGACTCCTCCACTTGAAATTTATTGTAATATCATCCATGACAAGTGGTTCATCACTACCCTCTATATCTAGCATATTATCACCTAAATTGTTTGATACTTTTGGTTCATTGATTGCAAGTATAGTCTACTTGCTTTGAGTGTAGTCTATTATCACATACCTGTACATATGGTAGTGTTGTATGTGGTATAACATGTATGTGTATATCACATAACAAAGAAAAAAAATTGTCTATATTCACATGATGGTTGAATAAAGTGGGGAGAAGATGCGATGATTACCTGTTGTTGTCATTGTGTTGCCAAATGGCACATACAAAAAAAACTGTGGCAGCTATAATCATAAATAATCATACACATACATATACACATACATAAACACATGTATGTACAGTATACATGTACATATGTATATGTATGTGTCCCACATACCCTATATTATCATATGGTAGTGTTGTATGCATGGTATACACACTGTGTGTATACCACATAAAAGAGAAAAAAATTGTCTATACTCTTCACTTTGTTGGGAAGTCAAGGAATTTGTTGTTGTGATACATACTCGAATACATATATATACATATGTATACATATACACGCACATACACACAAGTATGTATGAGTATACATGTACATATGTACATGTATATGTCCCATTGAGAAAAAAATTATCTATACTCTTCAATTTGTTGGGCAGTCAAGGAATATGATGTGATACCTACTCGAATACATACATATACATATACACATACATACACCCACGTATGTATGAGTATACATATACATATGTACATGTATATGTCCCAAATTCCCTATATTATCATATGGTAATGGTAGTATGTATGTATACACACTGTGTGTATACCACATAACAAATAAAATAAACTATTTATACTCTTTAATTTGTTGGGCACTCAAGGAATCTATTGTTATGATACATACTCAAATACATATACATATACATATATACATATACACACATACACACACGTATGTATGAGTATACATGTACATATGTATATGTACATGTCTCACATGCCTTGTATTATCATATGCCATATGGTAGTGTTGTACGTGGTATACACACTATGTGTATACCACATAACAAAAAAAAAAACAATGTCTATACTCTTCACTTTGTTGGGTAGTCAAGGAATCTATTATTATGATACATACTCAAATACATACATATACATATATATACATATACACACATATACACATGTATATACAAGTATACATGTACATGTAATGTTTTTTTGTCTATACTCTTCAATTTGTTGGGCAGTCAAGGAATATGATGTGATACCTACTCGAATACATACATATACATATACATGTACATACACCCACATATGTATGAGTATACATATACATATGTACATGTATGTCCCAAATACCATGTATTATCATATGGTAGTGTTGTATGTGGTATACACACTATGTGTATACCACATAACAGAAGAAAATAAATTGTCTATACTCTTCAATTTGCTGGGCACTCAAGGAATCTGTTGTTGTGATACATACTCAAATACATACATATACATACATATACACATACACACACACACACACATGTACATATGTATATACATGTACATATATACATGTACGTGTCTCACATGTCTTGTATTATCATATGTCATATGGTAGTGTTGTATGTGGTATACACACTATGTGTATACCACATAACAGAGAAAAAAATTTGTCTATACTCTTCACTTTGTTGGGCAGTCAAGGAATTTGTTGTGTGATACATACTCGAATACATACATATACATACGTATACATATACACACATATACACACATATATATGTATACATACATGTATACATGTACATATGTACATGTACATATGTACTATAGTATGTCCCATTGAGAAAAAAAAACTGTCTATACTCTTCATTTGTTGGGCAACTCAAGGAATATGATGTGATACCTACTCGAATGTGTACATATACATATACATATACATATACATACACACATACTCCATACATGTATGAGTATACATATACATATGTACATGTATGTGTCCCAATGCCCTATATTATCATATGGTAATGTTGTATGTGGTATACACATTTATCAGTGTATACCACAAAACAAAGAAAATAAACTATTTATACTCTTCAATTTGTTGGGCACTCAAGGAATTTGTTGTTATGATACATACTCACAATACATACATATACATATACATATATACATATACATGCACATACACACATGTATGTATATATATGAGTATACATGTACATATGTATATGTATGTCTCACATGCCTTGTATTATCATATACCATATGGTAGTGTTTTACGTGGTATACACACTATGTATACCACATAACAAAAAAAAACAATGTCTATACTCTTCACTTTTGGGTAGTCAAGGAATATATTATTATGATATACATATACATACATATACATGTATACATATACACATATGTATGTATGATATACACACACACACATATACATACATATATACATATGTATGTGTATGTATATATAAGTATATGAAGCAAGTGTACATACCTATATCAATGAAATTTTTTTGTCTATACTCTTCATTTGTTGGGCAAGTCAAGGAATATGATGTGATACTCTAATAATTCTGATGAACCGATAAGATATGTGATGATATTACATATATACATATACACATACATACACACATGTCATGTATACATATACATATGTATGTATACATATATGTCTCATGTCCCAATATGTATTATCATATGGTATGTTGTACATGGTATGTGGTATACACACTGTGTGTATACCACATAACAAAGAAAAAAAACATTGTCTATACTCTTCAATTTGTTGGGCACTCAAGGAATCTTTGTTGTGATACATACTCAAATACATACATATACATACATATACATATACATGCACATACATACACACACGTATGTATGAGTATACATGTACATATATACATGTATGTGTCTCACATGTCTTGTATTATCATATGTCATATGGTAGTGTTGTATGTGGTATACACACTATGTGTGTATACCACATAATAGAAAAAAAAAATTGTCTATACTCTTCACTTTATTGGGCATTTAAGGAATCTGTTGTTGTGATACATACTCAAATACATACATATACATATACACACACATACACACATGTATGTACGAGTATACATGTACATATGTATATGTATGTGTCTCACATGCCTCACATGCATATCTCTGTATACACACTGAGACCCACATATCCTCCTGGGCATTCCAATATGTCAACCTATCACCATTTTCTCGAAATATCATGCAACTCCATTCCCATTCGAGGTGATGATCAGAAGGAATATACGATATACAGTACAAAATGATGGGACAAGGAAAGGACATTCAAAATTTGTTGGCAATTTAATGGTATTTAATGCAAATTTTACATGTGTCATACTATATATACCAATCAAACAAAAATAACAAAACATGCATTTGGCGCCAAAACCATGAACTCTGCAACTTTATTCATGATTTTGGGAGAATTGGGAGAATCCACTTAATAATACATATACAAGGAATATGATCGATATATCCCTACATACGTACTACATATACACACACACATATGTATGAGTATACATGTACATATGTACATGTACGTGTCCCACATACCTTGTATTATCATATGGTAGTGTTGTATGTAGACTTCATTCCAAAGCAAGTAGACTATACTTGCAATCAATGAACCAAAAGTATCAAACAATTTAGGTGATAATATGCTAGATACATAGCCTAGTGATGAACCACTTTTCGTGGATGATATTACAATAAATTTCAAGTAGAGGAGTCAAGTCTGCAAAGATGGAAAATAGATTGAAGTCCAAAATGGTATACACATTGTATGTGTATACCACATAACAAAGAAAATAAACTATCTATACTCTTTAATTTGTTGGGCACTCAAGGAATTTGCTACTGTGATACATACTCAAATACATATATATACATACATATACATATACACACACATGTATGTATGAGTATACATGTACATATGTACATGTACATATCCCACATACCTTGTATTATCATATGCCATATGGTAGTGTTGTACATGGTATACATACTATGTGTATACCACATAAAGAGAAAAAAACCACTCTCTATACTCTTCACTTTTTTGGATGATGAGGATAGGATCACATTGAATACATACTCAATACATACATGATGGCATATACATGCACACATACACACATGTATGTATTCCCAAGATACATGTACACATGTACATGTACGTGTCTCATATGCCATATGGTAGTGTTGTACGTGGTATACATTTGTGTGTATACCACATATAGAGAAAAAAACATTGTCTATACTCTTCACTTTGTTGGGCAGTCATGAGGAATTTGCTACTTTGATACATACTCGAATACATATATACATATATACATACATATACATATACACACACATATATACACATACATACATGTACATATGTATATGTACATGTCATCATGTATGCCTTGTATTATCATATCCCATATAGTAGTGCTGTATGTGGTATACACATTGTGTGTATACCACATAACAGAGTATTGAAAACTATATATACTCTTCCCGCTATCTTGATGATATGATCATAGGACCACATCCATATTCATGATGGCACCATATATGCCCCATACATATGCATATGTACTTTTCATGTAGAGTGTATGTAATGTGTGACCATTATCCTCCAAAGTAAATTTGTCATATGCATTGTGATATTGCATAGTATCATATATATTTTTTATATGTACATGTATATGTACAGTATGCATGTACATATGTATATGTACATATGTCTCACATACCTTGTATTATCATATGGTAGTGTTGTATGTGGTATACACACTATGTGTATACCACATAACAAAAAAAAAATGTCTATACTCTTCACTTTGTTGGGTAGTCAAGGAATATGTTGTGACACCTACTTGAATACATACACATACCTATACATACATATACATATACATGTACATACATGTACATGTATGTAAATATATTTGTGTAATTACATATGTATGTTCATGCATGCATATGCATATCCATATACATGTATATGTACATGTATGTATGAGTATACATGTGCATATGTATATGTATATGTCTCACATATGTTGTATGAATGTTTTTTGTTTAAATGTGCCATGTGGCACCACAATGGGTTGATTATACATGATTATAGCTGCCACAATTGTTTATTGTTTGTATGTGCCACATGGTAACACAATGAAACCACATGTAATCATTTCCTCTTCTCCATATAGTGCCTCGAATCGGCCTCGGAATTGGCATGAGTTGTTGATAGATATTTGCATTAAATGTTGCCAACTTCTAATGTCCTTTCCTCATCCCATCATTTTTATGCTCGTATCTGCCTTCATCGACCTCACGGAATGGAGTTGTGTGATTGTTTCAGAGAATCGTGACACTTTGGCTATCCCGGTGATAGATAACGCACACATGCTCCAGATGCCCATTCCCCATGCATGCATGCATGCATGAGATGGGACCCACCTTGGATGAGGTGGTGCAGTTTGGTTTTAACATAATATATGTGTTTGAAAAAGAAGTGTGGCATGCAAAAAGTGTTGGGTGGAGTGGTAGGCATGTATGCTTGTATTTAGGAGGTCATGGGTTTGAATCCCATATTTTTTGGTTTGTGGGATTCGAACCCATGACCTCCTAAATACAAGCATACATGCCTACCACTCCACCCAACACCTGTGCATGCCACACTTCTTTTTCAAACACATATATTATGTTAAAACCAAACCTACACCACCTCAGCCAGGGTGGGTCCCACCTTGCACATGCATGCATGCATGGGGTATGGGCATCTTGTCGCTAGGATAGCCACAGTGGCCATGCGATCCTTTCGCTAGGATAGCCAGCTCCAATGGTGACTAGGTTGACATCTGGATGCCATGGAGGAGGATGTGGGTCCCGTAGAGAGCTATGCATGTATATGCCATTCGGTATGGCATCTTATGGTCATTAGTATGGGGGCCATGCAATCCTGTACATACATATATATCTATATTTGTATATGTATGTTTATACATGCATATGCATATCCATATTCATGTATATGTACACATATGTATGAGTATACATATACATACATATATGTCTCACATACTAGACATTCGTGTTATCCTATCATATGGTAGTGTTGTGCATTGACAGGTGACTCTTGGGAAAAGTGT
The DNA here is from genome assembly GCA_018340775.1 of Taxus wallichiana var. yunnanensis. Classification (NCBI taxonomy): domain Eukaryota; kingdom Viridiplantae; phylum Streptophyta; class Pinopsida; order Cupressales; family Taxaceae; genus Taxus; species Taxus wallichiana. Next base: position 706,048,156 of record CM031242.1, on the reverse strand, counting down.
GATGCATGTGTATGGGGCATATGTGGGGCCATCATGAATATGGATGTGGGTCTTGTGATATAGTGCTTTCAAGCGCTATGCGATTTTCAGATTTTAAAGTCCACTGTGTAGAATTGGGGAGAAGCATTAGATCTTAAAAAAACATTCGTGCGTATGTGATTTTCAGATTTTAAAGTTGTTCATAGATAGACATTTTTATTATTATTATTTGTTCTATAGATTTGTGAAGTTTTTAGAGGAAAACATGTACTTATAGTATCAATAGCAATACTTATATATGGTATTTTGGATTGTGATATACACACTGTGTGTATACCACATAAGAGAGATAAAAATTTGTCTATACAATTGTCTTGGCTGGCTAGTCAATGAATGTGGTGAAATAGAAATTATGGATAATAATAATATGTTATTTAGGATTTATAGATGTCTTTTTTTTGTGTATGATCATGCTTTGTAAATCTAAAATTGCAGTGTGTAAATCCAAAATAGAAGCAAGTAAATCAACTAGGATATCAAAATTATCAAAGGAATCAAAACTTAACTGCAATACAAATGCTAACAATGAAAATATTATAATAAATAGATGAAAAATAGGTTCACATGTTAAGTATTTTCAAATTCACATGATGGTTGAACAAAGTGGGCACAAGATGTAATGATTACTTGTTGTTCTCATTGTGATGCCACATGGCACATTCAAACAAAAAAACAATTATGACAACTATAATCATGTTTAAATCAAAACAACCAAGAGTATAGACATCGTATTGATTGGCTATCCAGCCAAGACAAGAGTATATACACTAGCCACAATCAAAACCCAGTCATTTACTTGCGAATGAAGACATGATCATCCATTTCTGTCAGTATGTGTGTCTATATAACAAAAATAATATCATATGACAATACAAACGTCCATGTATGTGAGACCATCACATATACATATGTATATGTATACTTGTACATATATGTACATATATGTTTGTATATGGATATATATGTATATATATATATACATATATATATATATATATATATATATATATATATATATATATATGTGTGTGTGTATGTATGTATGTATGTGTGTATATATATATATATATATATATGTATATATATATATATATATTTGTATGTATGTATATAATAATTATATGTATGTATATGATATACATATTAAAATGTATATATATATATATATATATATATATATATATATATATATATATAGTATAATATATACTATATATATACACATATACATATATATATATATATATATATATATATATATATATATATATATATATATATATATATATGTATATATATATATATAGTTCATATGTCTTGGAATGTAGATAGTTGTATTGAAAAGTTCAAATTTGCAGTGTTGAAAATGCAAAAAAAAAACATGTTGTCTTTTGTTGCTTATGATATATGTTTGTCCATTATAAAGGTAAACATGGTTTCCATTTGGAGATTGGAAATTCATGGGTGTCTAATACCTCGGAAAAAATATGACATGTTCATTGTCATATTATATGACCCTGATGGCAACAAGAAAGTAGAGAGAGGCACCATTGTGGGAGATGCCAAAATGACGATCCACCAGGATGAGTATAGGGCCTTGATATTGGGTCTTGAGGAAGCGTTACGTCATGAAGTTCAAAATTTGTGTGTTTTCTCATGATATGATTTTTGTTAATCAAATGAATGGTGTATACCAATGTAACAATGTAAATATTTTTCTCTTTATGTTCAAGCACTAGAGATTGTATCTCAGCTTTGTGAAATGTTCATATGTACATGTAAAAGTCAATAGAGGCAGGTTGGATGTATGTCAAGTGTCTAGGGCCAGAATAAATGAAGAAGTGGTAGCATTGTTAGCACTTGCCATGGATGACATTGTAATATGATATATGTACACACTGTATTTCCTTTTTGTGTTATGTACAATTATGTTTGTAGTTATTTAATGGCTTAATACATGTTATTTGTGAAGCATTTGTGCAATGGTAGACATAGATTTTTTTATGGCAGAATTATGCGGATCCCGTCGGAGATATAATGCGATGTTATCGCAAGATACTTAAACTTGGAGTCATCATACTCTGATATGGTGTGTACTCTTAGGAAAATACATGTAGGCACTATATCTATCCAAAATGTTATTGTTAAGCTGAATTATGATTGTTTGTGATCTTTTGTTATTTAGCCAATGTTGTGGTTGATTTTGTGAAGTTGCATGTATGTCGGACATTGCATCTTCATCACAGTAAGAATACAAGCTTTTCATTTTCCTTTTCCATTGCTGCATTTGAAAAATAAATAATTGTATTATCTTTTACATTAAAACTAATATATTAAGTAATGCAATCTTATTTTAGGAACCTGTTCCTAGGCCTCAACTCAGAAGATCAAAATGAAAAAGGCGAACATTTTACCTTTAGATATCTTCTTCGGTATGTGTGTGTACTTTATATAATAATCATTCTAACATTGATTGTTTAAAATTTGTTGGACTTTGGTATTATTTATTATGTCAGTAATGATTTTTTATATGGTATGGATTGTTGAGTGAAGGACGACGAGGTGGTCAGCAAAACGTTGCTTTTTCATCACATGTACATGCCGATATAGTTATAGAGGAGGTAAAATTACTTTAATTTAACATTGTATTTGTTATCATAAATTAATTTAATTTGATTATATATTATTGTGTATGTGCGTAACAAGTTTGTATGACTCACTACGTGATTTTTGGAATGATTATTGTAGGAGGATGCACCCAATGTTGTTGCTCCAGGCCATGCAGAGGATGATATTGTCGTCGATGAGGTAAAATCAAAAAATTGAATATTGTAATTTATTGTTTTCATATATGTCCATTAGTGACTAATTGTTTATACGATGTTGTTGAATAGGCCCCTCTTCACTATAGGAGGGAGCATGATGGGGATCACATACTTTATTATTGTGAGTACCCCAATTGTGAAAAAAAAATTACACTCTACAGATGTTAAATATCCACAGGAAAAATTCCCATTCCCTCCCTCATGTTCTCCCTGAGAGGAAAGGGAGAAATTTTACTAGAAAGTATCCTCATGAGGGCCTCCAAAAAGTTGAGGCAATACAAGGAATGAGAGAGAGGGAGACATTGAGGGTGTGTTGTGTGTGTGCACTATATTTTTTTCAGAGGTGATGCATGATACTGACACATTTACAAGAGGGAAGGGAAGGCATCATTCAACAAGCTTAGCAGATGCTCCAAGAAAGAGGTTGACGATGCCATGAGGGACTATGATTCGAGACTATGAGGGCTAAGAGGAGGGAAAACATATTGGCTTTGAGAGAAAAGAAGAAAAAAAGGTAAGTTTGAGTAACGGTTTCATTTCACTCTTTTCTCATTGTGAGTACATAAGTATTATCTATTTCTTATAAGTTACATGTCATTGTCTTCACAGGTTGAGGAGGGTGAGATGGATGCAGCAACGGAGGGGGTCATTCTAAAAGAACTAGTAGAGGTGATTGTACGATGTAAGTTAGTCATTTTATATTTAGTTTTGTTATCTAAACACTTGTTCATGAATCCTTCATTAACATTTTCATTGATATAATATGTATGTAGGAGGACGACATGCATTGTTGCATCTATATGAAAAATGTAAAAAAAAATAGCAACGAAAAACCAACCAATGAAAAGAAGGTGAGGTAAATAAAAGTGAACACAAAATTTGTGAATTGTAATTTGTAGTATTTGTTATAAAACCATTGTAATAAAAAAATTATTTTTTAGGTTGGTTCATCACAAGTGGGTGATGCAGTGGCACCTTTTCAGTTGATCGTTGATGTGGCGGTGCAAGAAATGAAGGGCATGGTAAGTCTTAAGTTGATCCTTTATTTGACCTTGTAATCACTTGAGACTCTTCTCTTTATGTTCTTGCTTTACTAGCCCTACTAGATTGTATCTTCACTTATAGTTTGACATGATTTTAATTTTACATATGTATATGTATACACTTCTCAGTCTCATATCATATTGTTGATTCTCTGAGTGAATACAAGGTGATCTTGAGCAATGTGGTGAGCATTTGGTTCTTGTAGATTGATTCTTGTGCACTATTATTCCTTATTACTTAGGTATGACTGTATGTTTGCATTTGATAAGGGTGTAATCCTTGGATTTTGTATTCTGTAATTGTATAATGGATTAAGATTAACAAGAGCTTCATTTTGTATAGTTGTGAGGATTGGAGTAAGTTCTTTTTGAAAAGGAAGATTGAGACTTGGTCAAGACTACATCATTCCCTAGTACCTTATTCGAAGTCCATGCAAGTGATTTTGTGTGAGAAGGTTTTTATGGATGGTAGGGATCAAATAAAGTTGTACATGTAAAGGTAAAATCCATTACTGATATCCTTTCTTGTGTACTGGGAAGGTTGACAAACAAATACAATAATTTGAGGCTCATTTGTGATCATCTTCTTGCGTGTTAGGGTTCTTCAAGGAGAGTGAGAAAATGTGTTTTTCTTGTGTGTCATTATTGGTATAGTAGTGTGATATGTAATTATGTGTTCTGACTATAGGAGGGGATGCATGCCTTGTATAGTAGTGTAAGATTGATTTTTGTTGAACTCTTATGTTGAGCTTTGTAAGTTTTGTTGTTTCATACTCAAATGTATGTTTGATGAATATGGTATCTCTATGTCATTCCTTTCAAGGGATCTTGAGAATCTAAGGAGTAAGAATGGTGTAGAGGCAGCACTCGAAGACACATTCAATAGAATATTTTCTCTATACAATCTAAATTCAGTCTTTGGATCACTAAATAACTCCCTTTTAACAAGTTAACATACTCCAATTTTGATCTTAACCCTTATTCTCCACTTTATTATCTAATAACCTTGTTTAACTGATTCTAGTTCATGTTGTGAGATCAATTAAAAGGGTCAGTCCCACTAGTAAATGTAAAATAAATTCTTACCTTCTTGAGGACTACTCAAAGTATAACTCAGTCCCACTAGGTCTCTATAAACTTATGCACCCTACAATTCATTAACTGTAGGCATTATCTGGGACCCATGGGAGAGAGGAGAATGAGGAGATTGACATGTACCCCGGTTTATAGGTATGTAATTAAATATCAGTTGATTATGTTTTTCGCATATACACAAACATTTAATTATGATTTATTTTTCTACTTTCTATAACTAATTTAATGTGCAATGATTGCAGGCATCTCCCAGTGGCCTCAAGAGAGAAGGGGAGGAGCATCTTCCGATACACGAGGATTTATAGGTAACCTCTATGCGAAGTGGAATCAAGATTCTATGTTGTGAATAATGTTACGATATAAATAGTATTAAAAATAGGAATAAAGTTATAGTTATAAATTTATTTTTGTTTGGACTAATTACTTGAATTCTTCCAAAATACTACTAAATGTTGTTATAATGCCGCCCTCATCCACTCCTGCTACATCAATAACAATTCTCAACATGGTGCCATCTATTGGTGATGTAGTGGATGCCTATATGTTTGGAGAATTGGTGGGCCATGGAAAAATTCACAATGTTAGGGTTGATGGAACTTGCCACGTGTTGGTCGTCAAATAGGACTTTACGAAGAGCAACAGTCAGGGGACAAGAAGTCCCTCCTCTTTAATGGGAGAGGTTCCCTTATTCAGAAACGAACCTATTTACAAATATACAAAACATGATTTTCTCTAGTTGAACTTGGATATTACGAAAGTGTTTTCTATAAAGATCATCAATTACAAAAGGACTGAGGAATGAGAATACGAGAATGAGCAGAAAGGCAACATGCAGAATTATAGATAACAGAGTAATTCTTTATGTATGCGAAGTTACAGTGAATTGAAACAAGATCATTTGTATCATATAAATAAGATGGAATTTAAAGACACAAAGTTCTGTAAATAACATCTGCCAGAACACAAAGTTTCTTGACATAACACAGACAAATGATCTTCACAAAATTAAATGAAAGCTTAGGGATAAAAGAGATCAGATAGACAAAGAATGAAAAGCCCTTCTGTATTGATTTCTTTATGATCTATTTACACTTTCAGAAAATAAGCCAAGTTCTTCCTCCCCTTCAAAATGGCGTGGAGAGGCCATTATATAGCTTACAAATCAGTTACTCTTTGTAACCACTTCTTTTAACTAAAGATTAGTTAAGGATTGCCAATCGCAATACCTCAACTTATTACAATGAATCCGAGAAAAAGAATTAGAAAAGAAGAGAAGAATAAGGAGAAGAAGACAGGTGGTTATGAATGGGAGGGACCCACTGACTTCAAAATTCGCTGCCTGAATCTCTTCAATGCCTCGGCTATGTCTCTGCCACGAGGGACTGACGTGTTGGCTATAGACTGAGTCCAAAATCTGAGGCACTTCTCCATTTCCTTATCAAACTCGACATGAGTATGATAGTCTTTATTTGCTTCTTCAATGGCAGATTGAAGAGAGCAGATCTCCTTCATTTTCTCTTTGGAGATGGAGCTTTCCTTGAATAGATTATCTTTGACAAAGCTCAATTGAGCTTTGGTTTCTTGCAGGAAAGAGGCACACTAGAAGTTTCATCCTCGAAGATGACAATGTATATCTTTGAAAGCGATACAACCAATGTCTTGAAAGCCTCACACGCGCCTTGTATTTGTCGTGCCTTGATTGAACAGGGCTCAGTGCTTGATTACAAGGAAACAACTATGGCATTATCCATTTCTCGGAATCCTCGGTGCAGGCTAATGGCGGCATGTCGAGCCATGGCGATGAGTTCCCCGTGTACGTTGGTCAATTCACTCGAATCAGGGTCGAAGTGAGCTCCGCATGAAAGCATCATGTCGGCACATTGCACCGAGATTGGGAAACCTCCAGAAAAGCCAAACCGCTGTCGTGAATCATCTGCGCCATTGGTGTAGGGTTTACATTTGCCATCCTTGCCTAAAAATCGCCAAAGTCAAGATGACGAGCTTCACTGTCCCAATATTGGGAACACAGACTCTAGTGGCGAGATTTGTTCCTGTCCCCAAATTTGATCTTCATATTGATAGTAATTCGGGGGCGAGCCGCAAACTAGACTCGAGAAGGAATTATAGAGGGAAGGGATACATGTGCAGGAATTTAGATTGCAAGGGTTTGAGCAAAGGATAGCATGGAAGCAGTGTGAAAATGCATAGGCATTCGCTTGTTATATAGCCGATTAGGAGAGAAAAGATAATGAATGTGCATGTAATACATGCCTACCAATTTGAATAAGCAAGATATTCGGGTAGAGCGGGAAAAATAAGCACGAATGGCACTTGGTTCATTTGGGACATGTGAGACGTGAATGCGCGAAACACGTGGCTCGGGCGATTCAGCGAAGCGGGAAAAGACGCACAAATGCCTTTTTGGGACATGCGGACAAAAGTGCGTGAAACACGCGACTTTGGATCGGATCGGACAAAAATGTGACAACAGGTCCGGGGAACTTGGGACATTTGGGATGTGAAAGCGCGAAGTACGTGGTTCGGGTGATTTGGCCGAAAATGGAACAACTTGCCAAATTGAACTTGGGACATTTGGGACGTGAAAGCGCGAAGTACGCGGTTCGGGCGATTCGGCCGAAAATGGAACAACTTGCCCAATTGAACTTGGGACATTTGGGACAAGAAGTTCTGACGGGCCCGAAAAAGACAAACTTCGGGGAAACTAGCCGATCGGGGAACAAAGCGCCCGTTTGAACTTGGGACACGCGGGACAAAAATGTCCGACAGGCCCGAAAAACACACAAAATGACCCAAAAACACATTTTTCTCAATTTCTCAACTTTTAACATTGAGTACAATAGAGAAGACACTTAAAACTCAAAATTTTGAAATTTTCACTTTCTTAAGAGCAGGGGAATTTTGAGTGGACAATAGCTGGCTCCTTCTGGGGATGACTTGGCATAAATTCAAGGAATGAGACAAGGTAAGTGTAGATTGAGAAACAGGGATGGAAGCCTGTGTTATTTTATTAATCTCAATCAAGTAAAAAAGTACAGAGGATGGGCTGCAATATTTATAGATATTGCACAGCCAAATACATCCGGGAAAATGAGTTGCACAGGTGCAACCAAAAACCAGAATAAACAAGCTTCCAAATCACCCGGGAAGCAACATTTACATAAAAACAAATATATTGTTTATAACAATATAACAATGTGCATACAGACAAATATGGTTGATTAACCATATAACAATACAACCATTTATTATTTAAAATTAATTAAATAATCCAACTATGCATAATTAATATTTAGGATAATAAAATTTATCCTAACATTCCCCCCCTTAATTGTGCATTGTCTGAAGAGATGAGGAGAGAAATGCTCTGAACAACTCGAACTTGTCACGTGCAAGTGACTTTGTGAAAATATCTACTCGTTGTTCAGCCGTTGGACAAAACTAAAGCTGGATGTTGTGCTTCAACACATGTTCGTATGAAATGAACCTGAACTTCAATGTGCTTTGTTCTCTCGTGAAAAACTGGATTGCGAACAAGTTTGAGAACACCTTCATTGTCAACATACATGGTGGTCGGTTTGTCCTGTGGTATTCCAAGTCCTTCCAGTATGCGACGTAGCCAAATCGCTTCACAGACAGCTTCTCCTGCAGAACGATACTCGGCTTCTGTGGAAGAGCGAGAAACAAAGTGTTGTTTCTTACTTCCCCATGATATTGGTCCAGATCCCATAAAGAATACAAATCCAGAAGTGGATTTTCTATCATCAATGTTACCTGCATGATCTGAATCCGAATATCCAGTCAAGAAGAAGTTTTCATTCTTCTTGTATTCTAGACCAAGATCCACTGATCCTTTGAGATATCTTAAAATGCACTTTGTTGCTTTCCAATGAAAATTTTGGGTTCCCGTATGAACCTCGGATAGATAGCTCACCGCAAAGCTGATATCCGGTCTAGTGTAGGTCGTAAATGAGACTCCCAATCAGTGCGATAGAGAGTGGCACTTACCTCAGGAGATGGATCTAAACGAGATAACTGTAATCTGTTCTCCATTGGTGTAGCAATTGGTGTGCAATCCATCATCCTAAACTTCTCGAGCGTTGTCTTGGTATATTTCATCTGAGAAACAAAGATGTGATTCTCTTTCTGCCATACTTCCAGTCCAAGATAGTAGTGCATAAGCCCGAGATCTGTCATGTCGAATGATCGCTTAAGATCTTTCTTCGTTTCATCAATCATCTTCATTGAACTACCAGTGATGACTAGATCATCGACATAAACTACAACAATCACCATCTCCCCCCCTTGCTTTTTGAGGTAGAGATTGGGATCGTATGGATTTCTGATGAATCCATGTTGTACGAGATGCTCATCAATCTTGATGTACCATGCCCGGGGTGCCTGTTTGAGGCCATACAGAGATTTCCTGAGTCTGCATACCTTTTCTTCTTGACCAGGTACAACATATCCCTCAAGTTGAGTCATGTAGACTTCTTCTTGTAAATCTCCATTCAGGAAGGCACTTTTTACGTCCATCTGATGAACTTTCCAACCAAATTAGCAAGCTAGAGCAAAGATCATCCTGATCGTTTTGATCTTAGCTGTGGGAGCAAATGTCTCCTCATAGTCAATGCCTTCTTTCTGTGCGTACCCCTTTGCTACAAGTCTTGCTTTGTACTTGTCCACTGTCCCATCTGCTTTGTACTTAGTTTTGAATATCCATCTGCATCCAATGGGTTTCTTCCCTGGTGGAAGATCGACAAGCTGCCAAGTGTTATTCTTCATCACTGATTGATATTCAGAATCCATGGCATCTTTCCAAGATTTTGACTATAGGGCTTCCTGGACTGTAGAGGGCTCGTCTGATTCAATAACTCTACTCATCAAAGCAAAGTTAACTTCTTCTCTTGCTTTACTACGAGTCCGTGGTCCAGGGGTGGATGTATCTGGTGGAGCATCCATTCTTGCATCTCGTAATGTACTTGTACACCATTTAGGCATACATTGAATTATTCCCATGGGTTGTGGTTCTATCTGATCAACACCATCATCCCCATCATCACTTTCATCTTCTGAGGGAACATTAGCTTCAGTTTTTACAACTGGTGAAAAATCTACATCTTGCGAGTCCGGAGGAGGAGTCTCTGCTTCCTTCTTCTCGAAAAACTCAACATCTCTACTTGTGTAGACTTTTCTAGTCTTAGGATCCATCAGTCTGTACCCAAGAGTCTCTTCACTGTATCCAATGAAGATGAGATTTTGTGACTTCATGTCCAATTTCTTTCTGTTCTGTTTGGGTATGTGCATGTTGGCTTTGCACCCAAATACTCTGAGGTGTGCAATGGATGGTTTCCTTTTTGACCATGCTTCTTGTGGTGTAATTCCATCAAGAGCAGTTGTGGGCGCTCTATTTAACAAATACATTGTTGTTTTTGTTGCTTCTGCCCAAAATGTCTTTACAAGTTCGAATCATCGATCATGCATCGCACCATTTCCATGATAGTATGATTTCTTCTCTCAACAACACCATTTTTCTGTGGTGTGTGTGGAGGAGGCATTTGTCGACAAATCCCGTGAGTTTGTAGATAGTCTCTGAACTCATCACTGTGAATTCCCCCTCGATCTCGAGCGGAGAGTTCTGATGTGACGACCAGTTTCTTTCTCAACTGCCACTTTGAACTTTTTGAATGTTTCAAAGGCTTCACTTTTCTTGCGAAGACAAAAAATCCACATTTTCTGTGAATAGTCGTCAACACAAAGCATGAAGTACTGGAACCCTGAATGACTTGGCTGCATTGACCGCACAGATCGGTATGAACCAGGTCAAGTTTACCATGAGCTCGAAAAGTACTCGTTTGGAATGAAACTCTGTGTTGTTTTCCTGCTAAGTAGTGAGGACACTTGTCTGTATCCTTCTGAAGAGATGGTAGCCCATGTACCATATTACACCGGCGAAGTGTTTCGAGATATTTGAAACTTACATGACCAAATCTCCGATGCCACAACTGAGCTGAGGTGGAGTTTTTAGCCACAAGTGCTTGATCATTTTTGTGAATGAAATCAAGTTGAAACATTCGTCCCACATTTGAGGCTTTTGCAATTATTTTCGAGCCTCTGGATTTATCTCGAATCAAACACATTTTCTTACCGGATTGACTATCAAAGTCAATTTTCAGGTTGTGATCTAGGAGTTGACTGACCGAAAGAAGATTCTTTGTCAACCCAGGGACATATAGAACATCTGATAGTCTGCATTTGCGTGAACCAAGGGGTAGAGAAATGTTTCCAATCCCCTCGAATCGTATATGAAGAATCATCTCCCAACGAAACATGATTTTTCGATGGCGTGTCCTCATTGAAATAAACCAGTCTGTGGGCCGGTCATGTGTCGAGTGGCTCTCCGAATCAACATACCGACGTCACTAGATGACGTGGATGGTTCACTTGATCGAGCAGTGAACAAGAAGTCTTCATTGTCTGACTGATCTTGTTGCTCAACAATATTACCTTGCTGGTGGGGTCTTCTTTTCTAGTTCCCCTTTTTCTACCCGTGATAGTTGTTTGAATGTCCCTTGTAAGTTTGTTGTTGTTGTGGTCCAGAATTGCTTGATGAACCTTTCTTATATGTGTTAAACCAACATTCTTGCAAGTCATGTCCTCTTTTGCAAATTGGACATCGCTTCTTCTGTTGATTGTCCCCATGATACTGATTCTGATGTGGGGACTTCTGATAGGATTTAGGTTTTCCTTTACCTTTTCCTTTCCATTTTTGATGTGAAGACAGTGCCTGCTCCTCTTCATCATCCTTGTTGTGCATTGCTTCCTCTTGTTGCAAAGAGGTTTACTAGCTTGTCAAAACTAATTGTCAGTATCGACAAGTTTAGAGTTGTGACAAAAATGCGGTAAGAAGAAGGGAGAGCTCTCAGAACAATGGGAACGAGAGATTCATCTTTGACCTCTTCTCCTAGGGCTAGAAGTGAAGCCCTCAACTCTGCAACTCTTCTTAGGAAGGCTTCAATTTTCTCATTCTCGTATGAATTTCAATGTATGTAATCGACTCGCAAATTGAGTATGACATTCTTGTTCTTGGCCTCATATATTGTGCTCAGCTTATCCCAAGCTTCTTTTGTTGATGTGGCATCTCGAATGTGGGCTTGCACATCGTCGGATACTCCAAACAAGATGATGAGTTTTGCTTTCTGATCTGCTCTATCAAATTGTCGTTGTTGTGTTGCATCAGTTGGTGATCTGGTTAGAGTACCAGTCACAACAGGCCAGATTTCTTCAAACTCAAGTTGTGTCTTGATTTTTGTCTTCCAAGCAACATAGTTGCTTCCTCTGAGCAATTGTGAATCCGGAAGAAAAAATTTGGGGGCATTGGTGCCCATTTTGCAGAGATCACTGACAAGGTTTGGCTCTTATCACTCCAGGTATTAGGTCTCCCAATCTATATACCATCAGTCCGATATACCGAACCTTTCTATATACGCGCCCTTCCGATATACCCGTCGGTACGTGGAAGAAGCTCGCCCTTTCTATATACCCGGCGGTACGTGAAAGAGGCGTTAACGTACGTGAAAGAATTCAATACGTGGTACCAAGACAGTACTGATGGGGTCTGTGTGATTATTGACACCGGCTCAAAGAAATATCCTCATACGCGCGCGTAACTTCGCTATATACTCGGATAATTTCTCAGTCCGGATTTATGTCTTGCAATCGTTCACAGACGGATGGGATGGTTCATAGTGTGTGCACTGTGACCTTATTACTCCCCGTCGATTTATAGGGACGATGCCCAGACGATGTTGTTGCAGCTATATTAGGCGTTAAGTGCAGTAGTAGTCGCGACGGCTTTACCCGTAAGCGCTTCCCAGAGGCACCGTATATACCGAACGCTGCGAATGAGATCTAGGATCTCGTGAGTGTTACAGAACCAATTTTACTTTTTTTATTACAATTCGCCAGCTTTAAAGCGCATTCTGAAGTTTTGCAGGTTGACTTATATGGCAACAAATTAGTAAATTAGTACAATATATAAAACAATTTGAATGACAGTAAAAATTTCAGCTTTCGGGTCCCGGTGACCTCCCGAGCCCAAGATTTACCCAAAATGCTAAAAATTGCAAAAAATAGTTGAAATGCAATTTTTAGATGGGTCTCCTTTTTCAAAAAATGTCCGAATGAAAAAACAGACCAGATGGGAGAAAAAAATTTACCCTAAATTAGGGATTTCTTCGCTAAATTTAGTTAGTTATAACTAAATTCAAAAAATCTACTAAATTTAGCAGTTCTGCCAAAAATTTCTGCCAAATGCAAAAGGAGAGTGTTTGAGTGTTTTGGTGGGATTTGAACCATCAAACCTCCCACTCACTAAGGCTTTCCTAATCCAACTTGGCCACTTAAGGGTGCTTGATGTAGAAATGAGCAAACTTGTATTTAAAGTATATGAAAAAATGACTTACCTTAGAAAATGCGACCTAGATGAAGGATCCACGTGGCGCATGCTGGTGAAGAGGCGTTTTTAGGTTATTTTTTGCTAAAAATCCGGATCTCGAGCATCTACATGACTTTATCTCCTTTTGGCCGCTTTTACCTTATTTCTCACCATTTTTTCATATTTTTGCTTGCTTCAGTCGTTTTTTAGTTTTCATGCAGATCGCTTGTATGGAGGATTTGCACTTTGTTGTTGTTTTTCTTTGTTTGGGCGCGTGGTTTGGCTTGGCCACATTTTTTTTTGGCCGCGTTTTTAGTGAATGTGCATGTACAGCATGCATTCTTTGTTTGGGCGCATTTTTTCCCTTTTTTCGTGCATTTTTTTGGAGTGCTGGCGCGTTTTTTGATTGTGTTTGCTTGTTGTTTGCTTGCTTGGGCACGTTTTTTGATTGTAGATAACAAACTAACCCTGCATTTGTTTGTGCAGGTCGCTGAGACAGCAAATGGCGCGGCGTGAGGAGAATGGCGTTTTTTAGCTCCAAAAAACCATTTTTTCTTATGCAGGCCGCGTTTTTTTGTTGATGATACAAACTAAGCCTTCATTTCCTTTTTGCAGTGGTCAGTACAAAGAAGAATGGCGCGGCTTTTGCTAAAAAAACATTTTTTACCTTATACAGGCCGCGCATGGGCGCATTTGCTTAAAAAAATGTTTTTTCTCCTTTTTTTTAATTTCTTTGCTCTGTTTGATTCTTGATCACTGCAGGTACATATACAGACCTCCAAAACAAGCCAAGCAAATTCCAAATACAGTAAAACAAAACCCTTATTGGGAAATTTTTTTATTATTATTATTATCAATACCTGGAGCAATTTTTGCCAGTGCGAGTGCACCAAAGTAAAAAAAAATCATGTTCCAAACACCCTGAACGAACAGCTGGGGATGTGGGGGAGGCAGAGATGAGGCTGGGAGGTTACAGGAGGCTGCACAAGCTCTCTATTGCTGCATACTCTTCTCCAATCTTCTCTATTTCTGCTGCATTCTTTTTCCACTCCTTCACAGGGCCAGAATTTCGCTCTGGTACCAAATGTAGATTGAGAAATAGGGACGGAAGCCTGTGTTATTTTATTAATCTCAATCAAGTAAAAAAGTACAGAGGATGGGCTGCAATATTTATAGATATTGCATAGCCAAATACATCCGGGAAAATGAGTTGCACAGGTGCAACCAAAAACCAGAATAAACAAGCTTCCAAATCACCCGGGAAGCAACATTTACATAAAAACAAATATATTGTTTATAACAATATAACAATGTGCATACAGACAAATATGGTTGATTAACCATATAACAATACAACCATTTATTATTTAAAATTAATTAAATAATCCAACTATGCATAATTAATATTTAGGATAATAAAATTTATCCTAATAGTAAGAACTTAGACAAACTCGACTTGGCAAAATTCAAGGAATGGGACATAAGAACTTAGAAAAACTCTTATCCATTATCCATTCGGCCACGAGTCAAAAAAGCAAACCAATACAGAGGACACACACCAAAAACGAAAAGGAAAGAAAAAAAAAACGCTGTACAAAATATACAAAAGACTCCCTAATCACCTATGACTTGAACAATTTCAGATATTGCCCACTATAAGGAAGTGGGAGAGGAGAACCATCCATGTAATCAAGATAAAAGGAATTCTTACCAGCAAAGTGTCTGATCTTGAAAGGTCCGAGCCAAAGGGAATCAAACTTGCCATGGCTGCCACGAGGTTCATGCCTTTTATCCCATAACAAAATAGTGTCTCCAACTTGGAAATCTCTGAACTTGGCTTTCTTATCAAACAGACCTTTACCTTCTGCTGGTGAACAGATATCCTATCAGCAACCTCCAATCTGTCCTCATTCAATTTGTGAAGATACATAATTCTCTTATCCAAAGCATCACTGAAACTAGTATCTTCAATAGCCTTCATTAGATGCAAGGCTGGCAGCTCCACTGTTACTGGCAATTGAGCTTCTACTCCATATACCACTTGAAAAGGAGACATTCCAATAGCTCTCTTTGGTGTAATCTTGTCTGCCCAAAGAGCATCATAGAGCTTCTTGTGCCAGTTTCATTGAGACTCATTGACTAATTTCCTTATAATAGTCACCAAATTTTTATTAGTGGATTCTGCTTGCCCATTTCCCTGAGGATAGTAATCTGAGGAGTGAGCCAAAGAGATGCCATACCCATAGCAAAAATCCATTATCTCGGTTGAAGAGAAATTCGAAGCATTATCTGTCACAATCTTGTTAGGTACACCATACCTTACCAAGATGTTCTCTTTGATGAAGCTGCACACCACTTCAGAAGTAGTACTCTTAACTGGAATAGCTTCTACCCATTTGGTGAAATAGTCCATGGCAGTTAATACATGAGTATGACCAGCACTAGAAGTGGGATTAAGTGTTCCAATGAAGTCCAAACCCCACTGTTGAAAAGGTTCTTCAATTACAACTGGCTTAAGAGGCAAAGAGGCCAATTTGGGTCTTCCCACGAAGGTCTGACAAGCCTCACATTTATCAACCCACTTGGATGCATCTCTGAACAAGGAAGGCTAGTAATATCCTCCACGAAGTATCTTATGAGCAGTGACCGTTGATGAATAGTGCCCTCCACATGCCTAATCATGAAAAGCTGAGAGTAACTTTTTCTGTTGTTCCTTGTCCACACATTTCAAAAATCTTCCATCTAACCCACGTTTGAACAAGGCGTTTTCCCACAACACATATTGCACTGACCTTAGTTTAACAGTCCTCTTTTCTTTGGCAGTTAAATGAGAGGGGCACTCTCCATAGGTGAGAAAATGAGTGATATCAGCATACCATTCATCAACTGAGCTAAGAAATAGAACGGTAGGAAGGCCAACTTTGTTCTCCAGTAATTCATGCTTAGCTCCTTCAGCAATGAGCTCACAAAGACCTTTTCCACGGACGAGCTTGGTCGGTTTGATGTCAATATCATATTCTTGGACCTTAGCAACCCAGTTCCCTCTCTTGGATCCAAATTCCTGTTGTGTGAGAATTGACTTAACAGTTGTATCTGGAACCAACACCATGGAGTGAGAGTTGAGGATGTAAAAATGAAACTGCTTAACAACTTTGACCACTGTAAAAGCATGTTTTTCCATCATGGTGTATTTTAACTCATGATCTTTCAGAATATAGCTCATGAATGCAATTGGGATTTCATGCTCATTAGAGTCTTCTTGAGTCAAAATAGCAGCCAAGGTATTATCTGTGGCATAGCAATAGATAATAAAATCTTTGCTGAAATCAGGACAGGCTAAAACAGGAGTTTTAGCAATAGCTCTTTTAATACCTTCAAAGGATTCCTTTCCTTCAGAAGACCAACCAAACGTTTGTTTGCCTTTCATCATTTGGGAAATATTCAAAGTTAACTCTGCAAAATCAGGGATGAACCTTCTTAAAAAATTGATCTTACCAAAGAAAGAGTGCACGCCCTTTTTGCTGGTTGGGAGAGGAATTTGCTGGATAGCTTGAACTCACTCAGGATCAATCTTAATACCATCTTTGGAGATGATGTGCCCTAATAATTTCCCCTCTGTGACACAAAAGATAGATTTTTTAGGATTCAAAGAAATCCCATGTTCTCTGCATCTTAGCAGAACTGTCTCCAGGTGGTCAAAATGATCCGCCCTTGTTTTAGAAAACACTATCAAGTCATCAAGGTATATGACAATACACTTCCCTTTCAAACTTCCAAAGGCCAGATCCATAGCTCTCTGAAAAGTGGCACCAACATTAATGAGCCCAAAAGGCATTCTCTTGTAAGCAAAGGTACCCCAAGGAGTAGTGAAAGTTGTTTTGTGTTGATCTGCAGTATCAACCTCTACCTGATTATATCCCGAGAATCCATCAAGCATAGATAACATTTCAGATCCTCATTATCGCTTGCAAGACCTAATCCATCATAGGCAAAGGATAATTATCTTTCAATGAAGCCTGATTCAGATTCCTGAAATCAACACAGATGCGGATCTCACCATTCTTCTTCCTAACAGGCACAATATTGGCAATCCATGTTGAATGGTGAATGGGAAAAATGATTTTGGCCTTTAACAACTTCTGTATTTCCTGAAAGATGGTGTCAGCTATTTTGGGGTTGTATTGCCTTTGTTTCTGCTTAAAAGGCTTAATTCCAGGCTTTGAGAGGAATAAAATGCTGCATATCTTTTGGTTTGAAAGCTTTTAAATCTTCATAAGAGTAAGCAAGAACATCCTTATACCTCTTTAAAAGATCAATTGCTTTTTTCCTCTCATCTGCTGTGCAACATTTTCCAATGTTCACGAGCTTAGGATTAGTAGAACTCCCAATATTAATTTTGTCATACTCAGCTGATTGTTGAGGTCCAGTAGAAGCTCTAGACTTCACATACCTGTCATGTTTATCAAATAGTTCCTCTAAACTCACCAATCCTTTAGGAATCTTGTTTCCTTTGAGATTGATGCATCCATCCTGATCCGTTTCTTCTCCTTGGGTGACTGCTTTGTCAAAGGGCACACTTTCACGAGGCAGGTTGTCACTTCCTTCAAAATACAGCTGTTCAAAATTACCCTTGAGTTCTAAGAAAGAAAGCAAGTGTTGATCATCATTGAAAACTTTCCAGTTATTGGTATTATCAGGTACACTAGGTCGATGGACCATCTCAATGGTGAACTTATCTTGAGAGAAGTCAGGATGAGGAATCAGTAGTGACCCTGAGACTGCTAATGAATCAGCCCTGCTGTTCTTCTCCCTAGGTATTGCTTCGATGGAGAAAGCATCAAGAAATTCAATGGAATCCCAAACCTGATTCCGGTAATGTTTCAACCTTCCATTTTTTACCTGAAAAAGGCTTCTAACTTGCTTTACAATCAATTCCGCATCACCACGAGCCAGAAGATTCTTTACACCTTGTTCTTTGGCCACTTGCAGTCCAAGAATGAGAGCCTCATACTCTGTTGTATTATTAGTATTTTTGAACTGCAACTTGAATGAAAAAGGATGAAGGCTTCCTTCAGGTGACACCAGTAGGACACCAGCTCCAGAACCAGCTGAGGAACAACTTCCATCAAACTCTAAAATCCAAACACCATTAGGATCTTTAGGTGACACTTTGGGGAGTTGAATTTCATCAGGGGACATAATCATGTAGTTACCATGCCCCATATCCTCATAGAGTATTTGTGCTTTAGGATCATCCGTTTTTTGTACAATATACTCAGACTGCTTCTCAGGAAGCAACTTCTTCATTTGCCCATTAACAGGTATGAGTGCATGTGACCAATCCATTTGAATTTCTCCACCCACATCTTTACAGAAGTTCCTACTTAGCAACATCCCGTATGAAGGAGGAATATCTGCTACTAAGATGGTAGCCAAAACTCTCTTCTCAGGCAAAGTAGCAAAAGCCACTTGTGCATCTTTAATTCTTCCGACTAGGGGCACTTCCTTACTCTCCATAGAGTAACAAGATCCATAAGTGCGTGTGAGGGTCAAGCCTAAGGCATGAGCTACTTTAGCAGGCATCACATTGTCTGAGGCTCCTGAGTCTATGACACACCATCGAGCCTATGGCCAGCTATAAGAAGTGTTACATAAAATGGTTTGATTTTGTCATTAGGTGAGGTGACAGTGGCTACCAGACTAGGCTATGGTGCAAGAAGGAGTGGGTAAAAGGCCTTTAGAGGTGGTCTTAGAATGGGAATTGACAAAGTGAATCATTTTAGCAAAAGCTTTGGGATGGGTTTGATAATACTCAGCCTCTGAGATTTGAACCTTAGTCTTTTTCAGGTGATCAATAATATCAAAAGACCCAGAAGTGGATGGGCCATCATCACTTGAGATCCTAGGTTTATCAACTTTAGGGGAAAAAGAAGTAACTTTAATAGCAGGATTGACAGGACTCACCTTTGGTGTAGATGAAACGGGGATAGGAGATCCTCTTTTTGCAATTACGGGGATAGTTGTCAGCTGCTCCTTAGATTTCTTGGGGATGCGTCACTTTCTCCCTCTGATTTGTCTACTCTCGAGTCATGACAGCGAATGATTCGCTATTCATGTCCACTACTACTTCATCATAATCATCTCCATCATCAATGCCCTCAGTGGTGAAGAAATTAACTCGAGATCCCTCAAGTTCATCTGCTTCATCATCAACTTCTTCCACAAATTCCTCGCAAGCTTCATTATCCTCATCATCATCTGGTTCCTCAACTTCACAGGTTGCATTGACAGGAACTTTAACAGGAGGTCCTTCAAGTGCTAATCTTGTTTGAGAAGCAGGCAAATGATTTCTGGGCTGAAAATTCCTCCTTGGAACATCTGCATAGGGAGCATGCTGAGCCAATTGTTTCTTTATGGCAATGAGATCATTCGCAAGTTTTTGAACCAATGGATCAGTATTAGGTCTAGGGGTGGAAGAGGAGGAAGAAGCAGACTTAGATTTGGAAGGGTCTCTCCTCAACTTCCCTGACATGATTAAATCATCCTCAACACTAACAGCAAGAGTTTGATCTTCAGCCAATGTTGCGAGATTAGCCCTTCTTAGCGCATAACTAACTTCAGGCGATTGGGCATTTAGGAAGAAACATTTTTGGATTTGATCAACAGGTCGAGTATTTGGTGGAATTTTATTAATCAACCTGTTGAATCGGGCCACAAATTCTCTCATGGGCTCTTGTGAATCTTTCTTTATCTGAGAGATTTGGGCTAGCAAGGCATGCACATCTTCTGCTGGTTTGAAATGGTTTTCAAACCTAGTTCTCATGGTGTCCCAGCTAGTGATAGCACCAGCTGGAAGGTGATAGAACCAATCAACAACATTATCTTGTAAAGTCTCAATGAACAGTCTCACGAGACGTCTTCATGTTCAACTCCCAGAACTCCACATGCAACTATGAAGGCTGCGATGTGTTCATCAGGATGCACTTTTCCATCACCTTTGAATTTAGGGAAGTTCTTTCGGTTACCTCTGGGTAACTCATGCAAAGGCTGAGGAAGAGCAAGGGGCCCGACACGATGACCCCAGGGCAATGGTACCGCCATTCTTGGAAAAATGGCTTGGAGAGGAACTGCAACACCAACAAGAATCAAAGCTCAAGATTAGGACTAGCTGGCTCTGAAGGAATACCACCCATAGGAATTCTATCTTGAATAGGTGGAGTGCTTGTCGAACGAGTCTTTCTATTTCTTGTTGAAGGGAAAGGAAAACCCTGCTGCTCCAAAAGCTGAAACTGAGAATCTTCAATACCAAGGGCCTTTCTCCCTCGAGTAAAACGCAGAGTCGCCAGATCAAAGGATGATCAAAAATTACAGAACTGGAATATGATTTTCCCCAGCGGAGTCACCAAAAACTGTTGGTCGTCAAATAGGACTTTACGAAGAGCAACAGTCAGGGGACAAGAAGTCCCTCCTCTTTAATGGGAGAGGTTCCCTTATTCAGAAACGAACCTATTTACAAATATACAAAACATGATTTTCTGGTTGAACTTGGATATTACGAAAGTGTTTTCTATAAAGATCATCAATTACAAAAGGACTGAGGAATGAGAATACGAGAATGAGCAGAAAGGCAACATGCAGAATTATAGATAACAGAGTAATTCTTTATGTATGCGAAGTTACAATGAATTGAAACAAGATCATTTGTATCATATAAATAAGATGGAATTTAAAGACACAAAGTTCTATAAATAACATCTGCTAGAACACAAAGTTTCTTGACATAACACAGACAAATGATCTTCACAAAATTAAATGAAAGCTTAGGGATAAAAGAGATCAGATAGACAAAGAATGAAAAGCCCTTCTGTATTGATTTCTTTATGATCTATTTACACTTTCAGAAAATAAGCCAAGTTCTTCCTCCTTCAAAATGGCGTGGAGAGGCCATTATATAGCTTACAAATTAGTTATTCTTTGTAACCACTTCTTTAACTAAAGATTAGTTAAGGATTGCCAATCGCAATACCTCAACTTATTACAATGAATCCAAGAAAAAGAATTAGAAAAGAAGAGAAGAATAAGGAGAAGAAGACAGGTGGTTATGAATGGGAGGGACCCACTGACTTCAAAATTCACTGCTTGAATCTCTTCAATGCCTCGGCTATGTCTCTGCCACGAGGGACTGATGTGTTGGCTATAGACTGGGTCCAAAATCCGAGGCACTTCTCCATTTCCTTATCAAACTCGACATGAGTATGATAGTCTTTATTTGCTTCTTCAATGGCAGATTGAAGAGAGCAGATCTCCTTCATTTTCTTTGGAGATGGATCTTTCCTTGAATAGATTATCTTTGACTAAAGCTCTGAATTGAGCTTTGGTTTCTTGCAAGGAAAGAGGCACACTAGAAGTTTCATCCTGAAGATGACAATGTATATCTTTGAAAGCAGATCAACCAAAGTGTCTTGAAAGCCTCACCCGTGCCTTGTATTTGTCATTGTCTTGATTGAACAGGGGCCTCGTGCTTGATTCTCGGGAAACAACTATGGCATTATCCATTTAGAATCCTCGGTGCAAAGTGCTAATGGTGGCAAGCCTCCCCAGTTTGACCCGTGCACGTTGGTCAATTCGCTTCGGGTCGAAGTGAGCTCCGCATGAAAGCATCAGTATCGAAGACATTGCACCGAGATTGGGAAACCTCCAAATAAAGCCAAACCGCCGCCGTGAATCATCTCGCGCCATTGGTGTAGGGTTTGCATCTCTCCATCCTTGCCCAAAATTGCCAAAGTCAAGATGACGAGCTTCACTATCCCCAATATTGGGAACAACAGGACTCTAGTGGCGAGATTTGTTCTGTCCACGAAATTTGATCTTCATATTGATAGTAATTCGGGCGAGCCGCAAACTAGACTCGGGAAGGAATTACAGAGAGGAAGGGATACATGCGCAGGGAATTTAGATCACGAAGGGTTTGAGCAAAGGATAGCATGGAAGCAGTGAAAAATGCATAGGCATTCGCTTGTTATATATAGCCGATTAGAGAGAGAAAGATAATGAATGCGCATTTAATACATACCTACCAATTTGAATAAGCAAGATATTTGGGTAGAGTGGGAAAAATAAGCACGAATGGCACTTGGTTCATTTGGGACATGTGAGACGCGAATGCGCGAAACACGCGGCTCGGCCGATTCGGGCGAAGCGGGGAAAAGACGCACAAATGCCTTTTGGGACATGCGGGACAAAAGTGCGCGAAACACGCGACTCGGCCGGATCGGACGAAAATGTGACAACAGGTCCGGGTGAACTTGGGACATTTGGGACGTGAAAGCGTGAAGTACGCGGTTCGGGCGATTCGGCCGAAAATGGAACAACTTGCCAAATTGAACTTGGGACATTTGGGACGTGAAAGTGCGAAGTACGTGGTTCGGCGATTCGGCCGAAAATGGAACAACTTGCCAAATTGAACTTGGGACATTTGGGACAAGAAGTTCCGACGGGCCCGAAAAAGACAAACTTCGGGGAAACCGGCCGATCGGGGAACAGAGCACCGTTTGAACTTGGGACACGCGGGACAAAAATGTCCGACAGGCCCGAAAAACACACAAAATGACCCAAAAACACATATTTTCTCAATTTCTCGACTTTTAACATTGAGTACAACAGAGAAGACACTTAAAACTCAAAATTTTGAAATTTTCACTTTCTTAAGAGCAGGGGAATTTTGAGTGGACAACACCACGGGAGGAAAGTTCCATCAGATTGTGTCATTGTTAATATCCTCAGTGTCATTGATCTTGATTGCCCTCTACTATATACTACCTCTTTTCGAGATATGTTGGGGGAAGTTTTCAATAACTATACCATTTGGCCACTTTTTTATTTGTATCTTAGCCAGCCACCTCATCAGGTAATAACTTGTTTGGAAATGTTTTACATGCAATTTTGGATTTGTGGTATTCTTAGTATATATCAATTATAGCAACACAAATGCTTTATATTTTGCAAGATGATGTGGTGCCCACTAAAATAACAAGGTGGGCGCCAAGTTCAAAAGTGACACCCAGCTTGATACATAAGAATCCCCAAAGAAAAAAGTATATATTGAAATAATTTTCTCCATTGCGTGCATTAGACAATGAGGAAAAATTGGTTTCGTTCTACTAACATAATTATTTCAAAACAATAACATAATTATTTTAAAACAATAACATTAATTTAGTGACAAAGTTTTAATTGATACAATTGTGGCTTGTTTTAATATAATAACACTAACATTAACATGTGCTTTAATTGTGTATTTGTTGGATTTAATCATGATTGTAGTTGTCATAAGTGTTTTTAGTTTGAATGTGCCATGTTGTATCACAATGGGTGCATTATTCATGATTATACTTTTCACAAATGTTTTTTGTTTTAATGTGCCATGTGGCATCGTAATGTGTTGATTATTCATGATTATAGTTGTCACATTTTTTTTAGTTTGAATGTGCCATGTGGCATCAAAAAGGAATGATTATTCATGATTATACTTGTCACAAAGGTTTTTTTTGTTTGAATGTGCCATGTGGCACCACAGTGGATTATTTATGATTATAGCTGCCACACTTTTTTTTGTTTATATGTGCCATTTGGCAGCACAATGACAACAATAGGTAATCATCGCATCTTCTCCCCACCTTATTCAACCATCGTGTGAATTAGCAAAATACTTAACATGTGAACCATTTATTTCCTCTATTTATAGCAACAGACTAACATTGTTCTTTATTTGTATTGCAGGTGAGATTTGAATCCATTTGCTACCATCCATCAAGCTTAGTTAAGGTAATTTCATATTTTTCACTAGTTTATTTATCACATCTACAATTAAATGTGACATTTTCTTTCTACAAGTTCATTTATTTTTACTAGATCATTTATTTCATTACAGAGTTGAGGTGTTTGTTCTTGTGTGAGCAACACATTGTGTAAGCAACACATTTTGTTTAAAATATGGTGTCGAAATTTCCTTATTCCATTGAAAATCCTCTCCTTGTTTAATAACTTTTTTGATGCATGGTTTCAAAGTCTCAAAATTTAACTGTAGGTCCATGAGACCCTTGCCATCAAAATAATCTTACCAGTAATGATGAAGACTCATGAATTTTCCTTTTTTTGGATTCCATGCATACCTATCCTGTAGATACCCTTGGTCACAGTCTGAAAGCACTTTCTTCTCAGGTATTCTTTTATTCACAATCTTCAATTCTTGGTGAAATACACCTCAATATTTTGATTCCATCTTATAACATCCTTTCCATTCTAAAATGATTCATAACAAACATTAATACCACTCAAATCTTGCATTCAAATTCATATTCACAGATTAGTCTCAGTCAAGGTTATACTTGCATGCAAAAAGGAGATAACAAATTCTTTAATCCCTGAGTGTTAGGAGTGTCATTCATTACCTTCTCTTTGTTTGAATCATCATCATGTTATTACTCATATTTTATCATTCCAAAGAAACCAAACAGAGGGTCAACTTGATCTCAAGAATCCCTACTTTGCCATTTTCTTGACAACATGGTTTATTTATCACATCAACAATTGAATGTGACGTTTTCTTTCTACAAGTTCATTTATTTTTACTAGTTCATTTATTTCATTGCAGAGTTGAGGTGTTTTTTCTTGTGTGAGCAACATTTTTTTTTATGAGCTAACTTCGATTGTATATCTCATTTATTTTAAAAGATGATGTCAAAATTTCCGATTCCTTTATTTCATTTCGGATAAGAAAAACTTCCAATATTGGACAAAACAATATTGAAATGTATTTCTTAGACTAAAACAAAGCATCATTATTCCAATCTTCATATATCCATTACAAAAACTTCACTCCTCTTCCACGAGGATCAACCCTCTTTCCCTCCTATTGTCCTTCTATTTGAATAGTTCTAGAACCTTGGCAGATAGTTTCAGATGTTACCCCCTTGGTTCCGGAACTCATTCAAAGAGTACTAGAATCATAGGGAGGAATTCCTAATTAACAAATGATCATTGATTAATAAATGAATGGGTACTATGACACATACCCACAACATGGTACTATGACATTGTATAACTGGAATGAGTGTATTTAACATCTTGTAACATCTTAATCATTTGTTTCAAAAGTTAATACTAAGTAGAAACCATACACTACACCTCCTTCATAATTTGACACCAAAATAATTAAGAATCAATGCCCACAACTGATCAAAATATCCTTTTATTCTCGAGCTCTAACCCTAACTCGTGTCTTGCCCAAGATCTTGTATTTTGCCTCAATAGAACATTTTTGTGCGCTACTAGATTTTTCAAGGAACTTATACTTTCAAGAAATCTTGTCACAAGGTTCTCCACATTTTCTAATTCCAATAGACTTAGCTCCGAAAGAAATGGAGATAGCTCCGGAACCTTAGCAGATAGTTCCAAAAGTTACTCCTATTGGTTCTATAACTCATTCAAAGAGTACATGAGTTAAATGATAACTTCCTAATCCAATTCTATGTATATCCTTTATTCACTTAACTTGACACTCCTACATACTCACCAACTCATATACAAAACCAAAATTGGCTCAAAATTATCTCTTCTGTGGTATACACATGGTGTGTATACCATAAACAACACTACCACATGACCATACAAAGGTCCAAGCATGTGAGACAAACAAAATATAGGTATATGTAAATAATTAACAAATGATCATTGATTAATAAATGAATGGGTATTGTGACACATACCCGCAACAAGGTACTGTGACAGTTATAACTGAAATGATTGTATTTAACATCTTGTAACCCCTTAATCTTTTGTTTCAAAAGTCAATACTAATTAGAAACCATGCACTACACCTCCTTCATACTTTGACATTAAAATAATCAAGAATAAATACTCACAACTGATCAAAATATCCTTTTATTCTCAAGCTCTAACCCTAACTCTGTGTCTTGCCCGAGATCTTGTATTTTTCCTCAATAGATCATTTTTGTGCACTACCAGATTTGTCAAGGAACATATACTTTCAAGAAATCTTGTCACAAGGTTCTCCACCTTTTCCAATTCCAATAGACTTAGCTCTAGAAGAAATGGAGATAGCTATAGAACCTTGGCAGATAGTTCTGAAAGTTACTCCTATTAGTTCCAAAACTCATTCAAAGAGTACAAGAATAAAAGGATGAATTCCTAATCCAATACTACATATATCCTTTATTCACTTAACTTGACACTCATACATACTTACCAACTCATATACAAAACCAAAATTGGCTCAAACTTATCTCTTTTGTGGTATATACATGGTGTGCATACCACAAACAATACTACCACATGACAATACAAAGGTCCTGGTATGTGAGACAAATAAAATACATGTATATGTAAATAATTAATGAATGATCATTGATTAATAAATGAATGGGTACTGTGATAATGTATAACTGAAATGACTATATTTAACATCTTGTAACCTCTTAATATTTTGTTTCAAAAGTCAATACTAAGTAGAAACCATACACTACACCTCCTTCATATTTTGACACCAAAAGAATCATGAATCAATGCTCATAACTGATCAAAATATCCTTTTATTCTCGAGATCTAACCCTAACTCTGTGTCTTGCCTGAGATCTTGTATTTTGTTTCAAAAGATCATTTTTGTGCACTATCAGATTTGTCAAGGAACAAATACTTTCAAGAAATATTGTCACAAGGTTCTCCACCTTTTCCAATTCCAATAGAATTAGTTCCGGATGAAATGGAGATAGCTCCAGAGCCTCAGAAAATAGTTTCAGAAGTTACCCCCTTTGATTCCAAAACTCATTCAAAGAGTTCCGGAATCAAAGAGACAATTTCCTAATCATTCATTTGTGTTTATATGTTTTATATGAATTCCCATAGTTACAAATTCAATATCATGACATACAACTATAAAATATTTATTCTAAGACATCGATGAAGATTATATAAAATACAAAATTTAGATTAGATCTACACTAAAGAAGTTGTCCACGTAGGAATAATCCATCTAAATCTATTTGTCCTACACATATGATTTCATCCTCCCATCAATTTCATCTCCCCATATTTTAATGATTGCTAAAAAAACTCTACATAAGTTTTTAGCACACATTTAAATCTTTGTCACAACATTTGAGGTCGGAACAAGGGCCAATGATGATCAAATGATTTAGATTCAAAGATCCAATAAAGGGAAGAGGGTGATGAGTTAACTTTTCCCAAAACAATTGGATGATGAGTCAACAGAAATGGACATAATTAAATATTATATTTTGTTTCTTATTAAAGGTCAAAATAAGTTAGCATGTATGTTTAGACTTAATTCTTGATTATTGGCTTTATGAGTTATTAAAAGCATAATGGGTGATGTGATTTAATAAATCACTTCCAAGGAAGGCAATCATGACCTTTACTCAAACTAAATTATTACACCACGCTTGGAAAATAGATTTCCATCATTTTGCTCATCCCGATATTCAGTTCAGAATTGGGAAAAGCCTTGAGAGGTTGATATAAATTTAAAGTAGGGCATATAGATAACTAATTAACATTGAAAGTGTGGAGAGTTTCAAAGCTAAGTTCTAAAGGTTCCGCAACTAGGTCTTTTGAGAGTGTGGGTCGTTAGGAAACTCAAATTGTCTACAACCATGGGAATGAAGAAGAAATTTGAACTAGAAGATGACACACAACTCATTACAAATACTGAAGTAACAACCATATTTGAGCACGCAGATGGCTAGGGTTTCTGAAGAAATTATCCAAGTATAACGATGAACTAGTAAGAGAATTTTCTATGAATTGGGAACAATTTAAAGCTAAAGTGAAAGGTGTTATAATTACTTTTATTGTTAATATAATCAGTGAAATGTCGAGTATTCCAATTTACCATACACCAAACCCTGCCAAAGGCACTTTGAAAGAACTAGTGGGAGTCCTGTGCCAAGAAGGTGACCCTGAACCCCAATGTATTTTCACATCCAAGAAATTCATAAAGGGAGTAAGGCAAGCAAGCCTTCCCAAACCTTTTGACATAGTAGCCTTTTGGGTAGTTAAATATGTCACCTGTGATGGCGGTATGGAATTGTCGAGAAGGAGGTTGTTAAAATGTTAATCCATTTGAAATATGGAAACATAAAACAAGAGTAAATGATAAATCTCTTTGAATTTCTTTATGACTTTATTCAGACTATGGCCCAAAGGTATTCATGGGGTGTTGACACAATTAGACATCATGGTTTGGTTAGGTTACCCTTGATGTAATTAGAAGGGGAATCCCAACCCCATTTACCCCTAAAAAGGATTTAGGAATTGGTGCATCGGAGGGAAAGAATGAAGAAACAATAGAAGGTAGGGTGTCAAAAAGGAGAAATATTGAAGGGACTGAAAGAGTAGCCACCTCCCCTGAGGATGAAGATGTTGAGGAGGCAGCTGAAATTTTGGGAAGCATAAATTTAGCTGAAGGAGAAATGGAAATCACTGAACAAATGAGTCTTAACACTTTGCCACAGCCATCTACTTCCATGAGGGAAACTGAAAAAGGAAAGGCTATACTTATAGAAGAAGAACCAATATCTCCCGCTTCACTAGGTCGAGGTGTTAAGAAGATCAATTGCAACATACAATTCTCCTCTCAAAGTAAGAAGCAATCATCAAGCAACAACAAGAGGAAATAAAGTTTCTAAAAATAAAGTTACAATAAAAAGAAACCCTCATCTATTCTTTACAATTACAAATTGAAAAACTTTAAATGCAATGTAAGGAAAAGGAAGAAACAACCCTTTCCAATGCTAAGGTAAAAGTTGATAAGGAATTTCAAAATTTCTTGAACACAGAGGA
The DNA here is from genome assembly GCA_018340775.1 of Taxus wallichiana var. yunnanensis. Lineage (NCBI taxonomy): Eukaryota > Viridiplantae > Streptophyta > Pinopsida > Cupressales > Taxaceae > Taxus > Taxus wallichiana. The sequence continues at coordinate 706,018,820 of CM031242.1, read as the reverse complement.
TGCCAAAAATGTATGGGGTGTAGTTTGTAACAATTATGAAAAATTGCATTCTCAGAATGAGACATTAAAAAATTAGTTGAAAGAGGAGAAGATGGAAAGGACAAAAATAGAAAACCAAAAGGAAAATATCAAAAAGGACCTACAAGATACCCATGAAATAGGGGAAAATTACTTTCCTACAGAAGACCTGCATTAGTATACAATGCTTTCTTGGAGGAATAGTTCTACAGAGAGGCAATTATCAAGAATAACATGTGAATTGCAATTTGAAATAAAAATGACATAGAATTTTTGAAGACATTTACAAGAAGCTCCATTGAATATTAAAATCTCATGTGTGAATTCCACTTGTGTAATCTTCTTTTGGGTCACATGTCAGATTTTCAAATAAATCATATTCATAGGGGAGTCCCAATTAAGAGCCTTTGCTTCAACCATGCAAAATCAGATAGAATGGGATCAAAGGACAAATGAGTATTTAGAGAAAGTGAAGGAAAAAGGTTTGTGCATGAGGCCTTAATTTTCTAAACCAACAAATCGTTGTTTGAAATTTAGGGCTTTGGCTTATCAACCCAATATTGAAGAGCATCATATTTCTAAGCTAAGAGAGAACATTGCAATTGTTCGTAAATTCCTTCTTGAAATAGAGTTTGCAAAATCATTGGCAACATGCAACAAAAGGTGGGATACATTGAACCTTCCCTTAAAAAGGAGGGAGGTACTTTCACCCACAAATATAAGGTGGTCTATGAGAAGAGCTATGGAAATTACAAGGATGATTCCAAAATTTGTCAAACACAAGGCAATAAATGGATAGGAATGTGGTTTAGACCGCCACTTATTCTTTTCCCCATGCCTTCTTGGAAAACATCATCATTGTAGAGTGACGAAACATTCAAGAAATGGAAAATAGATGTTGAAGAACATGAAGGATTTTGTGTCTCATTGGAAAACACATGGTCACTTCACACGAGTGTTTTTGACTTAAGCAAGTATATGGAGGAAAGGAGTTTAGATCTAGATTTTAAAGCGCCTAAGAAGGATGTGGTCGAGAAGAAGAATAATGCATAAAAGCAGCTAAGTACTTTAACACCAGCTAGCTATCACCAATGTTTAATGACCTTGATCTTTTTAATTTTTACTATTTTACTTTTTATTGATAATATATGTCCTGAGTAGCCTACCATGCTACCTTTGAGTGGAGAACGCCACACATTCACAGTGAAGCATAAAACTATACACATTGTTTGTGTGCAAGAAGTTTTATTAAGTTAATACTAGTTAAAGGTGGTTTATATGCTCTCATACATTTTCAATATGCTTTAACATTTTGTCTAAAAATATGTGCATTTTTGTTGGCTAAATATGATTATTACAAATTGTTCATAATTCTCATAAATAACATTGTTTGACTCTTCCCTTGCTTCAAATTTGTTGTTGTTAATAGAATTATTGTTGTAACAAGACTATAGTCTAGATTATGGATCTTTTTCCATAGCTTCAAATATAGTACTAATTCTAACATGTGGATGTACTACCTATTTTTTAGCATAATTTGACTCTACTTGCTTCTACAAATTCTTTTTGAACTGATTCTGTAAATTCTTTAGTAATTTCCATTAGCTGAGAAATATATGAGTGAGTGACTTCTTCGGGTCTTAAATCCTTAAAACCTTCAAGTTATCCTTTATTATGCTTATTAGATGTTATGTACCAATTTCCAGAGCTTACTTTAAAGTACAAGTCTTAATTTTCTTATTGAATGTACATGTAATGTCTCAAAACTACCTTCATCTTACAATCCCTAGAGGGTTTCTAAACTGCATGAGAAAACGAGTTTTGGTATAAAATTAAAAATACCCCAATCAAAACCTTCAAACTTAATATTCAACACCTTATTAACCTTCTAAATAGATTTATTCTAGTAGTGGGTGATGGATAACCCTCCTTTAGATATTTTGACCTCTTACTGGGTATCTTTGTCTTGTCTCAGTCTCTTCACTATGACTGTTAGCAATAAAATACCACAGAAGAAGTTATAAACCCTTAAATGATTCAATACATGTTTGTTGTGTGCTCAGACCTTCCTAAATATTTTCTTCACTTATCTATCAATAACCCCTACTTGGCACTTAAATAAGCTTCTACAGGTCACTAGTGAGACTGTCAAGTTTCTCTTTCTCCAAGGATGATCTCCTAAGACAATGCATTAAATGCTACAATCATGCTTTATATACTTCATTTAATTTATCACAACCACTCAGATCATTGGAACCTTAGGAAATTATCATCTCACTCTCCTTTGCAAGAATTGCCAATTTGGGTTTCTTGGCAACATTGTCAATGGAATGATGTTGGAGAGAAAAAAACACAAGGTCCCATGAGGAAGTATTAATGATTTTGAGCTATTATTATATAGTTTGAGGTGTATACCAAATGGCTTGATCCATCTTTGAGTGTAAATGTCTAGCCCTTCACAATTTCATCTACTAGGCTAATTACACCTACCAGGACTGTTACACTACAAATTTCAATACAACTTTCTCTTGTAGGAGTTCCTTAACCATTCAAGTTATGATTCCAACACTCCTTAGGTATAATGTTGTGCATGAAAAAACTCAGGGTAACTATATGTAAGTACATACACTCACTCAAAATAAATTCACAATTTGTATGGGTATTCAGATGATGCAGGAGCATCTCCTCTCCAACAAGGCAATTTTATGTATGTTTTTGTCTATTTCTGAAAGGAAAACTCAGTCTTGGCCAAAAAATATGTATGTTTTTGTCTATTTCTTATGGATTTTCATTGATTTTAGGAGAAAATACATTGTGGTGAGTTGGTTGTCATTTATTCTTGAAGAAGAAAATGAGAAAAGTTTGAGAAACGTGACCTTTGATGATATATATGCCCTTATACGTAAATATGAGTTTTGTGTGTGTGTTTTTGTGAGAGAATGTGAATCAAAAATTTGTGATATCCTTCTATATGCATGAATTGAGGGATATATGAACACATGTAGATAGTGATTAGAAGTTCCTAGGAATCATCAATGAAAGTAGAAACTATGTTAATCATATTCTAGCTTGAAGTTTGAGTAAACTGAGTACTGTGAAGGGAAGTAATTCAGGGGCTAATAAATTTTTCATTGTGCTATAAAATATTTCAGTAAGTAACCCCTTTAAATTATTTCTAATTGATGGAAGAATACTGAAAATTATATCTCAGAAGGAGGAGAATGAATAATAGTTGTTCTTCATATTGAGGTATGTTGAAAACCTAGTAACTTTGCCTAATTGTTTTCACAGTCTATGCATAATGATATTTTGAGGTGGATAGTCTCATTCATTGTTGATCATAACTAAAATATGCTTAAAGTTTTCATATAGGTTAGATATAAGGATTGGTAAGATCCTTTACAAGCAATAAGATCAAATACTCTTCTTAAACCCTAAAGGTGACTTAAAACCCTAGTTGTACCAGTCAAGAAGAGAAAATGTGATATTAAAGAGATTTGTAAAAATGAATTACATCCACTGGTAATAAATGTTTGGAGGTAATGTGGAAACATACCTTTTGTAAAATATCAGGTCTTGGAATTGATTTTTGTGCATTTTATAAACAATTCTTGCTCTTGGGCTATTCATAGTGTCTAAAATAGGGCATGGAAGATGAAGCCCTTAACCATCGAATTTGAAGCCAAATTTTTGCGAGGAGGCTTGTGCAAGGATATATTAGATGAATCTTGAGATTTTTTTGAAGTCCACCATGGAAAGTGAAAGATATTTCTATCAGTCTAGTTCTGAGATAAAAATGCACAGTTAATGGCCAAATTGCTAGAATTACTTGGCAAAAACTATGGTTTAGGGTTACATTTGAATCCTTAAACTTTGGCAGCAAGTGAATGACCAAAAGGAGTGTCTAGAAGTTGATAATTCATGTCATAAAGACCTTTTCTTGTTGAGATAGAGCATGATGTGTCAGAATTGAGAGCTAGAAAGAACTAACCTAAGAGGCATCAAAAGATTGTTTTTGGTGAAGAGAAAAGACCTTAGGCTTGTGAATGAAAACCTATTTTTGCATGGCTAAAGAGACTTCTAGTTGATCTTAAGGAGATTTTAAAGCCTTTGGATTAATCCAACTATGGTGAATCCAAGTATATTGGACTTAAGAACATTATAAGACAAATTTGGAATATCATAATAAACAATGTTCAATAGATGAACTCTAAGACATTGAGTCGTTGATTCCAGGTGAAATAAGCTTGAAGTGGATTTTTAGAGCAAGGAAGTTGTTGAGAGAAAAAGTTATCATTAAGGTGGTTAGTGAAAGCTATGAAATCAAGGCTTAAAGGGGGAGCAATAAGAGGTATGTAATTGTCAACATGTTTTATAGTAGTGAATCAATAAAGAAAGTTATTTTGGATTTGTAGGAGGTTTTGGTGTTGAGGAATTGATTAGTTGACATTTATACATGGTTATTATCCTTTAAGGTGATATTGAAGGTCTCAAAAGGTAATTGATAACTAGAAACAGTCCTAGAGAAATTTTCATGCAAAATTTTCTTAAATAGGTGTAAGGTAAGGAAGGAAATGAAGGGGGTGATTACATCATCAAAGTACTTAAAAATAAAATGTTCCAAAATACTCTTTTATCCTCTAAAAAAGGATGTGGAAAATGTCATTTTTTGAATGAATAGGTCATACTCTACGTGGAATAATGGGTTTTGCATAATCAACATTTTAGACAAGTTGGTGATTCATGGAATCCGTACAGGGTTAGCTCTAGAAGAAATGGAGATAGCTCCGGAACCTCAGAAAATAGTTTTGGAAGTTACCCCCTTTGGTTTTGGAACTCATTCAAAGAGTTTCAAAATCAAATAGAGGACTTCCTAATCCAGTAAAAATGGATTAAAGGTGCTAAGCATGTATTCCTCAGATTGAAACAACACTAGCTATTTGTTGATTTCCTAGAATACCAAATATAGAAAAATATTCATATGTATGACTATCAGTTGTATATCAGAATTTTCTCCCAATCTCATGGCTATTCTGGCTATGATCAGATTGGTTTAGATTTAGGCTTAAAATAGTATAATTTGTTAATAATACTTTTTTCGATGTAATCTTCAGAGAGGTGGGAGGGATATAAAAACCCTTCCCTAATTTTTTTGAGGGGATATGAATAGATAGATAGTAGAACCATGTCATTTGTATACCATCTTCGTGAAAGACTTGATTGATGCAAGTGTGTTTGATTTATGCAAAGTGTGTTTATTTCCCACAAGTGTGATGCAATCTGATTTCAATAAGGCTTTGGATGGAAACTCAAAACATTAAGAAAACCCCAAAAATAGTCTCACACAATCACTAGTTTACTCAAAAAAATTATCTTGTTGCATATAGCTTTAGACACTACCCCTGGTTTTGATATGACATCAACCTTTAGTTGATTAAATGAAGGGTATAACGACACCCATCACTCCTACATCACATTGATTGATCAATAATAATAAAATAGTTACAAAGTATCATAAATACCTCCTTGGCTCGAATTTGGTTCATAAGTGACCTTTTATTCTTCATGATGACATCATGTATGCCAACTACTTAACAAGGAGTGACCTCAAAGAAAAGAGCTACAATTTCACATAAGAGGTCATATTTTGGAGCCTCCAAACCATAATTGATACCTTACAACACCTAAAGAACCTATCAAACCAACTAGACCTCCTATAAATACCAAAGAAACCAAAAATGACTTAAGAGATTTTCAAATTTTTGAATAGACAAACTATATGTAAGTACATATACTCACTCAAAAAAATGCACAATCTGTATGGGTAGTAAGAGTACTTAAAAATCAACCACACTATTATACCTGGGAGATCAACCTCCTCAGAAAACTTTGCACATATTTCATGTAAACGTTGGGTACATACAATCTCCCTATAGGGTTTCTTCTTTTTTCAATAAATAAGAAGTATCAACCTAAAATCCACCTTACACCTTCATCTCAGAGGTCTACAATCTCTACCAATGGTCCTTATCAGTATTATTCACACTCATGCATGCAAGGAAATGCTCAGACCCTCACAACCATGCATTCAAAGACATGTACCTACAACCATAAGCTTTACCAACATCTTCTCATGCAAATTGTATAAACACACAGAACATGACATTTCATTAATAAAAACAAATAAACTACATGTCTTCCTTTTCATGGCACAAACTTCTAAAATGCATCCTTATCAGCTTTCAAATTATGGATATAATGAACAACTGCATTTAAGAGTTCCTCTATCATTGTTATGCACATATTCTTGTCACAGCTGTAATGTTTGTATCAACAAGATTGTCAAACTCACAAAGTGGATAGGGTATATTGCTTCTAAGATTGAAATCACTCCCCAAATCTCCTCTATGTCTAGATGACTAAAAGATGAATTCTCCAACAAACTTCCATCTAGAAGGAAACCCCCAAATCATTCAATCATATACATTACATATCAAAACAACCCATTCTCAGAACAGAGGATGTACCTTTATACCTGCAGTCACATCAATTATACATCTATGTATTGAAAGAGAAGAGTTTAGAGATTTAATGTAAAACTTAGGTCTATTCCACAAGATAAGATTAAAAAGCTCAAAGACTTAGAGTGCAACACATATAGATTGCTTCTTCGTATACAAACTACTGAGTTTTCTTCATTACAATATTACAAAAATGTACCACTTGTGGGTTACAATGTTACAATATTACAAGGCTACAATATTACAAAAATGTACCACTTGTGGGTTACAATATTACAATATTACAAGGCTACAATATTACAAAAATGTACCACTTCTGGGTTACAATATTACAATATTACAAGGATACAATATTACAAAAATGTACCACTTGTGGGTTACAATATTACAATATTACAAGGCTACAATATTACAAAAATGTACCACTTACGGGTTACAATATTACAATATACAATACAATATTACAAGGCTACAATATTACAAAAATGTACTGCACTCCAAGATTACAAACATTCATTCAAAACTCTATGATTCTTCCTCACATACTTCTTGAAAACCTTCACACAATAGGACACTATCCAGATAGAATGAGAGCATTCAATTACATTTTGGCCATTTATAATATATTCATCCAACTCTAAATGAATGTGACACCTTAGACCACTTGCTTTAAGACTTTTGCACACCCCTCCATCATATAAGCTGCAAAAAAAAAAAAAAAAAAAAAACATATACCACCATTATCAGATACAAGATCACAAAATATATGCATAATACAATAAAAGCAAAATGTGTAAAACTCAGAACACACATAATACAACATTTAGCATTATTTGTCTTAAACACGATGAAGCACCATGAAAAATTATTTGTCGTAATCATACTAAAACAAGACTGTGTAATCCACATAACAGTAAAAACCCTACACTTAACATTATTTTCCATAAAGACAAAAATACCTTCAAGATGCATTCGATGTTCCAAAAGAGAGTGATGACGTGGAACTTGAATTTTGGTCGAGGGTTATCCTTCGAAAATCACGAAACACAAATTTAAGTGTTTGAATTCCAATGAATACGTCTTGTAATCACATTACATTCATACTCACCCAAACTCTCTGTTATAGCCTCACAACTTTCTCTAATTACTATATTGGACCATTTCTATGGTTTTCTTGAGTAGTTTCCTTCCACGAGTTGTGTCAGAAATGTATACTCCTCATACTCTTGAGCATCAATGTTTAAATCTAGAACCACGATCTCCTTTTGCTTCCTCTTTTGAGGTTTCTGTTTGCACTGAACCATGGCCACAAAATAGGTGGTAGAAGTCTCATTTGCACTACAATCTGGAATGAAATCAAATGGCAAACGAACCAGAGTCATGTAAAAGCTTCTTAAATTATTGCACACAGTCTCCAAAAGTAAAAAAAATTTGTTCATCACTATCTGGCACCACATCCAACAATGATTTCAAAAACTCTTTAGATTGACTGAGCACTTGCAATGCATTTCCATGGTTTCTAACATGTTTCTTAGACTAAGGTATTGTGTTTCCTGTTGAATTCCTTCATCACCCTCAACTGTCACCAAAAAGAAAATTCATTTAGTAATTGATAAATTTTTGATATATCAACCACTATTCATTCATAATAAATTACTTATTGTCAATGACAATGTGGGGCTGCTCCGATGGAGCATCTTCAGGCAACACAACATTCAACTACTTCCACAACATGAACAACGTGGTCATCTATAATGACAACAATACTTTTAGAGGATGTACAATGAATTGTTCTGAGGATAACAATGGTATGAAATAGTTGAAATAATGAAACAAAAACATACACCCTCACCATTGAAATTTGGATCCCTAGTAGATGCACTACCCTCGTGTGTCCTCTCAAGTTATGACACCTTCAAAACATGTTTGTAGGTGTTGCCTTTGTAGCCCAAGGACAATCACAAACATAAAAATTTGGGCCAATCTCCGACGAAATACCATCGGTCCTTGGATGTTTGACTTCTAACCATGTAAGACCCTTGAATAGTATGGTTTGCACAAATAGTCACTGTCTGGTATTGCTTTGGCCCTCTCAATGGCAGTCAAAATTTCCTTCTCCTTCTTGTAATTTGTCAAGAAACCCGATACTTGCAACTTCCTCTTATGTTTGTAATGGGGTTCAACTTGAAACACCAATGTGTACAATAACCAATCCATTCTCCTTGTGCATTTCTTTCTTTGATCACACAAGTATCATGGTCTTCAAGAAACAATGGTAAGATTCTATGGATGCATTCATATCCTGATTGACATGGGTGAAGTTATGGAAATTATTTGACCACATAGCTACACATGCGAAAAATAAAACCATTAGAGATGACTTAAAAATTATTAAATCTACACATAGCTATGTAGTTAGCACTTACCAATACATTTGTCTTGTAGCCACGTCTTTCTGAAATACTCCATAAAGGCAGGTCTCCTCTTTGAACTCATCCATGAACTTGTCGATGAGGAAAAAGGTCATGTGCTCATTGTTATTGATGGCGCACATGATGTCGCCTAGTCTCTGGAACATAACCGACCCCACCTCCTTCTTCATATATCTATAAATAAATTTGTCATGTGATAATAAGTAATGCAAAACAACAAAAAGAAACCCAATCCTATAAACATTGTATTAAAAAAATGAAGAAAAAAAAACATGTAAATATTCTTTAGCCAAGCCCTACGAACATGCCATATGCATAACAAGACACGACAACCGAATACAACCCTGATACACAAATAACATCATTAGGGATGTAAATTGTGTGTATTAAATTTATAGAAAAACCTATTAGTAAATTTATACTTTATAGCTTGTATTTCAAAAGCCGCATCATCCGTAATGAATGCATTGACATGCCAATCCATCCTTTTCCTTTTCCCCCTCGTGTAGACTTCAACAAGCCATGCATATATGTCATCCACTTTATTACGGGATGAAACTACCCATGCAACAGGAACCCCACCTCTTGCTCATAAAAAAAAAAGCGTGTGTACAATTGGTACTGATGCAAATGTGTACACGAAATTATTGTTAGTATGAGAATGACTTAAAAAAATATATCCAAATATCAATTATGCATGGAAATGAGACAACAATGTCCTTACCCCATATTTATTAGTTGAGAACATGGAATCCATTGCAATGATGGAGTTGTGGGAATGACGAACCATCATTTCAAGCATCCACGTTGTTTGAAGGCCCATAATGAAAGGCACGTCAGTCCCAACGACCTTTGATAATAAAAAAATGTATCCCTTTCTCGACATGCCACAAATTGATACTAGTGTTTTCGTGTTGGTGCTTTTGGGATCTAATGCTCTTCACCCTCCTCCATGCATTCAACACATCTTTCCTAGTTAAGCACTCATCTCTTTTGTTGACAATCCTTACCAACTCCAGGATCCGTGTAGTGCCTTTCCATAATGGTGTCAACCGATATACCAAAGCAAAAAGAGATTCAATGTATTGCTTACATTCAACTGATAAATTCGAGCAAAACCACTTTGTGGATCCAAGCTTGTGTCCTTTACACCATGGAAAAACTCACCATTCTTATCAACGTGATACATATCATTGTATATGATATGTGCCACATCTAGTGTACCAAACATAACCCTCACATTGAAATGGCACCAACATCCATGTTTTTTTGGAACCTCCTAATTCTTTCACTAGTAGGTGGTTTGTTCCTATTTTGTTAGGGCCATAAGCACAATGGTAGCTGAAACAAAAGGAAATACATACTGATATCAAGTATGGAATGTGAAAAATGTGGCACTAACATATGTGAACACTATTCCTAAGGATGACCAAACATAAAGTTAATATAAACAAACCTACAATACATAATGGTAGCATGTGGTGGTGTGCATCCCTCCATAACATGTGAACCCTATCCTACTTGCATATGAATTTCATCTCGAGCTATCGAAGGCCTTCCCCTTTAATAAAGGCATCGAGTTGTGCTAGAGGGATTTCTGCACACAAAGATCATCCTTGTGACCATTGTCTTCCCAATTGGTGTCCATTCAAGATCGTCTTGAGAAAAATGTGGTTTCCCATTTCCCACGTCCTAAACATATAGGGAAAGAAATTGTTCATACTTTTCATTCGTGGCATCCTAAACAAAATAATGTAAACAAATTTGTATAATCAGTAAGCATGGTGAGAAAAATCCTAAAGAGGAGGAACTCAAAGTTAAAGAACTACTTGTGCATGAATGAACAAGAATCTAGAAGGTCAAGATTGGGTAAAAATTGACAAGTTGAAGAAATAACAAGTATAAGGACTTGATAGAGTCTTGAACATGTTGTACATAAGGGATTTAAGGTGTAACAGAGGTTGAAGGTAGTGAAAATGAACAAAATCTTGTTTATCCCTTGAAATCCTAAGAAGTTATAGGTAACCTAAGAAGCAACATGTTGAAAATAGTAAGAAAGGAGATTTGAGGTTCTACGGACCTTATGGGGGGAGTCAAAAAGTTTACTTAGTGGATTTAAGGTGTATTTCAAAATTTGAATAGAGTATCAATGATGAAGACTTAAAAATGTTCAAACTTGGAGTCTTAAAGGAGCCTTAGGAAATGAAGAAAAGGGTGTTTGATAGAATGGAGCAAGAGATGGTTAAATATGTAAGGGGATGAAGTAAGAGGGTAATGGGTATGTTAGAAACTTAATTTACATGGTTTAGAAAGGCATAATGTGAGTTTATAAGTTGACATACTTGCCTTTTGGGAAGGAACTTAGGCATAAGCCTAAGGATATTCAAATGAAATGGGTGTAAAGTTACTATGAAAACTTTGTGTTGTTTCATTTAATTGGTCATCAAAAGGATTCTAAATGAGACTAGATTAACTGAATTGTGTTTTATGCTGAAAATGCAAATTTAAAGGAAGGTTTCAGAAGGAAGTAAGAGGGCATAAAATGACTTTGATACTTATAAAAATGTATACACTTATTCAGATTTGTTGAATGAATCACTCCACCATGTAAATATGTCATGAGTCATAAATGATTTTGGGAGATGGGTTATTAGTTTTAGGAATTTTATTGTCTCCCCATTTATTTAAATGCTCATGTGAATATAGACAATTTTTTTCATTAAATTATGTGAAAATCTGATTCAACTGTGAGTACACATACAATAATATGTGAAAATGTGATAATAGACTACACATTTTGGTGAGTGGAAAAAGTTATCCATGCACGATAGGAAGAAGTGCAAACTTAGTAGCCTAAAACAATCCTCTCAAATGTATTCTCAATTATACAAATTGTGATATAAGATGAGGGGATGAAGTGAAGAGTAATTAGGTTATGTCCAAAAGTTGAAAGAGCATCTTTACAAGTGTATTTGATAAGTTGCTCATTATGCCATAAGAAAATATTATCAAGGTTTACCCTCAGTCCAAAGAATAAGAAACTAAGGTAGAACTTTATAAGTTTGAAAATTTTTCAATCATGCATTCCCAATTGTTTGGAAATTAGGATAGGTTTCATGGTAGAAAGGAGAAAAATCATGATGTTTTTTTGATTACCCTTTGGGTGGAAATGCTTGTATTTTTAGTAATGATAGCTTATGAAAGTTTGAGTATAAATCTTGCATGCTAAAGGAATTTGGCTATAAATGATGCACATAAGAGAAGGCATTTGCAAGAAGGAATGGAAGAGACTTTGCACAAGTTGGCATGAACTACTGGCAAGCTAATAGTTAAACTCTTCAAAACAAACATATACAAATAAATATTAAATCTTGAATCTATAATTTGAAAGAACTTGTGAAATAACTCTTCTCTCAAGCACATTATGGTGAGGGGTTATCCATAACCTAGGTTAGGTTTGTAATTAGCCTGGGTAAAATCTAAGTATTTTCAATTTAAACTTGATATATCATGAAAGGATCTATGTGAAACGAATGTTGAAAGATCATTTTGTATTTTATATGGGTGAAATTCAGACATTATGCCATAGGAAAATTGAGTATCAAGAACACATAATTCCAAAGAAGAAGAAACAAGATTGTAAAGGGATTTTGAAACTTAACAAAAGAAGTAATATGCTCTAAACTTGGTTAACTGGTGTCTAAAGACATAAACCATGATAACCCTTTGATTTCTTGAAAATGCTTCATCTATTTTTAGTCATGATAGTTCTTCAAAAGTTTGAGTTAAGTGTTGTTTGAAAAACCTAGTAAGGGTTTATAGAGCAAAAAAAAAAATGGAATTTTCAAGTTGGCATGAACTATTGGAGATAATAGTTAAACCCCAAAAATTGGGTACAATTTAGTTGATATGAATATGTTATTGGAGTTGACAAGACGTTAGAAACACTTCTAGAAGTTCATACCCATTAATGAAGCAAGCATGCTTTGACTTGAGAAGCTAAAAAGCAAATTTGAGCAAAAATAGTAAAAGGTGGAATTTTGATTCTTTTCCTATCATTTTGTGGATGGTTGATGTTTTCTAGAGTGCATGAACAGGGTACAAGGTGAAAATACATGGAATATTGCTAAAAGAAGCCAAAGTTGATTGTTGGGATGAAGGGCTACTTGAAGAAAGATGATGGTCAAAAGTAGAGAAAGGTGAGAATGACACATATATGACTTATGAGCAGACAAGTAGGTGAAATATCATCATTCTCAGAGCTAGAGGAGGGCATGATGTGGAAAAAGAACCTTCCAAGAGGTAAACTAGCACAATTATTGCTTATACAAGTCAAAATAAGAACTTTATGAACCTTGTATGATCTTTCTCATGCAAAGTAAGGTGAATTTTGTTGGTGTAAACCTTGTTATAGATGATTTGAAACTTATTGTTGTTATGTGTCTACATCACTTTCAACCATTGTTAATATGTGGTATACATAGGTTGTCATGTTTGCATTAGATTGGTTGATTAAAGATGGTGATGGGATTTGGGTTGGGATTGTTTGATTAAGGATGGTCGATTATGATGATGTTTGATTGATTAAAAATTTAAGGTGATATGATGGTTAGTGGTGTTCACGAGCAAGCAACCAACATGCAATACACACCCTAACTAGTCAAGTGGGATTGCAATCAAGATATTTCCCACTTTCAATACCACACACTAAGGGGTGCCACTCTTGGCTCACCACCTATGTACCAATGTGGGGTCGGATAGCAGAGTGATCTTGGGGAGTGCAATCTCCTTACAAAATAGCTTGATATGTGGCCAAAAGGTTTCCTAGACTAGGATATACGAGCTCACTAGGGGAGTACCCGATATACCTTGCGGTATGTGGGGCCCAAGTCTATGTTGCAAGGATGTTGTCTAAGGCCTAGGTATTGGGACATGGAATCCCCTCACTTCACGTCACTCTTAAAACAAGCAAACGCTTAGCTAATAACGACAACTCTCCAAGAATTTATATACCCCGCCGGAACACGAGGTGTGTCTACGTGCGTGGAGGTGAATTCCATGGTCACGAGACTCCTAGGACTACGACAAGTGCGTGGATGTCACTTCCACGTCACGTTGCCCCTACAAAAGAAAAAGGGAAAGGCTAGCCACTTTTTATCCTCAAGATCGTCCTAAGACGCGAGAGGAGAGCATACATGGTTTAACCTTTGGGATAAACAAACAACGATACAAAACACACAAGAAAGATGATGTAATATAATAAAATTAAACGATAAAGATTTTGTGATTGGTCTTCAAGAGGAGGCCCTGCAAAACAAAGCTTAGTAATTTGATTTATAAACCCAAATGTCTTGGACCGATCATCCTACAAAACAAAGGGTTAGTAGTTTGGAGCAAGAATAATATAACTCAATGTGTAGCTAAAATGACAATATTTAGCAAAAATTAAAACCATGAATAAAGTATCATATAAACTACTAAATTGATGCTTTGAAATATTGCATATATTGACACAAATATGTGGTATACATAGTGTCACGTTTACAAAAAATGTGTGTATAGTGTGGTAGCTATTTAAGGTTTGTCACACATGTGTGCATACCACTCTATGAGACTAACATCAAGGAACATTTTTGTATATTACAATCCTAAAACGCTAGAACAAAGCTAATGGATTAAGGCCTAGGCAAACTAGGTTACCTTTTAAGGGCGCCAACATTTTGGGGTGTCAATTTATTTTATTTTATCAGAGTTTTTATAAAGAGTATATCTATTTATTAACCATATATTCTAGTATAAATTAGTGGTCATATTTATATTAAGATTATAATATTTAGTTAGCCTCAAAACCTACACAACTGCCTTTGTTGTTGAATTTAATTCATACATTTATATTTTTAATACTTTGTATTGTTTTGAAGTCTTGCAAATTATTTTTCATAGGAGAGCTCATGAATGGTGAATATGTGTGGAATTTAAGAAAAAATAGTTGGGAAAGATATTAGTAAAGGAGGATTATCATATAATATATAGTAGATAATTAGTCGAGGATTGTAGGCGGTGGAGCTATAAATAAATTTATTAGCAAGTTTTTCTTAGACGGTAGAGGCATAACGCGTAAAGTAATCCAATATTTGTTTATATTTAATTTATTTTTTTACTATAGAATTTTTATAGATGGCGTTAGCTCCATATTGCCTAGGGAACTCATAATCCTTAATTCGGCCTATGAGTAGTAGGTTGCTTCATCTACTTATTGCCTAGCCCATTTTTAAAGATAGTTTTTTTTTTCATTCATGGCAGCCATGGTTTTCTAAGAAAATTTTGTAACAAAATTATATATACTTCAGAAGATTGCTCTACAAAAAAATAAAAAAAAGATGTCTATCATCAGTGAATACAATTATATAGACAAATTTTTATCTCTCTTCTGTGTATACACACAATGTGTATATCACAATCCAAAATACCACACACAGTGTGTATATCATAATCCAAAATACCACACCCAGTGTGTATATCACAATGTGTATCTTGCTATTGATACTATACATATATCACAGTGTGTATATTGCTTGTGTATTTTTATCTCTCTTCTGTGGTATACACACAGTGTGTATATCACAATCCAAAATACCACACATAATGTGTATATCACAATCAAAAATACCACACCAAAGTGTATATAACAATTCTAAAATACCACACCCAATATGTATATAACAGTGTGTATCTTACTATTAATACTATGAGTATATCACAATGTGTATATTGCTTGTGTGGTATACACACAATGTGTATATCACAATCCAAAATACCACTCCTAGTGTGTATATCACATTGTGTATCTTGCTATTAATATTATAAGTATATTGATACTATAAGTATATCATAGTGTGTATATTGCTTATGTATTTTTATCTCTTTTATGGTATACACACAATGTGTATATCACAATCCAAAATACCACACCTAGTGTATATATCACAGTGTGTATCTTGTTGTTATACTATAAGTATATTGATACTATAAGTATATCACAATGTGTATATTGCTTGTGTATTTTTATCTCTTTTGTGGTATACACGTAGTGTGTATATCACAATGTATATTACAATACTATAAGTACACGTTTTCCTCTAAAAAACTTCACAAATCTATAAAACATAATAATAATAAAAATGTC
The DNA here is from genome assembly GCA_018340775.1 of Taxus wallichiana var. yunnanensis. Lineage (NCBI taxonomy): Eukaryota > Viridiplantae > Streptophyta > Pinopsida > Cupressales > Taxaceae > Taxus > Taxus wallichiana. The sequence continues at coordinate 706,002,663 of CM031242.1, read as the reverse complement.
TATCTTCAACAACTTTAAAATCAGAAAATCGCAAAACACTTGAATGTTTTTTATGATCTAATGCATCTCCCAAATTCCACGTAGTGAACCTTCTTGCCAATTCTACCACAAGCCGAATAAAGTTACAGAGTTCGTGGTTTTAGTGCCAAATGCATGTTTCGTTCCTTGTTTGATCGGTTTTGGCATAGGTAAGCTTTGCATTAAATGTTGCCAACTTCTAACGTCCTTTCCTCGTCCCATCATTTGTCCGCTCGTATCTTCCTTCGGATCGACCTCAAGAATGAAGCATCGTGACTGTTTCAGAAAAAAGTGACTAGGTTGATAGACTGGATGCCACAAGAGAAGGTGCGAGTCCCGCGCATAGCTATGCATGTATGCCATCGATATGACATCTTATGGTCATTAGTGTGGGGGCCATATGATCCTATCGCCAGATAGTCGGCTCCATTAATGATAACCTGGACATGCTAGGCCACTAAAAATTTGACATACATAACAATTTATTTGAGCATCATGTTCCTCTTGCTTTACAAAAAAAGGACCATCTTCATTAAAGCATTGAAGAGTAATGATGAAGTCCCTTTCAATCAATCAACATCCACACCACCTTCTCTTCCTTTGTCACCTGAGTTAAAACCATCTTTTGATACTATTCTTCATCACTTCATGCACAAATGCCAATTATTGCCACTTAAATTGATAATTCAAGGTGCTATTGGGACTGGTAAATCATATATCATAAATATTATCAGGACTAACATTATCTTCTACAATCTATTTAAATAAATCACCTTTTTTATTACTTGTACTTGATGGATTCGCCGCCTTCAATATATATGCATTTACTATACATGTTTGTTTGTGCATTCGAATTGAAGATATCAAACCCCTTGAAGGGAAAACACTATCATCTTTTCAATACTCCTGCAAACATGTTGAGGATATTCTCATACATAAGAAGAATTTTATTGGCCCCAAGTTACTTACGAAGGTCAACTACCATCTCCACAGAGCTTTCCCCCACTTCAAAACATCTATTTTTTTGTAATGGATCCACCATTCTTTTTGGCGACCTTGGTTAGTTTCCTCTTTTCAAGGACATCCTATTATATGCAAGCCACTCATATGGGGCTAACCTATGGATGAGATTTGTTACTTTAGTTATACTAAAACCAATATTTCATCAATAAGGTTCTAGTCCAGAGTAATTATCTTTTCTCTAACTCTTGCTCAACATTCGAGATGAAAATCCCCTTATCGAGGATTGGAAACACTTATGTTTGACATAGATGCTTGTTTAACCGAACAAGAAATTGCTCCTTTCTACTTAGCTCCACATTTTTCGCAAAAAATGAACTCATCGACCACCACAACCTCTAGATGTAAAAGTATTTAACCTTCCATTTTCTCATTCTATTGCACAAAATACAAGACAATGCATCTCTACAGATCCCAACAATGGTCAATTGCAACACAAAATACTTCTATGCAAACATAAAAAAGTAGTGCTTACAACAAATTTGTGGGTTGAAGCATGCCTTATGAACGGTTCAATTAGCATAATCGTTGACATAGTCTACAAAAATTCCACTTCACTGCCAAATCTTCCACTCTTTTTGTCTTCAAATTTGACAAATACATAGGCCCTTGTTGGGATGATTCCAACCCTTTACATGTTCCACTTCCACCAATCTCTAGAGGCAACCACAAACAACTACCTTTAAAAATGGTTTGGGCTTTGACTATCCACAAGGCCTAAGACCTTACATTACAAATGACTACTATTGATATTGGTACAATGGAAAGACATGGCTTGACATTCACTGCAATGTCTAGAGTCCCCTCCCTAAAAGACCTTCAAATTTCACCTCCATTTTCTTTCGAGCGATACTCTAAGATGTGTCTCAAGCCTCTTCTAAAAACATGAAAGATGGGGAAGCTCGTCTTTCTATTCTTCTACAATTCCCACTTCTATAAAGTTTTTTCCCTTCTACCTACCCTCTATCGATACATGAAACTTAACTTTACTTCTTCCATAACTACTACTTCCATACTTAACTTCATGTAATTCATTCTCATATAATGTAACTACTAAAACTTTTCACATACCTAAATAAATGTTTATATACACGTTTCTTCTTCCTGTCTGAATGTTATTGCCATACTACATCGTCCATGACCAACTCCTTCTCCTTAGCTGCTATTGTTTTTCCTTTGCACAACTCATATTACCCTCATGCACCATCCCTCCCTTTACCCCATCAACTTTTCTCGCTTCTCACTGTGCCCGTCATTTTCTCATTCCACCCCCCCTTTCCAAAGCTCAACATTTGTCTTCCCCCATCTTCATTCCTCCTCATTATACTCCCACTTCCATCCCTTTTGACGGTCCCATCGCACAAAAGTAAGATTGTTAGTAAAATATTTTCAAAACAAATGCATATATATGATAGAAGCAAATTTTTGGTTTTGTTACATTGAAATACTCGATACAAAATGAATACATATTTTTTTTTTGTAGATTACTTTAAAAACCAAGTTCAATTTCCTTGTGTAAGTGTTCATTAGTTTTGTCCCTAGGTATCTCTATCACCATGGCCACAACATCTATTGTTCCAACATGTAATGTGAGTGGAGGGCTTTCCAAAATGTAACTCGCTCCACGTAGAAGAAACCGAGACTAAGTAAGTATCGTATTAATACCTGCTTCCTCGTAAATGGAATCTTATACCGAGTCAAAGAGGAGATCATACGGTAGAGATTTATGCGTACCACGATCACTTATAACTTTCCTACGAGTTGTCAAGCACTACATATAACTTTCCTACGAGTTGTCTAAGCACTACTGAGAACTTTCCTAATTCTTTCATAGTTCTTTCCCAGTTCTTTCCTAGTTCTTGCATAGTTATGTTACTATTCTCTGAAAATGTTTGTGAATAGCTTCCCTTTCAAGTGGAGGATATGCGGGAGATGCTCCATTTGCAAGTTAGCAGCCCAACACAGCACTGCAGGTAAGATATATCCAGACTTGGTTATTATTAGAAACAGCACCTTGATGTGTTTACTGTTTAGTACTTATCACAAAAATCAACAACAGAAATTCATTTTTTTGTTGGGTATAGGAATGAATCGCAAAGTATGGAAAAATATTCAAGATATGTTACATGTTAGACTATTTCATAGTTTTAATGGGTATATTTCATAGTTTTAATTATTACTAGGCGTTTCCAAACTGGCCTTTGGGACTGGTGATGGATGTATTTGCATCTTCTGCATCCGCCTAAACTGGCCTTATACGCTGACCTATCTCCTCGGTCCTTCCTAAGTTCAAAACGCAACAACAGACACACAGACCTTGTCTGTCCACGTGAGCTAACGTCGTGCTCTTTACTTTCATCCGACTGCGGACGATTGCCCTCGGCGGCCAAGATCGATCCAGACCGTATGCAGCCAGGGATCAAATTTGAAGTTGTCAATGCCTTTGAAATATATTTCAACTTGTTATAGAAGGGTGTTTAAAAATTTACATTTGAAAAGAAATTTAAAATTTACTGAATGGTCAATTAAAAAATTGGTTTTCATACAAATATTAAATATGTTAAATTTTATAAATATTGGATTAATTTTAATAAATTAATTATTGAATGACTAATTGTAGGGGGTGTATAACTCATACTTTCTATTTTTCTGTGTTAAATTAAGTCTACCTTGACTTTACACAAATCATGCACAAAATTCAAGGAGAAGATGGATCACCACTAAATAAATAATTAGTTGAGTGTTTCTATTTTCATAAGAGCAATATTAGTTTTTTAGCTTTTTCTAGCCACTAAATTAATTTGGGGATTTTATTCTCAATGCCCTTATTTTATTTTGGAAATTGGGTTCTTTAATATTAGTTGTTTCTCTGAGCTTTGTATTAAGATAATAATGCTAATTGTTATGCCTCTAAGTTAACGACTTCAATATTATGTAATCAATGCATAGTTGGATTATTTAAGGACTCCTCCATGCTCAAAATTACTATTGTATTTGTGATAGATTAAGGTATGTAATATTAAACCACATTTAATTTTTTTAAGGTCTAAAAAATTCACATGTTTTACTATTTGAACCTCATTTATATTATAATATGAACAAAATAATACAAGGTGTTACATAGTAAGGGGCGATGGCAGTGGTCACAACCTCAATAAAACAATCCAACAAACGCCACTAGGGCAGACAAAAAGATGCCACACAAGCTATAAAAAAAGCCACAAGGCAGAAACAAAGAACTAAATAGCAAACTTAAGCACACATAGTAACAACACTTAGAGGAGGAGGTGGATCATCCCGCGGTGGAAAGAAGCCGAGTGAACACGGCTCATCGGCAGGGGGTGAGCAACCAACACTCCTGGTCTAGCATCTGGACACTGAGAGGCACCATGATTCCCCACCCCGGGGGCAGCGAGCCAGCTAATTGAAACGCCCGCCAGGTGGAGATCCCCAATTGGAAGAGCTTGCCACCGCTTTGCCATGCGCCGACGGGCTCCAGCCAGGCCCGGGAGAGGATAGGCCTGGGCGAGCCGGAGGTGGAGATGGCCAAGTGCTTCTATAGTGGCTTCGAGATCTGCCTCGGCGTCTGGTGGCGGTGGAGGAGGCTGAGGGCGCCGATCATCATCCTGTGGACACGACTCATGGTACAAGGTGTGCTGCCCCAATGGTTGAACAACTGCTGGAGATGAGCAAACTCCAGCCACCTTCTGCGTTTGAGCTTGAATCTGCATACACACGAAGGATAGAATTGCATTTGCCACCTTTTATTTAATTGTTAATTCAATAGTAAGAACACAATGCTGGAACAAAGCATTATTTCTAGCTTTCTAGAGCTGAAAAGAATAACTAAGCGGAAAAATTGCCACAAATAAGCAATATAAGAGGGCCAATTAGCATAATCGCCAAACAACACAATTTTCCAATAAAAAAATTTAGGGTGATAAGGCTAAAAGAGAATGAATCCAATGCCAAGCATTTTGAGCGTATGAATAAAACCAGAAGACATGTTTGAAGGACTCAGGGTGACCACAATAAAGACAGATTGGGTTAGGAATACCAATGTGACTTAATCTTTCACCCAATGGAAGCCCTTGGTAGATAAGACACCAGAGAAAAAAATTAAGTTTTAGTTCAAATAATGGATTCCAGGCCCGATGCAGATGCTTTAACCAAGTGGAGGGAGAGGAATCCAAAGTCCATCTGGAATTGAGCTTGTTTAAGGTAGGTGAGATCGGTGACAAGAGAGAGTAAATAACTCTAGAATTATACTGCAATAGAGGGATATCCACATTCCATCTCCAATCCTTCCACCAAGCACGAGAAGATTAAAGGTCCAATTTATGCAACATGACATCCGACATGAAAGATGAATTTCAAGAAAGGCAAGTCTGAATTGGCAAGGTGGAATTTCTGCTTCAGCATAGGCCAAGAGAGCCAATATCTGCGGGAAACTAGGCCTCGAATGGTGGAGATGCCTATCCGGGCAAGCCGCACCGCCTTGATGTTCGACATTTCCGCCAAGGGGAGTTTATCTGAAGAGAAAATAAGTGACCACCAAATATTATGCTCATTGAAGGAGAGCCCAATTCTGAAGCCGTCACCAAACCACCACATCAGATGCTTAACAGATTCAAAAGCCTTCCAGATGCTCTTCACCACAAAAGTTCCAGGTATTTTAACCGACACTTTGGTTATTAGCAAAGTTTGAAACTCTATATGTTTTTAGCATTTCTTACCATAGGGCGCACCGGAAGAGATATAATGTCGTAACAGAATTTGCCAAGCTTGGTTGCCTTGAATGCAACAAATGACCCATTTGGCACAGAGAGATGCTCTGCCTTTAAACATCAACAATGCCCATTCCACCTTGTTCTCGAGGAAGCGTGCAAATATACCAAGCTACTCTGTGAAACTCACCTTGCCTGTAACTTGACCAAAGAAAGTCCCATAAAAGCTTGGCTAACTTGTCAAAAGATGCCCGTGACGGACACCAACACGCCGCATAATAGACCTGAGTCACAACAAGAATTTTAGTACAAACTTGGAATTTCCTAGCCAGAAACAAAGGTCGAGAAATCAATTTTTACACCTTCTTCAACCCGATAAACCACAAATTGCCACAAAGTAGAAGATTCGCTATCAAAAGCAAAAGGAATTCCAAGAATCGGAACCTTTCACCACTTTGAATCCACTTCTAGGGATAAACAACCAGCCAATCGGGCATGGGCGATGAACTTTGGCGAAACCCCAATGACTTGGCTAGCTGAACCTTAGAGCTAGAAGCTTTACAAAAAATGTCAAGGCAAGAGATCGCCTCTTGAACATTCTGCTTCGACTCGGCAAGAGTGGGGAAGGAATCATCAGCAAAGTGGCCATTGATAAGTTGGGTTTGATGATCAGGGAGGTAAATGCCTCTTATCTGTCCTTGCTCAACCTTGTTAGAAATAAGATATCCAAACACATCAGCTGTAAGGACGAAGAGAGTAGGAGCCAACGCGCACCCGTCGAATAGATCGAAACAACCCAACCTCAGCGATTGGTGTCCGTTAATTGTGAGGCAAGAAGCATCAACAAAAAGAGTGCAAAAACCATTAAGAAAAAAATCTCCAAAACCCAGGGCCTTGAGCATAGCAATAATGAAGGGCCATTGTATGCGATCATAAGCTTTCTCAAAGTCTATCTTCAAAAATAAAATCCTTTGAAGGGAAGATCGAGCCCATTCCATGCCCTCCCAAACTGCTATAAGATTGTCCAAGATGTATCGGCCTTTAACAAAGTGATATTGCTCAGGTCGGAGGATTTTAGGAAGTAGAGGAGCCACCCATAGAGCCAAAGCCTTTGCCAAAATTTTGTAGGAAACATTAAAAAGTGTAATTGGTCTCCAATTAGATATAAGCTCTGGGTTACCTGCTTTAGGAATGAACTTGATATTACCCCTGTTAATAAGATTCCCAGAGGACTGAGTTTGAAGAGCTTCTTGATAGACCTGTAATAAATCCTGCCCAACAATGTGCCAAGTTGCTTTGTAAAATTCGCAGGGGAATCTGTCGAACCTAGGTAATTTATCGTCCGCAAGACAGAAAATGGCATTATGAAGCTCTTCCAAGGAGAGAGATATCACAATACTTCCTATCCTGCATGCTAAGTTTACGAGGGACCACCTCAATGCATTGCTGCAGAGCTGCATTGCTTTCAGCAGAAGGACTTTGAGCTTGGAAAACTAGGGTGTAGTGATCCAAAAAAGTAGAAGAGATCTCCTGCACGGAGGTAACCCGAGAGAGAGCCAACTGAATAGCTCTAATTTGTTCTTTAACTTGCCTGGCTTTGAGAATTTTAAAAAAGCTTTTGGAGGCTCGATCACCAATTTTTAACCAGTGCAACTGCGCCCAAATCTGGACGCCTTTCGCTTTATGTTGTTCAATGACCTTGAGCTGATGTCGGAGCTGAGCGGCATGAACCATGGTGGAGGTATCAAACGGTTGTGACTCAAGCAACCGAGTTGTTTGTTGAAACTCCTGTTGGAGGGCTTCATCCGCATGCTTTCTGACACATGCCACTTGTTTGCCGAAATGGTGAAGAAACTTGGCAACGATGATAGATCGCATCATTCCACCAGGAAATCCAGCTGGCGGAGAACGAGGGACGTGGTTCTATGTTCCAGACTTGAGCGATGTACGCCAACACCCCAGGATGATTTAGCAGTGAGACATTCATATAAAATTACATGTTTGACACTTTTAAAGAGGTACCATTCCACGTAACAGTGAAGGATATCAGAGTATGATCGGACAAGAGAATGTCAGGCCATGTGGTAACAAGAGAATGACCGTTGGTAGCCAACTCAAACCCTTGCTGCTGAGATATCATGACACGATCTAGCCGCTTGAGGACACACGCTGATCCTTCTTGAAAATTGGACCAAGTAAACCAATTTTGAGAAGTAAAGTCTTTTCGCCTGTTAAAAAGTAGATCTTTAATACCCACCTGTGTTTTAAATAAAACCATGCTTCCCGCTCTCCAATGCACCAATGCATCAGGAAAGCCCCCAATTTATCCTCGGGATGTTCCACCATATTAAAGTCTCTGTAAAAATCCAATATGAAAAAGGAAGGTTATCAAATAACCATCCCCATAACGCCGACCTTTTCGGGCCATCATTAGGGGCATAAAGATTTAATATACCAAAAGAAATACCATTCATGTTGAATATTACCCACACAACTCTGTTGTCAGGATCATGACCCATGGCAGTGATCATGGCAGAAAATCTGGGTGACACATAAATGGAAACTCCACCTTTGCCTTCTATATGAGAAGAGAAAATATGTAGAAAATTCGACGCAATACACGTTAATGAAGTATGAAGCAAAACCCAATAATTTTCACCTCTTGTAAACATATAACATCAAGATTACCAATAATTTTACAAGCATGCTTCACAAAATATTTAAGGGAGGATTCTGTGAGACCTCTAACATCCCATGAGAGACAATTCATGGAAGGTCAGACATAGATAGCTCCTCCCCTTGCCCATCCTACAACATATCCTCCAAATTTAATATAACAAAACGGTTGGAGAGGAAAACAGACTGGTTTGAATCTAATGGCTCCGTCGGAATGGTGCGACGCATTTAGCCCCGTTTGGCCTAACATTCTTTGTAGAGTCGCGAGGACTCTGGGAACGGCGATGGGAAGACCTAGTAGCTACCATCCTAGTGTTCTGTTTTGGTGGATTGGGTTGGCTCTGCATAGCGGGGGAAGGCGGCGCAATTTTAACAGGAACGAAGCTTGAAGGTGGTGGAACCGACTCTTGCTTAAAAGGAGGCAGAGTAGCCACAGAAGTAGGCTTACTAACCTCTCCCTTCTTATTAGCGACCGTGGTCCAACCCTCAGAGTTCTCCTCTTGCGAGACAGAAACATTTTGAACTATGGCAAGCTTGGCTCGCTGGGTAAGCGGACAATCACGAATACAGTGGTCAGACGCTTGACAACAGAAACAAGTGTTGGGCAAGTTGAAATAAACCACTTTCTGCGAAATACACATTAACCCAACTTGGATATCGATGTGATCTCGCAGCTCAGAGGCTAAATCAACCTCCACAAAAACCTATTTGTGCGGGTGAGCTTAAAAAATGGTCGGGCTCATGATAAATCACACGACCAAGGGTATGAACAATATCATTCAAAAAGGGCCAAAGCTGCAATGGTAACCCTAGAAGTTCAAACCAAACAGGGACTCGCAGTGAGACCTGATTCGTTGGCTTGAAGTTTGGGCTCCATCTAGAAAGGACAAACAAGGTGTAACCAATATACCAACACAAGGAATGTTCTAAAAGCAACTGGCCCTGTGACAGTTCACGAAAAGTAAAAAAGTAAAACCCTTTGGTAAGGTTCTTGACACCAGTTACCTAGATGTCGGCGGACTCCCAATGGGATTTAATCTAGTTTTGGAGATAAGACTCAAATGGGATGCGACCACAGAAATAAGCAACCAAACAATTGTTATGATAAAATTGCACAACATGATCAACAAAAGAAAGCTCAATAGTAACATCCAGGGGAGATTTAAAAGCATCACCTCATCGTAAACTTTGGGGACAAACTTCCTCATGCGCTTGGGAGCCATCGTCACCGTAGTTAGCAAATGATGTTGCAACGGATTGGTTAGAGGCCATTTTAAAGGGTTGGCGCCACCCAAAATGGGCAGAATAAATGCCCAAATCTCTATGCAAAAAGGAAATAATAACAAAAAGCTTGAAAAGACCAAGGCAATAAGACTAACACGAACATAATCATGCAGACAAACCCTAACAGAGCCAAGTAAAGCCGAAAATAGAGCGTTCTAGTGCTAAAATTCACATGTTTTACATTTGTTTTGTATGTAATAAATATCTTGTGATTATTATTATAACCTTAATAGGCTTTAGAAAATTACAATTTCTTTGATCGTTCTAAATTGTCTAACAAATCTTATTCACAAAATAACAAAGAGTGTGTTTCTTTTTGGTATTTTATATTTATTATGTTGGGATTAACATACCGGTTGTACATATAATATATTAGATTTAAGCATACATGCAATAAAAGCGGATATTCTACCAAAAGAAATATACAAAACAAGAGATATAAATCAACACCAAATTTAATGTGGTTCACCTAATGTGGGACTACATCCACCAAGAAACAAGCCAATCTATTATCCAAAGCTTTTAGAAGATATACAATGAATATTTACAATCTTCCACACCTCTCACGATGTACAATACTTTCTTTCTATCAAGTTTCTCCTTCTTCTCCAAGAATTCTCTCTCACAATTATTTTCACAATAATCATCAATCCTCACTTCTAACCCTAACTTTCTAGCTTATAAATACCTTATACAAACTTAGGGCACTTAGCCATGCAATTACAATCAATAGATCCACTTTAATACTATAATTAGATCTAATTCCCGTGAGTTAAATAAAACACTCACGCACAGGTAACTGATGCCGGTTAGCCCTAACCGATGATGGTTCCTACTTGTCTGACCGATGCTTGTCATAGGTGACCGATGTCGGTTCTACATAACCGATGCCGGTTACTTATGTTTTCTAAAGCAAGTTGATAAAGCATGCTAAATCAAGTAATTGAGCTCCACATCTCAACATATTATACCAACAATTTGGCATTGAATGCCAAAGTGCATTTTATTTGTAGTCCTAGAAAAAAATTAAGATTGGAAAATATATGAGAAATAAAATATAAGTTTTGTTGTGAAGACTATGTTCAAGGCATGGGATTGATGTGGTAAAGATGAAATGTGGAAAGATTCAATCCCTAATTTAATGAAACAATGGAAAATAGTTCTCACACTTCCAATAAGTACATCAATGTGTGAGCAAAGATTTTTAAAGTTAAATCGGATTCGAATTATTGAGAGGTCTAGACTTTGCTTAGATACATTAGACGCATTAATGTTTTATTTCTTTTTTCACCTCAAAAGTTAAATAGAATATTGGAATGAGGTATGCATGAAGAATGTAAAAGAATGAAATCTTACAAATTTGAACATGTAATTACTTTTTGAATCTTTTGATTATTTAATTCAACTATCTTTCAAAAATTTAGTTGATATTCAATATTTAATATTTTTTTATTTTTTCATATTTATTTTATTTAAAATAATCAAATATATTTTAAAAACAAAACAAATACCATCGCTATAAAGCTCGATACCACTTTTACAAAACAAAAGCTCTCTCTTCAAATCCAAAGTTCGATACACAAACAAGCTCCCAGAAAGTCTAAAAACAACTCAAACAAAGGAACATAAATATTCATATTTATTCACACTTACAAAGATTTCTAATGCGCAAGGCTTTTCACCGGATTGGCCACGGTGTAGTAAATGAGATGAGAAGATCCATATTTATAACCAACCTAAAGAAAGACAACCGGTAACCGGATACCGGAAACCCCTGTAACCCAAAAGATTCCCACTAAATAAAAGTGAAGAATCGATAGACAAACATGGGTACATGCCACCCATGATAACACCTTTTTTAAGTGGAGCGGTCCACCACGCTTTCAGATAAGATATAAAGAGCATCTTATCTTACTTTTATTATGACACGATCGGCAACAGGCCTGCCGACATAGCCGAAAGCAAACATGATAGTGACAAGCCCACTATCTTAGCTTTATTCGCTGTCATACAAGACAGAGGGACCAGGAGTGTCATCATCTGATGAGGAGGATGTCTCATCAGTCCTTAAAGGTGCTGGCTCTAGATTTCTCGTGATTCTTTCCAGCCATGGTCTTGAAGTTGATGCGTTGTGCCATCTGTATCTGGTCTTAGATGTGGCCTTGTTGGATACATGTAGTGATCTGGAATACGAAGAGCGTATCCAGGAGCAGGAGGATGTATAGCCATAGTATGATGTAGTATTATCCTCTTCCAAAGCTGTCCATTTGGATTGGAGTGATGTCCCTGAAAGGTATTAGCCTTAACATAATATTGAATTTTAACAAACCAAGGAATTTTACATGAATTAAAATATTCCTCGCAGTAGTCGTGTCAGAGAACATCAAGCAAAGGAGAATCGAAATCTTATTAGGAAGATACTTAGCCAAAAATATTTGAAATGCCATGGCATATATATTTTATCTCCCGAGTACTTGGCCTATTCCGAGGTCAAAATTCGAGGATGTTCCTTTGTCCATAATTTTGCAAAACTGAATTTCCATAATGTATTTGGGCCTGCAGGCACAAGCCGTCGCCTTAACCGATGTCCTTGAATGGGTAAGGATCGTGTTGTTCAACAAATCTCTTTATGGCGCCATGGCCATTTTAAAGTACAAAGAACCATCGGTTCTTGTAATGAATGAAATTCAGAATGAGGTATTTCAGGATCAACAAACCTCACAAAGAACCTCTCGACATATTATATTCAGAGACATAAATATAATCTCTGTATATCAGATGGCCTTGAGCTTCTCTTGACATTCTATCATCATTTCTTTTATAGAATCAATATGACCTTTACAATTTGAAACATCCCATATAGGACTATGAAACTCATGAAAAATCTGAGTAACATTTACATTTTTGACCAAATTTAATTCCCTACTGGCAAAATCAGCAAGGGAATTATCTTTACCTTTGATGTGTTCAACTTCAAAATCAAAGTTATCAAACCAGAGACCCCATCTTTGAAGACGATTAAAAGCAGTCTTATGTGCTGGGTCTCCATTGTTTAGCCTGGCTTTAAAATCTTTTAAATCACTTCTGATAATAAAGTGATCATTCTGAACAAAGAACAAAAAAGCTTTGATAGCCTTTTTTGCTGCTAGGATCTCTTTATGTGTAGAATGGTATTTGATTTCTGAACCTTGAAATGATCCAGAAGCATATCTGCACACCTTCTCTTTACCATTCTCTAATCTTTCTTTTAATACAGCTCCCAATAAATATCACTAGCATCACATTCTATAATCTTCAAACCAGATCCAGGAAGGGACATAGGTGGAAGATTCAATACCTGCTTGTTTGATGCGTTTGACACCAAGTCAGTCATTTCGACTCCAAAGTGGGGAGCATTCTTTTTCAACCTTTTATTTAAAAGAATTCTATCTGCTGCAATATTCTTATAGAAACCTGCAACATAGTTCACGCAGCCAAGAAATCTTTGAAGTTGCTCCTTTTCTTTGAGTTCATCAGGGAACTCCTGTATTTTGGAGACAACATGCTTTTGCATCTCAATGCTGCCATCTTTAATCTTTATTCCCAGAAAATCTATCTCATCCTTAAAAACTTCTATCTTAGTAGGAGATAGACATAAACCATTAGTATACAATATCATAGAACTTTTGCAAGATGTTCTATGTGTTCTTTAGGAGATTTATGAATATCAAAATATCATCAATATAAACTTTAAAATTCAAATAAATCTTTGAAAATACTATCCATCTTTTTCTGGAATATGGATGGAGCAGTTTTAAGGCCAAAGGGTAATACCTTCCATTCGTATTGGCCTCCTGGTACTACAAAAGTTGTTTTGTAGCAATCTTCAGTCGCAAGAATATCTCGCACAAAACCACTTTTAGATCAAATTTAGAATATACTTTGATCCTTTTATTCTCAAGCAAGATCATCCCGTGGTAGGATTGGATGTCAGCATACAGCCAGATATAATTTGTTCAATGGCTTGTAATCAACAACAAGCCTCTTCTTCTGTCGCACTTGTTCACTTCTTTTATTGACGTAGAAGGCTGCACAGACCATGGAGAATTGGATTCTTGAATGAATCCTCCTTTCATCAGCTTCTTGATTTCTTCATGGCATTCCTTCCTTTCAGAAGGAATCATTCCTCTGTGATGAGCTCTGAACTTAGGAATGAGCTCTTTTCCTTCTTTATCCTTTATAATCTGTAATCAAGTGAACAAAATGTTTTTTCCTATCCACAAAAGCATGTGGATTATCATTACAAAGATCTTTTTGATCTTTTCAACAATATCATCTATATTGGTTTTACAAGTAGCTATGGACTTATGAATCCACTCATGATTTTTCTTCTTTGACAGGCTTTTAGAGAGTGGAACTATTGTCTGATATGAATATCTTCTAGGGATTTGGACTTGAGGATTGAACAAGGAGATATGAAATCTTTGGTTATACTAAAGGTTCCACAATCTTAAGGAATTCTACACCTAACAGACAATCATAAGAATCCATATCATGTTTATAGAACTTTACAGTTCTTGTAAAACCTTCTATAGTTATAGGGATATAAGCAACAGAGCTAGAGATGACTTCTCTTTTATCAAACCTAATTTTGAGATGAGTATTTTCCCAACAATCAGGTGGAATGGCTAAGGATCTAATCATACTAATATCAGCACCAGTATCTATCATTGCATCTAAGACTATAAGGCTTTATATTTGGAATTGAAATAGTGATGGCAATGAATGGGTTCTGTGTACAAGAAATTGTACATACCTCTGATGACTTTATAGGCTGATCAGAAGATCCTTCATGAGGTTCTTGTGCCATAATTTCTTGATAGCACTTTCCATATCTTCGCTCATTTTTTTTTCTTGCTCTTCTTCAGATACAAGTCTGGAGTATTCTTCAGTGGCCTTATCAATGACCTTTTCAAGAAACTGGATTCTGTTTCTTCTCCAAACTTTATAAGTATGAGGATCAGTGCTTCTCTGATCCATTTGTTCAGCAATGTTCTCCTCTGGGAAGGAGAAATGGAATTGAACTATGAGGATTTCTGAATCCTCTGCCTCTTTCTCCACGACCTCTCCATGGGCCACCTCTTCCTCTGAAGGGTGTTTGTCTTTGCCTGATTCTTCCTTGAAATGGAGGTCTGATAGGTACAGGTGAATATTGTAATTCTGGACATTCTTCTTCTTCAGCATTTTGAGCTCTTCTTAATCTTGCTTGCTCAAGATTATTTTGCTGGATATATTTATCCTGAGCTTCACGAACTTTCTTCTGAAGATAAGATTTCTTTGTTGTATCCCATGGGGGACACGATTCATATTCACTCTGATATAATTCCATCTTGTCTTCGGAGAATATCAGCATTTGGAGGCACCATTGGATGAATGAAGTTAGCATTCATATTAACTCTTGCCATATGTACAAAACTTGGCAAGGAATCATAACCACTATCACTACTACTATCAACTACTTACTATCAGTAGCATTAACTATATTACACTGGAATATGTCATCAGACTGATATGAGATATCAGAAGAGAAACTTTCATCATCACTTATTAAGAACATATGTTTCTTCTGTAATACCTCTTGAAGCTAAAGCATTTACCTTAGCTTTTCCTTTTCTCTGAATCTTTCTGAGGACATCTGTTAGCATAATGAGGACCTTTGCATATGAAACATGTAGGCTTATCTCTTTTCCTTTTCCTACATATTTCTTTTTTCTGAAAACAAAAGGTCTTCTGAAAGAATTGTTAAACTCAGATTTATACTTTCTACCATACTGCTTCTTATATTTCTTATATTTCTTATACTTCCCCTTCCCCTTTTTGAAAGATGTACAGTCAGTACATTTGGACTTGACTGGACCATCTAAATTTTCACAACCAAAGGGATCTATGCATACATATCACAAAATTTTGTTCCTAGAGACTTAGCATTTCTATTAGCTTGCTTTTTCTCCCATTTTTCTTTGCATAACTTTGCATGGGTTTGGTCAATAATCTGATTTATTGCACCAAAACTTAATTCTGAAGTATTTATTCCATGCATTGCTTTCTTATATTCTGTAGCAAAATAAGGAGGAAAAGATTCTATGTACCTTAGACGCATAGTCTCATCATTGATGTTTCCGGAGTTGTAGTATAGCTTCTGCATGAAGCACTGGTACTCCTTGATTCTGGACATGTCACAGAGTCTGGCTCTGAGGAAGATAGCAGTATTCTTCATCTTATCATCATCAATATTACCTATAAACTCTTTAATAATAGCAGCAGTTAATCCCATATAGCCACTGTCTAAAATAGCATTTTTACCAGGAAGAACATCCCACCATTCTTTTATTATACCTACAAACCCATTGGCAATTGCTGAAGCAATAGTGCGCGGATCTTTTCTGTACATTTCAAGTTGGAATTTCCCCAACCAATCATTCCATGCACCATCTCTTTTATCTCATCTAGAGATCTACACTCTAGCTTATACCAATTGGGTTGTAATGTCTGAAACTCTAGCCATGCCTTGAAGAGGTTCAGGCTGAGTGTGGGAACCAGATGATTCTCCCAGAATCATGCTTTCTGCCTGCTGATGTTGTTCTATTTTTACCATACCAACAGACTTTTTACTTGAATCAAAAAATAATGGCTTATATTGAGAAAGAATTTCTTTATGGGGCTGCTTACTTGATGGATTTGCAAGATCAGTGACTTGTTTCCATGAAACTAGACCGAGCCTCCTTCTTCCTTCTTCGATGATATTGTCCCAAATTTGTTCATTTTTTGGGAACTATTACGGGAATATCATCGACTGCATCTACTTGCTCAATCTTCTGATCTGCTTTCTCCAAACTATCATGCACATGAGACAGACTACTTTCTACAAGCTCATGCGTATGTGTTAGTTGACTAAGCAACTACTTTTACATAAACACTATGATCAATTGTGGTGAACCACATCTACAATATTCTCGAGTAATAACTTTGGGTACTTCTATGTTGATCTTTTTTTACTCCTCAAACTTCTGTTGGTCAGATTTAAAAGCTTAAGACATACTCTTTCTTTCTGAGCTCAGCTCAACGTCCTCTCTCGAAGGCTCGATTTGCTCATCAACTGATCTTTTCTCTGGTATTTTACCAAAACATCAACTTTCACTTCTCATCTCGAGAAACAAGCTCATAACTATGACTTTCTCGCAGGAGGAAAAGAATTTGTACCGCTGACGCCATATTAATGGTCGGACCATTAGAAGGGACATACTTCTGTTTACTAACTTTTGACAATCATCACACCATAAAAAATCTGTATTAGGGTCATGGACCAAGGAGCTATGACTGCACAAAAATGTTTTCTCCTTAGAAGGAGGTTGGATTAGCAGAAGACTCACCTCCGAGAAATATGAACTGTTAGATCGAATGCAATTAGACCTAGGCAAACCTAACCTAGAATTAGATCTAAAAGACAACTTTACATTATCTTTACATTCTTCTACTGCTGTAGCATTTTGCAACTTGAGCTGAGTGGACTGGATAAATTTTTTAGAAGGGTCCATTCCTTAGGCACTCTGATTTGAGACTAGGAAATGAGTTCTGGCTCAATCTTTTGGCTCTCTATGTTTACATGACTCACCACGCTGCTGCCTTTGGAAACGCCATGTTTAACTGCAGGATACATGGTGTTTACAAGCCTATAAATGACTTTGTAATGAATAGCAAGCGGACAAGCACCAGGACGCATATTAAGACCTGTAGTAGCCAAATGTAATTTTAAGACATCTTGTAAAAGATCGTCTTTTGTCAAAGATACTGGATAATTGGGATAAACTTCAAATGAAATAGGACCGTAAATGCAAACCATCTTTAATAGGCTCGCAAGCAGAGAATCTTTGAAATTATCTAGTCGAAGATCCATGAGACAACACAAAACTGACGCATTTAAACCACGACGAAACAAAGGGGTTATACCAATCTGGACACAACCTATATGGGCAAACTGATAAGTATTTTGTTTTTTCAGACTCTTAATATCGGCACGATCTATTAAAGGGATAATATACTCACAGTTGGACGATCGTGTGTGACTTGAATAATGAGACTCACGGGTCTTAAAGACTCATCATTTAGCTAACAAATGAAACTTATTAATTTTAGCATACATTTCATCATATACCACTTTTAAAACAACATTTAAAAACAAAACAAATACCACTGTCTAGCTCGATACCACTTTTACAAAACAAAAGCTCTCTCTTAAATCCAAAGTTACTTATACACAAACAAGCTCATACCAAGTCTAAAAACAACTCAAACACTAACATAAATATTCAAGATCTTAATATATTAATGCTTCAAAGCAACTGAGACAAATACAAAACACTTCACACTTTACAAAGACACTTAGAAAAACTTGGATCTCTTTAACTCTTCGCAAAAGCTTAGACACTTCGATTTGTAGTGAATGAGATGAGGAGACCCATATTTATAGGATTTCTCAAGGCTTTTCACCGGGTAAGACAAGGCAACCGGGAAAACCTACAACCGGTAACCCGGTAACCCAAAAGATTCCCACTTTAACAAAAGTGAAGAACCGACACACACGGACCATGGGTACATGCCACCCATGATAACACCTTTTTATAGTGGAGCGGTCCACCACGCTTTCAGATAAGACTAAAAACAGAATCTTATCTTACTTTTATTATGACACGATCGGCAATGCAGCAGCCTGACATACATAGCAAAAAAACATGATAGTGACAAGCCCACTATCTTAGCTTTATGTGCATGTCATACAAGACAAGAGAGGGCCCGGGAGTATCATCATCATCGATGAGGAAGGATGTCTCATCGGTCCTTAAAGGCGCTTGGCTCTAGATTTCTCGTGATTCTTTCCAGCCATGGTCTTGAAGTTGATGCCGTGCCATCAGTATGGTCGGAGATGTGGCCTTGATGGAACATGTAATGATCTGGGATACGAAGAGCGTATCCTGGAGCAGGCGGATGTATAGCCATAGTATGATGCAGAATGATTCTCCTCTTCCAAAGTTGTCCATTAGGATTGGAGTGATGTCCCCTGAAAAGGATTAGCTTTACATAATATTGAATTTTACAAACCAAGGAATTTTACATTGAATTAAAATATTCCTTGCGTGTCGGATGAACATCAAGATCAAGGAGAATCAGAGATCTTTGTAGGGAGATACTTAGCCAGAAAATATTTGAAATGTTGGCTGATATATTTTCTATCTCCTGAGTGCTCGGCCTATTCCAGAGGTCAAAATTCAGAGGATGTTCCTCTGTCCATAATTTTGCAAAACTGAATTTCCATAAAGTATTTGGTCTGTGAACAAGCTGTCTTAACCGATGTCCTTGAATAGGTAAAGGATCAGGTTGTTCAACATCTCTAGTGTGGCGCCATGGCCATTTCAAAGTACAAAAAACCATAGGTTCTTGTAATGAATGAAATTCAGTGTGAGGTATTTCAGGATCAACAAACCTCACAGCAACCTCTGACATATTATATTCAGATACATAGATATAATCTCTATATATCGATGGGCTTGAGCTTCTCTTGACATTCTATCATCATTTCTTTTGATAGCATCAATATGGCCTTTGCAATTTGAAACATCCCATATTGGACCATGAAACTCATGAAATATCTGAGTAACATTTACATGTTTTACCAGATTTAATTCCCTACTAGCAAAATCAGCAAGGGAATTCTTTACCTTTGATGTGTTCGACTTCAAAATCAAAGTTGTCGAACCAGAGACCCCATCTTTGAAGACGATTGAAAGCAGTCTTATGTGCTGGGTCTCCATTGTTTAGCCTGGCTTTAAATCTTTTAAATCACTTCTGATGATGAAGTGATCATTCTGTATGAAGAACAAAAAAGCTTTGATAGCCTTTTTTGCTGCCAGGATCTCTTTATGTGTGGAATGGTATTTGGTTTCTGAACCTTGAAATGATCCAGAAGCATATCTGCACACTTTCTCTTTACCATTCTCTAATCTTTCTTTTAGTATAGCTCCCCAAATAAATATCACTAGCATCACATTCTATAATCTTCAAACCAGATCCAGGAAGGGACATAGGTGGAAGATTCAATACCTGTTGTTTGATGCGTTTGACAGCTGAAGTCATTTATGACTCCAGGCGGGAGCATTCTTTTTCAACCTTTTATTTAAAAGAATTCTATCTGCTGCAATATTCTTATAAAAACCTGCAACATAGTTCACACAGCCAAGAAATCTTTGAGTTGCTCCTTTTCTTTGAGTTCATCAGGGAACTCCTGTATTTTGGAGACAACATGCTTTTGCATCTCGATGCTTCCATCTTTAATCTTTATTCCCAGAAAATCTATCTCATCTTTAAAAACTTCTATCTTAGTAGGAGATAGACACAAACCATTATTATAGACAGTATCATAGAACTTTTGCAGATGTTCTATATGTTCTTTAGGAGATTTACTGAATATCAAGAATATCATCAATGTAAACAATTAAAAATTCAGCTAAATCTCTGAATATACTATCCATCTTTTTCTGGAATATTGATGGAGCAGTTTTGAGGCCAAAGGTAATACCTTCCATTCGAATTGACCTCCTGGTACTACAAAAGCAGTTTTGTAGTAATCTTGAGGCTGCAAGAATATCTGCCAGAAACCACTTTTGAGATCAAATTTAGAATATACCTTTGATCCTTTTATTACTGCTAAGAAGATCATCCCGGCGTAGGGATTGGATGTTGCACAGCAGATATAAATTTGTTTAATGGCTTGTAATCAACAACAAGCCTCTTCTTTTCTTCGAACTTTTGCTCACTTCTTTTATTGACGTAGAAGGCTGCACAGGACCATGGAGAATTGGATTCTTGGATGAATCCTCCTTTTAACAACTTTTGTATTTCTTCATGGCATTCCTTCCTTTCAGAAGGAATCATACCTCTGTGATGAGCTCTGAACTTTGGAATGAGCTCCTTTCCTTCTTTATCCTTCATAATCTGTAAATCTAGTGAACAGAAATGTTTCTTTCTATCCACAAAAGCATGTGGATTATCATTACAAAGATCTTTTTGATCTTTTCAACATATCATCTATATTGGTTTTACAAGTAGCTATGGACTTATGAATCCACTCATGATTTTTCTCTTCTTTGGTAATTTTAGAGAGTGGAACTATTGTCTGATATGAATATCTTCTAGGGATTTGGACCTGAGGATTGAACAAAGAGATGAAATCTTTGGATATACTAAAGGTTCCACAATCCTGAAGGAATTCTACACCTAGAAGACAATCATAAGAATCCATGTCATGTTTATAGAACTTTACAGTTCTTGTAAAACCTTCTATAGGAAATAGGATATGAGCAACAGAATTTGAGATGACTTCTTTTTTATCAAACCTAATTTTGAGATGAGTATTTTCCCAACAATCAGGTGGAATGGCAAGGATCTAATCATACTGATATCAGCACCAGTATCTATCATTGCATCTAAGACTATAAGGCTTTATATTTGGAATTGAAATAGTGATGGCAATGAATGGGTTTTGTGTACAAGAGATTGTACATACCTCTGCTGGGCTGATCAGAAGATCCTTCTTGAGGTTCTTGTGCCATAATTTCTTGATAGGCACTTTCCATGTCTTCGTCATCTTTTTTTTCTTCTTGCTCTTCTTCAGATATAAGTCTGGAGTATTCTTCAGTGGCCTTATCAATGACCTTTTCAAGAAACTGAATTTTGTTTCTTCTCCAAACTTTATAAGTATGAGGATCAGTACTTCTCTGATCCATTTGTTCAGCAATGTTCTCCTCTGGAGGAGAAATGGAATTGAACTATGAGGATTTGAATCCTCTGCCTCTTTCTCCACGACCTCTCCATGGGCCACCTCTTCCTCTGAAGGAATTTGTCTTTGCTGATTCTTCCTTGAAATGGAGGTCGATAGAACATGCAGTGAATATTGTAAATACGGAACATCTTCTTCTTCTTGACATTTGAGCTCTTCTTAATCTTGCTTGCTCAAGATTATTTTGCTGGATATATTTATCTGTGCTTCACGAACCTTCTTCTGAAGATAATCTTTTTTTGTTGTATCCCATGGGGGACACGACTCATATTCACTCGATATAGAGTTCCATTTGTCTGCGGAGAATATCTGCATTTGGAGGCACTAATGGATGAATGAAGTTAGCATTCATATTTACTTTACCATATTTACAAAACTTGGCAAGGAATCATAACCACTATCACTACTATCATCGACTACTATCGAGTAGCATTAGCTATATTACACTGAAATATGTCATCAGAGTGATATGAGATATCAGAAGAGAAACTTTCATCATCATCACTTATTAAGAACATATGTTTCTTACTCCAATAATACCTCTGGAAGCTAAAGCATTTACCTTAGCTTTTCCTTTCTCTGAATCTCTCTGAGGACATCTGTTAGCATAATGAGGACCTTTGCATATAAAACATGTAGGCTTATCTCTTTTTCCTTTTCCTACATATTTCTTTTTTCTGAAAACAAAAGGTCTTCTGAAAGAATTGTTAAACTCAGATTTATACTTTCTACCATACTACTTCTTATATTTCTTATATTTCTTATACTTCCCCTTCCCCTTTTTGAAAGATGAACAATCAGTACATTTAGACTTGATTGGACCATCTAAATTTTCACAACCAAAGGGATCTATAGCATACATATCACAAAATTTTGTGAACCTAGAGACTTAGCATTTTATGGCTTGCTTTTTCTCCCATTTTCTTTACATAACTTAGCATGGGTTTGGTCAATAATTTGATTTATTGCACCAAAACTTAATTCTGAAGTATTTATACCATGCATTGCTTTTTATATTCTGTAGCAAAATAAGGAGGAAAAGATTCTATGTACCTTAATCGCATAGTCTCATCATTGATGTTCCCGGAGTTGTAGTATAGAGCTTACTTCACATGAAGCACTGGTACTCTTTGATTCTGGACATGTCACAGAGTCTTGCTCTGAGGAAGATAGCAGTATTCTTCATCTTGTCATCATCAATATTACCTATAAACTCTTTAATAATAGCAGCAGTTAGTCCCATATAGCCACTTTCTAAAATAGCATCTTTACCAGGAAGAACATCCCACCATTCTTTTATAATTCCTACAAACCCATTAGCAATTGAAGATGCAATAGTGCGTGGATCTTTTCTATACATTTCAAGTTGGGAATTTCCCCAACCTATCATTCCATGCACCATCTCTTTTATCTCATCTAGAGATCTACACTCTAGCTTATACCAATTGGGTTGCAATGTTTGAACTCTAGCCATACCTTGAAGAGGTTCGGTGAGTATGAACCGAGATGATTCTCCCAGAATCATGCTTTACTTTTTGATGATGTTGTTCAATCTTAACCATACCAACAGACTTTTTATCTTGATCAAAAAATAATGGCTTATATTGAGAAAGAATTTCTTTATGGGGCTGCTTACTTGATGGATTTGCCAGATCAGTGACTTGTTTCCATGAAACTGCACTAGACCAGTCTCCTTCTTCCTTTTTGACTGTATTTTCCCAGATCTGTTCTATCTTAGGGACTATCACAGGAATATCATCGACTGCATCTAATATTTGTTCAATCTTCTGATCTGCTTTCTCCAAACTATCATGCACATGAGACAGACTACTTTCTACAAGCTCATGCGTATGTGTTAGTTGACTAGCAACACTACTCTTTACAGAAACACTATGATCAATCAGTGGTTGAACCACATCTACAATATTCTGAGTAATAACTTTGGGTACTTCTTCTACAATAAACCTTATGACTATGTTGCACCAAAGTTTCTACTCTTTTTACAGAATCCTCAAGCTTATCTATTCTAGAATTTAAAAGCTTAAGGGCACCAGCTGTGTCACCTTTCTTTCTGAGCTCAATAGCTCTCAATGTCCTCTGCATCTGCTCCAACTTTTCTTCATGTGAGCTGATCTTTTCATGAACTGATTTTACTGCTTTATTGGTCCAGTTCAACATCTTAGAGCTCTCTGAGGGCTCGATCTGCTTATCAACTGTTCTCTGGTACCAAAATACAGCTTTCTGCTTCTCATCTGGAGAGAACTAGCTCATGACTTTCTGCAGGAGGAAAAGAATTTGTACTGCCTGACGCCATATTGATGGTCGGGCCATTAGAAGGGACATACTTCTGGTTAACTAATTTTTGACAGTCATCGCACCATAAAAAATCATGTATTAGGATCATGGACTAGTGAGCTATGACTGCACAAAAATGTTTCTCCTTGACAGGAGGTTGACTGTTAGAAGACTCACCTACTGAAAAATAGAACTGTTAGACTGAACAGAATTAGACCTAGGCAAACTTAACCTAGAATTAGATCTAAAAGACAACTTTACATTATCTTTACATTCTTCTACTGCTGTAGCATTTTGCAACTTAGGTGAGAGGACTGGATGAATTTTTTTGAGAGGGTCCATTCTTTAGGCACTCTGATTTGAGACCAAGAAATGAGTTCTGGCTCAATCTTTTGGCTTTCTATGTTGACGTGACTCACCACGCTGCTGCCTTTGGAAACGCCATGCTTAACTGCAGGATACATGGTGTTTACAAGCCTATAAATGACTTTGTAATGAATAGCAAGCGGACAAGCACCAGGACGCATATTGAGACCTGTAGTAGCCAAATGTAATTTTAAGACATCTTGTAAAAGATCGTCTTTTGTCAGAGACACAGGATAATTTGGATAAACTTCAAATGAAATAGGACCAGAATGTAAACCATTCTGGATAGCTGCAAGCAGAGAATCTTTAAATTATCTAGTCGAAGATCCATGAGACAACACAAAGCGTGCGCATTTAAACCACGGCGAAATAAAGGAGTTATACCAATCTGAACACACCTATATATGGGCAAACTGATAAGTATTTTGTTTTTTCAGACTCTTTATATCGGCACGATCTATTAACGGGATATTATATCACGGTTGGACGGTGTGACTTGAATATACGAGACTCACGAGTCTTAAACATCATCTTGTGAACAAATGAAACTTATTAATTTTAGCATATACTTGATCATATGAGATTTTGGGTAATTTCAGCGGGCAATGGATCGATTCTTAAAGAGAAATATCGAATTAATTACCAAACATCGGAAAGGCTTACGAGTTCTTGATCTTGATATCTAGGAAGACAAACTAGGGCGAGCTTCGGCAAGCCATTTTAATGAATCTGATTGAGCAACTTTTTGCGAAGCGAGGACTTACGGTATCGGGTCACCTTTAAAGCTGCGCACATGACATGGCGACTTACTTGGCGGGGACCTACGCCTCTTTGCTTGCAAAATCTTGTATAAACTCGAGTTCACGATGATGACACCAAGACTAGACACTGGGACTTCCAAAATAATAAAAACCAAAAACTAGCAAAACACTTTACAATGATAACTGATAACTCTTTTATTAGACACGAGAGAATCTTTTACTCGCTCTTAAGATGTAAGAATCCTTTACTCGGATCGAGAATCTTTTACTCGCTCTGAGGATTTTTTTCTCGGATCTGTTTTGTTTTTAAAAGTTGTTTTAAAGTGGTATCGAGCCGAGTAAAAATCCTCGAGCCGAGTAAAAATCCTCAGAGCCGAGTAAAAGATTCTTACATCTTAAGAGCGGAGTAAAAGATTCTCTGTGTTAGAAGTAAAAGAGTTATCTGGTTATCATTTGTAAAGTGTCTTGCTAGTTTTTGGTTTTTATTATCTTGGAAGTACACAGTGTCAAGTCTTGGTTGTCATCAGAACTCGAGTTTATACAAAGATTTTGCAGTAAAGAGGCGTAGGTCCCGTCAAGTAAGTCGCCGTGTTGTGCGCAGTTAAAGGTTGACCCGATACCGTAAGTCCTGTTAAGTAAAGTTGCTCGATAGTATATCAAAATGGCATTGAAGCTCGTCCCAGTTTGTCTTCCCTAGATATTGAAGATCAAAGAACTCGTAAGCCTTTCGATGTTTGGCATTAATTGATATTTCTGTCTTAGAAGAATCTGATCCATTGCCCGCTTGGAAATTACCCAAAATCTCATATGATCAAGTCTATGCTAAAATTAATAAGTTTCATTTGTTAGCTAGTACTGTCTTTAAGACCCGTGAGTCTGTTATTCAAGTCACACAGTCGTCCAATTGTGAGTATAATATCCCGTTAATAGATCGTGCTGATATTAAGAGTTTGAAAAAACAAAATACTTATCAGTTTGCCCATATAGGTTGTGTTCGATTGGTATTACTCCTTTATTTCGTCGTGGTTTGAACAGTCAGTTTTGTGTTGTCTCATGGATCTTCGACTAGATAATTTCAAAGATTCTCTGCTTGCTATTCAGACTGGTTTACATTCTGGTCCTATTTCATTTGAAGTTTATCCCAATTATCCTGTGTCTCTGACAAAAGACGATCTTTTGCAAGATGTCTTAAAATTACATTTGGCTACTACAGGTCTCATATGCGTCCCGGCGCTTTGTCCGCCGCTTGCTATTCATTCATTACAAAGTCATTTATAGGCTTGTAAACACCATGTATCCTGCAGTTAAGCATGGTGTTTCCAAAGCGGCGATGGTGAGTCATGTAAACATAGAGAGCCAAAAGATTGAGCGAGAACTCATTTCCGGTCTCAAATCAGAGTGCCTAAAGAATGGACCCTTTCTAAAAAATTTATCCAGTCCACTCAGCTTAAGTTGCAAAATGCTACAGCAGTAGAAGAATGTAAAGATAATGTAAAGTTGTCTTTTAGATCTAATTCTAGGTTAGGTTTGCCTAGGTCTAATTCATTCGATCTAACTTAATTCGTTTCATATTTCTCGATGGGGTGAGTCTTCTAACAAATCGAACCTCCTTCTAAGGAGAAAACATTTTTGTGCGATCATAGCTCAGCCGTCCATGACCCTAATCTGATTTTCTATGGTGTGATGACTGTCAAAAGTTAGTAAACCGAAGTATGTCCTTCTAATGGCCCGACCATCAATATGGCGTCCTAGCGATAAAATTCTTTTCCTCCTGCAGATAGTTATGAGCTTGTCTCTCTAGATGAGAAGCAAAAAGCTGTATTTTGGTACCAGAGAACAGTTGATAAGCAAATCGAGCCTTCAGAGAGCTCCAAGATGTTGAACTGGACCAACAAGGCAGTCAAATCAGTTCATGACAAGATCAGCTCACATGAAGAAAAGCTAGAACAGATGTAGAGGACATTGAGAGCTATTGAACTCAGAAAGAAAGGTGACACAGCTGGTGCCCTTAAGCTTTTGAATTCTAGAGTAGAAAAGCTTGAGGATTCTTTTAAAAGAGTAGAAACTTTGGTACAACACAGTCATAAAGTTTCTGTTGATGAAGTACCCAAAGTTATTACTCAGAATATTGTAGATGTGGTTCGACCACTAATGATTGATCATAGTGTTTACGTAAAGAGTAGTGTTCTTTAGTCAATTGACTAACACATGCATGAGCTTGTAGAAAGTAGTCTGTCTCATGTGCATGATAGCTTGGAGAAAGCGGATCGAAGAAGATTGAAAATCTTGGATGCGATCGATGATATTCTGCATAGTTCCCAAAATTGAACAAATTTGGGACAATACTCTTGTCGAAGGAAGAAGGAGACTGGTCTAGTGCAGTTTCGTGGAAACAAGTCACTGATCTTGCAAATCCATCAAGCAGCCCCATAAACAAATTCTTTCTCAATATAAGCCATTATTTTTTGATTCTAGTAAAAAGGTCTTTGGTATGGTAAAGATTGAACAACATCAACAGGCAGAAAACATGATACTGGGAGAATCATCTGGTTCTCATACACAACCTGAACCTCTCCAAGGAATGGCTAGAGTACAGACCTTGTAGCCCAATTGGTATAAACTAGAGTGTAGAACTCTAGATGAGATAAAGGAGATGGTGCATGGAATGATTGGTTGGGGAAATTCCCAGCTTGAAATGTACAGAAAAGATCCGCGCACTATTGCCTCTGCCATTGCTAATGGGTTTGTAGGTATTATAAAAGAATGGTGGGATGTTCTTCCTAGAAAAGATGCTATTTTAGAAAGTGGCTATATGGGACTAATCACATTATTATTAAAGAGTTTATAGGTAATATTGAAGATGATAAAATGAAGAATACTGCTATCTTTCTCAGAGCTAGACTCTGTGACATGTCCAGAATCAAGGAGTACCAGTGCTTCATGCAGAAGCTATACTACAACTCTGGGAACATCAATGATGAGACTATGCGCTTAAGGTACATAGAATCTTTTCCTCCTTATTTTGCTACAGAATATAAGAAAGCTATGCATGGTATAAATACTTCAGAATTAAGCTTTGGTGCAATAAATCAAATTATTGACCAAACCCATGCTAAGTTATGCAAAGAAAAATGGGAGAAAAAACAAGCCATCGAAATGCCTAGTCTCTAGGTTCCAGATTTTGTGATATGTATGCTATAGATCCCTTTGGTTGTGAAAATCCAAAGATTTCATCTCTTTGTTCAATCCTCAGGTCCAAATCCCTAGAAGATATTCCTACCAGACAATTGTTCCACTCTCTAAAATTACCAAAGAGAAAAATCATGAGTGGATTCATAAGTCCGTAGCTACTTGTAAAACTGATATAGATGATATTGTTGAGAAGATCAAAAAGATCTTTGCAGTGATAATCCACATGCTTTTGTGGATAGAAAGAAACATATTTGTTCACTAGACTTATAGATTATAAAGGACAAAGAAGGAAAGGAGCTCATTCCTAAGTTCAGAGCTCATCACAGAGGTATGATTCCTTCTGAAAGGAAGGAATGCCATGAAGAAATCAATAAATTGCTAAAAGGAGGATTCATCCAAGAATCCAGTTCTCCATGGTCCTGTGCAGCCTTCTACGTCAATAAAAGAAGTGAGCAGAGTTCGACAGAAGAAGAGGCTTGTTGTTGATTACAAGCCATTAAACAAATTCATATCTCTGGCTGTGCACATCATCCAATCCCCAGGATGATTTGTTAGCCAGAATAAAAGGATCAAAGGTATATTCTAAATTTGATCTCAAAAGTGGTTTTTGGCAGATATTCTTGCAGCCTGAAGATTACTACAAAACTACTTTTGTAGTACCAGGAGGTCAGTTCGAATGGAAGGTATTACCTTTTGGCCTCAAAACTGCTCCATCAATATTCCAGAAAAAGATGGATAGTATATTCAGAGATTTAGCTGAATTCTTAATTGTGTACATTGATGATATTCTGATATTCAGTAAATCTCCCAAGGACCATATAGAACATCTGCAAAAGTTCTATAATACTGTCTATAATAATGGTTTGTGTCTATCTCCCACTAAGAAGTTTTTAAGGATGAGATAGATTTTCTGGGAATAAAGATTAAAGATGGTAGCATTGAGATGCAAAAGCACGTTGTCTCCAAAATATAGGAGTTCCCTGATGAACTCAAAGAAAAGGAGCAACTCAAAGATTTCTTGGCTGTGTGAACTATGTTGCAGGTTTCTATAAAAATATTGCAGCAGATAGAATTCTTTTGAATAAAAGATTGAAAAAGAATGCTCCCGCCTGGAGTACAGAAATGACTTCAGCTGTCAAACGCATCAAACAGCAGGTATTGAATCTTCCACCCATGTCCCTTCCTGGTTCTGGTTTGAATATTATAGAATGCGATGCTAGTGATATTTATTGGGGAGCTGTACTGAAAGAAAGATTAAAGAATGGTAAAGAGAAGGTGTGCAGATATGCTTCTGGATCATTTCAAGGTTCAGAAACCAAATACCATTCTACACATAAGGAGATCCTGGCAGCAAAAAAGGCTATCAAAGCTTTTTTGTTCTTTATACAGAATGATCACTTTATCATCAGAAGTGATTTGAAAGATTTGAGCAGGATAAACAACAGAGATCCAAATTACATAAGACTGCTTTCAATCGTCTTCAAAGATGGGGTCTCTGGTTTGATAACTTTGATTTTGAAGTTGAGCACATCAAAGGTAAAGACAATTCCCTTGCTGATTTTGCTAGTAGGGAATTAAATTTGGTGAAACATGTAAATGTTACTCAGATATTTCATGAGTTTCATGGTGCAATATGGGATGTTTCAAATTGCAAAGGTCATATTGATTCTATCAAAAGAAATGATGATAGAATGTCTAGAGAAGCTCAGGCCCATCTCATATATAGAGATTATATTTGTGTCTGAATATAATATGTCAAAGGTTGCTGTGAGGTTTGTTGATCCTGAAATACCTCATACTGAATTTCATTCATTACAAGAACCTATGGTTTTATGTACTTTGCTCTGGCCTTGGCGTCACAGTAGATTTGTGGAACAACCTGATCCTTTACCAGTTCAAGGACATCGGTTAAGACAGCTTGTGCCCAGACCAAATACATTATGGAAATTCAGTTTTGCAAAATTATGGACAGAGGAACATCCTCTGAATTTTGACCTCTGGAATAGGCCGAGTACTCAGGGAGATAGAAAATATATCAGCCAGCATTTCAAATATTTTCTGGCTAAGTATCTTCCTACTAAGATTTCTGATTCTCCTTTGCTTGATGTTTCTCCTGACACTGCAAGGAATATTTTAATTCAATGTAAAATTCCTTGGTTTGTAAAGATTCAATATTATGTCAAAGCTAATCCTTTCAGGGGACATCACTCCAATCCTAATGGACAACTTTGGAGAAGAATCATTCTACATCATACTATGGCCATACATCCGCTTGCTCCAGGATACGCTCTTCGTATCCCAGACCACTACATGTTTCCATCAAGGCCGCATCTCAGACCGAGATACGATGGCACGGCATCAACTTCAAGACCATGGCTGGAAAGAATCACGAGAAATCTCGAGCCAGCACCTTTAAGGACTGATGAGACATCCTCCTCATCAGATGATGACACTCCTGGTCCCTCTGTCTTGTATGACAGTACATAAAGCTAAGATAGTGGGCTTGTCACTATCATGTTTGCTTTCGGCTATGTCGGCAGGCCTGTTGCCGATCGTGTCATAATAAAAGTAAGATAAGATGCTCTTTATATCTTATCTGAAAGCATGGTGGACCGCTCCACTTAAAAAAAGTGTCATTATGGGTGGCATGTACCCATGCTCGTCTCTGTCGGTTCTTCACTTTTATTTAGTGGGAATCTTTTGGGTTACCGGGGTTTCTAGTATCCGGTCTTCCGGTTGTCTTTCTTTCCGGTGAAAAGCCTTGAGAAATCCTATAAATATGGATCTTCTCATCTCATTCACTACACCGTGGAAGCAACAACTGAAGTGTCTAAGCTTTTGCGAAGAGTCGAAGAGATCCAAGTTTTCTCTTAATGTCTTTGTAAGTGTGAAGTGTTTTGTATTTGTCTCATATTTTTTTCAATTGAAGGGCAATGCATTGTTTAATTTATCGCTTACAAAAGCTCAAGCTTAGCCTAGGCCTTCAAATTAAAATATAAGTAGTCTTTCAAATTTTATCACCGTATGCGGCCAAAAGTGACCGCTACAATGTCATTGGTACAAGCGTGGTCCTTACTCAAAATAGATACCAAATAAAATTTGGATAAATAGTATTCTATGAATTTTTTTATTGCAAAATGTGACGGAAACAATCTATTGCTCGAAGATTGTAGGATGGCTAGATTCACTCAAATTAATCCTCTTTGCATAGCCCAAAATTCGAGAAATTTCCGTTTTCACATTCCAAACAAAGTCCTTTAGAGGACTGTCATTTTTAGTTAATTAGTTGCGTTTACTTAGATTAAAAGCTGCACATATCAAGAAGATAAAAGGAAATATAAATAACTAACAATCGTACATGAGTTGTAAAAATACGTTTTTTAAATTAAAATTAGTTTGTAATTTCATTTGAATATAATTGTTGCAAAATATATTTGTTAATGTTATTTTGTTTTGTATATTGTAATGACGAGGATTGTAAAATGATGTATTTGGAAGAATGTATAGGGTGAAAATGCATACAACAATATAAATTAGAAATATACTTACATATTATATGTATTGGAAATAGAGAAGATGTTGGGGAATACGGGTCCAATGTTCTTTTCTACAATGTACATATTTTATATCCTTCATTATTGTTTAATGGTTGAATACAAATGCGAGTGAGCCATGTTAGTCTGTGAAACAATCATACTAATGAGGATGCAACAAATGTGAAGTGTTGAAATCAAACTTACAAACCTATTTTATGCATATCCCATAGTCATTGTAGTTTAAGAGATCACCTTTCTTCCAAAACATTTTGTTGAACAATTCACATGGTTTGTGCATGCTTCCCCTTCTCCATTATACATTATTAGATGTCCATACCCCGTTTCAAAGATTCTTTCTTGGCATATTATGGGAGTATGCTAGCAAAGTTGAGTTGATTAGGATGAATATGCTCTCTATGAGATCATGTACATGATTGATCATCAAAGGAAATGTGAAGAACAAATTAGTACATAGATGCAACTACACAAGATCAATCACCAATTTCTTCCCCAAATTTAGTGTAACGGTGTTTATAGAGGTTTAATGTATGTGTGCTTGCACATACATCTTGAAAAAATTGGATCTCCATTATGCCATGATAGATGCCCATTCCATGTTTTAAATCTCTCAATTTGGCACAAAGTTCACATTTCAAGTGCATACTTCAACACTTTGCATACATATTTTCTATAACACTCGCAACTACAACATTTGACAAAAGTCCCATCTCCTCTCTATTATGCTCTGTTGTAAGTTCACACCCCTGTTTGAAGGTCCTATTATAACACATGTTGGTAGTATGCTAGAAAAGGTGAACTAAATAAGTATGTTCATGTGATAAAGGTATGGTGTCAATGAAGTATCTGCTTCCCTCATCCACTAAGCATGCATGGTAGCATGACAATAAAACATCAAAACTTACATGATTAAGGCATGTCTGAAAGTGATTCATTAATCTAAAGTTTTTGAGAGCATCCTTGCAAAATCCATTGTATACATATCCTATTATCACACTAGTCCATGAGACCACATCTTTTAAAGCCATTTTGTTGAATAGGGCACATGCATTGTGTATGCCTCCGCATTGTACCTTACAAGAAATGATTTCGGTACGGAAATGTGTACGAAATGTACTAGAAACCTCCAGGATGTTTATACATTTTTTTGAAAGTTTAAAACTCAAAAACCTAAAAAACGCTAATTTTTAGCATTTATTATTTTTAAACCTAATCTACCCACGCTACTGTATGGCGGACAAAAATGTGTTTAGACAATATGTACTTTTTTCATCCATTCAACTAGGGTATCGAGGTAACGAGTAAGAGACAGACCAAGACCGACACACAAGATATAATTCAAAGGGGGTATAGGGACCACTAAGATCGCATACCCAAAGGGAATTAACCCTTACACTAGGACAACATAAGGTTTCCAAGGCTTGAGGTTGAGAAAGAGGAAGGAACCCTATTTGAGGTATCCACACTATGGGGGTGATAATAAACAAAATGAACATGTAGATCTATGCTAACCGAAGTAAAGCATGCAAACATAAAATAAAGAATTGAAATACAATATGAGAACCTAACATGTGCATAAAATACTAAGCTAACATATAGTTACAAAGATAGGAGACTACTCTATACAAAATGATAAGATGAGTTAGAGCACTTGCTTGTTGGGGCGGTTATTGATGCATCTATCTCCCAAAGTACCATACACCAAGAGAGAATAGGTTTTGGAACAATTCAGTCCTAACTCACTATAGGTGACCCAAGAGTGCAAACAAACCAATTCAACAAGAAGAGGATCCTATCCAAGAGTCAAGATGTAAGAAATCCAAGAGCCGAGTGAGCAGATGCAAGTTGGCACAATATAGTAGAGCTAATGGCGAGTTTTATGTATAATTGTGTTATGTCTTTTGTAATAAAATTGACTTTTAGGTATTTATACCAACGCCATCGCCCGTGGGCAAAGGCGTCAGCCAAGAATTTGAAAATACACCGACGCAATCATCTGCCACTAGCTATGGCGTCGGCTAGGGAGGAAAATGAGAGGGAGTGTGCGATGTGTCATGAAGAACAAAGGTAATGCAAGGCGAAGTGATGTGGTCATGAGAAAATGAGGTGTTGGAAAGATGCGAAGCAAAACAAGAAGATAAAAGTAAAATAAGGACATGAGTAGGACCAAAAGCCATTCTCTTTCCATGTATCATTCATAACCCAATGGTTACGTGAATAACCATACCCGTATCCCAAAACGGGCCCCTTAAGGAACTCCTTCCCAGAAATAGATGCATTAGCAACCTATAACTTGAAAAGAAAAATTGTAACTAATATGAAAATATAAAGCTTGAAAAATTAGGTATATATACCTACCTTCCTAAAGACACTTATAAAAGCTATATGATGACTTGTTTGGTCCATTCTCAATCTCTTTTTTTTCTCTTGTTGAATTTAATTTTTACTAAATTAACATTTAGCATCGTGAGGAGCAACTTGAAGGAAGAGTTTAGGTGTTATTAAGAGTTGAGAGCATTAAGAGTTTCAAAGAGGAAAAATCAAGTTTTTTCAAGTTTTTTCAAAAGAAAATGTTACTATGATCAATTTAAAAATTATTAAATTAAAATCAATGTAAATTAAAACATAAAGAAAATGATAAAATGTAACATTTTCTTTGCATTTTTAAATAAAAAATTATATGGTGTTTTTTAAATTAAAAGTATCATCCAAATTCTATGTATGTTCTCACCTCGCATATATGTGGTGAACTCGGTGATCAAAAACATAATAGGATGCGTAGTGTTTAATTGTTTTTGCTACTTTTAAGAGTTTTTTGTTTTTTCAATTAAAAATCCAAACTTTGTGTATTCTCACCGTGTGCCTATCTTTGTGAACTTGGTTATCAAAAGCATAATAGGATGCGTAAGGTTTAATTCTTTTTGCTATTTTTAATTTCTTTTTTACTTTTTAATTAAAAATGCAAACTCGTGTATACATTCACTTTGCCTATACGTTGAACTTGGTGATCAAAAACAAAATATGATATGTAGGGTGTAGTTTTATTTATTGTTTTCTAAGTTTTTTTTTTTATTTTTCATTGTAGGTTTGAACTTTGAGATATAAAATATAAATGACATCTAGTTCAACTTCAGGGGGAGAGCATGGATCCTAATAAACAAGATCCTAAAGCTCCTCTTTGGAGACGTGTGCAAGTGTTGGAGAACCTTGTTGGTGGTGGAAGTCGATCTTGGATATGCAATCATTGCAATATGCATTTCAAGTCCTCATATACTTGACTCAAAGCTTATTTAATTGGGGTAATGAGAATGGGGATTAAAAAATATTCCAAGGTTGAAAAACACAAATTTTGATATACATAAAAGAGCAAGAAAAGGCTGACTTGCAAGCTACGAGCTTTGGATTTAAGACCATTACTTTGCAAAGGAGGGGTTTAGGAAAACAACCCACCCCACAAAACCATCCTTTCATTCAATTTCCAATCCAACCACTTGAAGATGAAACTCCCTTAGAGGAAGAGAGCTCCTCATGAAGGAAAACAAAAGGTCCATTAGAATAAACATTTGTAAATGAGAAAAGGGAAATTATTGATGAGTTGGTTGCTCGATGCATTTATATATGTGCGTTTCCCTTTAATGTGTTGCAGTCACCATATTGGCAACAAATGGTGAGAAGTATTAATGAGGCACAACAAGGGTACAAAAGCCCGGTTATGAGAAGGTTAAAACATCATTGTTGGTGAAAGAAGTGGATTATATACATACTTCGTTGCAGTTAATTAGGGATTCATGGAAGGACATGTGGGTTTTTATTATTTTAAATGGATGGAAAGATACTTGAAATAGACCCCTAATCAACATTGTTGCACTGATCTACCCTAAAGGGACAATGATATTAAAAACCATTTTGATTATGAAAGTGAAGTGAAAGATGTGCAATTTATTGCTGATTTTTTTATTGAGGCTATTGAGTTGGTGGGCCCTCAAAAAGTTGTTCAAGTCATCATGTACAATGCAAAAAATTGTAGAGCATCAGGGTTGATTGTAGAAGGGAGATATGAGCACATATTTTGGACACCTTATAGAGCACACTCCTTAAAATTGATGCTTTAGAAGATTGAAAAAATCTTGTGGATAAGGAGATTTATACGGAGGTAAATGAGATTAAGATGTTTGTCACAAATTATCATATGTCCCAAGCCATCTTTAGGAGGTTGTCAAGGTTGGAGTTGCTAAAGGTAAAAGAACAATTTACTAGTTTCTAATTTTTTTCTATGAAATCATTAATTAAATATCTTTTAAATTTATTTTTATCCTTTATTAGCTTGTTTTAATTTATTTTAATATGTTGTTGAAACAAGATTTTCCTCTCATTCTCATCTTGAAATGATTTGTAATGGCAAAACAAGCCTCAAGCGGTATGGTGATTGATAATGTTTGGTCCGCATGGAGGCAAGGAAAGACAAAGTTGACCATCAAGATAAATCAATTGATATTTGATGATGATAAGTGGGTAAAGATTGAATACTTGCTTAGATTTATTGAGCATATTTTATCTATGATTACATATGCGAGAAAAGATCATGTTTGCATGGGGAAATCTATGTTGGCATTGACTCTATGCTTGAAAAAACTAGAGACATCATACAAAAGAAAGAGCAAGATCTTGAAGAAAACTTTTATAATCAAGTTAAAAGTGTAATCATGAGAAGGTGGAATAAAATGACGACCCTATTGCATCTCCTTGCTTATGCTCTGAATCCCAACTATTATAGCAATGTAATACTTGGGCTACTCGATAGACAACCAACATATAATGACTAAGAAGTTGCAAATGGAAATAAGACAACATTTTGGAGGTTTTTTCTTGATCCAATTGTAGCTAATGTGGTTTGCTATGAAATGGGGATCTTTGTGTTTGCGTTTAATGGTAGTATGGGTGAAATGGAGGCATTATGTGACAAGTACACCTGGACTCCAGTCATGTAGTGGTATTTGAAGAAGTGACAAGAAGAAGAGTATATGAGACTTTGTCATCCGTCCCGTTCTTGTTCTTGGATTGTTGAAGGATTTGGACCTGTTTGTTGGTTTTTTGTTTAGGAGGAGCCTTCTCAAATTTGCTCATGAGATAGTCTTGCCTTTTGGCTTGTTCAAAGGCCTCTAGTCTAGGGAAGTGGGAGAAAAGGACCTCACCTTGTATTGAAGGCGAGGCTCAAAATGTAATGTCCCTCTTTCTCGATTAGTTCACACAAGACCTTTTGGCCTATTTTGTCTACCCGACGGCCAAAAAGGTGTTTTGATCAAGGTGACTTCGGTTTATTATTTTATTATATGGTGCTCAATTAAAGTAAAATATCATTAAAGCACATATAATGAACTAATAGATCTGTTTGAGTGATTTTGACTTAGGAAAGTGCATTTAAATAAATTAATAAATTATTTAAATTGCCTTCTAGCCAAAAATGCGACTTGTTTGGGTAATGGCCAAATATACCTAAAAGTGCGACTTGATTAGTGAAGCAAAAATAATTAATTAAATATTAATTATGTAGGGTTAGCAAAAAGTGTGATTTGGCTTTTGGAGGGTTTTTGGCTATATGAGAAAAAAATGCGGCTATATTGGTAAAGCATTGATTATTATTATTAATTTTCACGGAAATTAGTCAAAGCTTTTGCGAGAAAAATCCAGAGACGGAAACCCTCATTATTACTCTCATGGCTTGGTTGAAACCCCGAGCGGTGAGAGAAGCTTCCACCAAGATTTGAATCTTCATTGTTTACGTGGTTATTATCATTTCAGTCTTGAGTTAGAGAAATAAAAGCAAATGGTGGGCATTCGAGGCAACTTCTAGAGTGGGGCGACTTGTTCTACTTGTATGCATTATCAGAGGTATTTTTCATGATAGTTTATTGTTATACATTTCAGCCTCATATATATACCAAATCGATTTGATTTGGATCCAATTTTAATTTGAGTTTTTGGGCGATTCATGATATTCCATCTGCAGATTTCTATTTGTGTTTACCCTAATTATTTATCATCAGAAATCAATATTGAATATATGGCTGCATTATTTATGAAGAAATCTGCCATTTAAACCCTAGGCGCCATTTCTATATATACGGTTTGCGGGAGTTTGCAGTATTTTAATTGTTATGCAGTGTGAGAATGTTGTTTCATGGATTTATTTGATATTACTCATGAGTTAGCTCCATACACAGCATTATTTAATATATATATATTGAGAAAAAACTTCACGGGTTTGGGATCTTTCTCAAGGTTCGCAGGCAAAGATGGAAGAGGCTATCACTAGGCATGTTTGTTCTTCTAGAGTGGATAGGGTCTTCCAACACTTAATGAAAGCTTGCGCTGATTCAATCTCTAATTGTAACCGGAAGTTGATGAAGTCATTGATATTTTTCTCAAGTAGGTCATGAAATTGGAATTCATTCACTAGGGTATTCACTAAGGACTCTAGCTCGACTATACAATTAGGAGGCAAAGTGTTGTACCAATCTAGAGCATCCCGAATAAGAGCCTTAACTAGGAGTTTATTCTCAACGTATGATATAGTTATGATCCATTCTTTGTAAAGATTTCCAAAGGACTTGATGTGAAGAGTGAGATCATTAGACCCGTCATAAGAGATAGAAGGAGTAATGCCACCAATGTCCATATTGGCAATATAAGGTGCTAAAGGTTCTTGTTGCACTTCCCATTAGGACTTTGTTTTGGATAGGGGTTGGGTGATGGGCACCTCATTAGGCCCATTTGGCAAAGGAGGGCGCGTGGTGTCCCATGAGCCGGTTGGAGGGTGGTTGACCCATGTTGTTGATTACATTTGGAGGAGTTGAGCGGTAGTGGAAGATTGTTGTTGGTTCATTTTGTCAATAAGATAAAGAATAAGATTGGTAGGATCATAATTGGAGGCATTTTTAGATGAGCCTACTTCAGGGGATTTCCCTCTTTCAGCCCTATGACCAAGTTGTTTGGAAATGAATTTGAGATGATGTTTTGTATGCATCTCCTCTAAATCATTTTTATATTGAGGAAATTGAGACAAACTTTTGGATCTCAGGAGGATGATCAAGAGTATCACCATTTTGGATTTCTTTTTCATCCTTGGGCAGGCCATTGTGGCAGGTAGAAGGCTTCTTTCTAGGTGCTCTTATAACATACAAGTCCATACAAAAGGGGCACTCAACTTTAGGATGATATGATTTTGGAAATGATTGCATAATAGAGTAAGAGGACCCTATGCCCAGATACTCCATGATGAAGTGCTAATTTGGCCGAAAATACTATAGACAAAATTGGCCTGTAGAAAATTACACATGATGGCCGAAGGTGTTTGGAAGTAGATCAGGTTAGAGAGAATCGACCAGCCATACAATAGGTCTCACACAGGGCCAAAAGCATCTAGAAATGGGAAAACTAGGATAGACAAAATTTCCCCTAGGTGATAGTGTCTGTGATGATAGATTTTTGGGTCTTGTAGATTTTGGATGCTTAGATCTTAGATAATATTAATAGATGGATTAATTTAACAAGCTGCAATCGATTAGAGGATGTGTAAGATTCATGTCAGGTTCACTCGAGATGCATGGCGAGGCCAAAATGTGCCTTAATATCTTGCACTCCTAAATCATTCATTCTACAATGGTATCGAGGAAATGAGTAAGAGGCACACATAAATTGGCACACAATGAGATATATTTGAAGGGGCTACAGTGAGCGCTAAGGTCCCATATCTAGCGGGTCATAATCCCTACACTAGGTGAACTTAGGGTTCCCAAGGCCAACTTATCAAGAAAGAGGAAGGAACCCTACTAAGATATAGATAGTTGGGTATGGGAAGATGTGGATCAATGGTG
Source organism: Taxus wallichiana var. yunnanensis (assembly GCA_018340775.1). Taxonomy (NCBI): domain Eukaryota; kingdom Viridiplantae; phylum Streptophyta; class Pinopsida; order Cupressales; family Taxaceae; genus Taxus; species Taxus wallichiana. The sequence continues at coordinate 705,963,027 of CM031242.1, read as the reverse complement.
GATGGGGTAAACATGCACAATATGACTAAAAGAGGTGAAGAGATGCTAAGGAGATGGTCATGCATAAGAGAACTATGCTCTAGCTAGTATTAAAACACATCTAACACTAAGCTAACATAACACAATGAGGAAAGGAGATGAACTAATCTATGTAAAATGATAAAGAATGGTTAAAACACTCACATGTACATGTAGGGTGGTCGTTGATGCATCTATCTCCCTAGAGGACTAGTATGCCGAGAATGAACTACTATTAGGTGGAGTAGGGAAAGACCATTCTATCCTAGACTCACTATATGATAACCCAATAGTACAAACAATCATCCAAGAAGAAGAGTGTCCAACCCAATCGAAGCAAGATGTAAGATGAACCAAGAGCTAGGTGAGCATTTGCGGAGATGGCACAAAAGAGCAAAGAAAATGATAGTTCTGGTGTTTGTTTTTTCCTCTTCTTTCCTTATGAATTTTTGGATGTGTGGTGACTATATATACCCGATACAATTGTTTTGGGAGATTGTTTCCGCTAGAAAAAATCAAATTCGACACAATCGTCTACGGGCTATTCTATCAATCAGGGAGATTTAAATGCAATGTGGGGTAAAAAACAAGTGTTGTGCAAAGTAAAAATAGTGTCATATGTCATGAAAAGGGGTGAATAAATGAAATACAAGCAAGAATTAATGGATATGATATGTATGAGATCTAGGAGGTCAATGATATGTATGAGATCTAGGAGGTCAAGGATAACTAATGCAAGGAAAACAAATAGTGAATAAATGAAATACAAGCAAGAATTAATGGATGGGACCAAATAGTGACACTCTCTCCGTGTAGTAATTCTAACCCATAATGGTTACGTGAATAACCATTCCCCATTCTTAGAATGCCCCTTAAGGCACCCGCTCAAGAAATAGATGCATTAGTAACCCTTATCTGCACAAGGAAATTGTTAGTAACAAGTATGAAAGATGAAAAGTGAAAAATTAGGTGTATACATTCTTGAGTCCTTCAGATCGTCACTTTCTAGAATCATACACAAAGCTAATATAGTCTAGAATCTACCCTTCCAACCTATTCATTAGTCTATAATCAGTCCAGACTTTTGGTGGTAAGCTAAGTAATTCTCCAAACCCTACTTATCAATAATTGTTGCATTTCCTTTGTATATTGATCTTGCTTGAATACTATTATATCTATTTAATCAATAGTTTTCTTATCTTAGATTTAAATTTTATTTAATGATATATTGAGTGAGTAGAAAGATAAAATATGGTGTCCAAATAATATTCCCATACCTTGTATCAACTAAGATCCCTTCGGATTTGTAATTCTTGGAGTTTTCCAATGTGTGACTTAAACAACATTTTGAGGTCTGCACCACCTCAATGGATTGGAAGATGATGTTGACAATGAAATCGACATCCTTCACTTTCCCCTCACAATCAACTACTTTGAATAACATTGCCATTTTAGGGCATATTGTAAACACATTGATCAAATTGAAACTTTCTTGCATCTTTCCATCCATTAGAAATAATGGACACACATGTTTTGAGGTTTCCACGTATTTTCTTTACTTTTACAATAGGGTTGTGTGAATATTCTCATAATTTGGCCCTTTGTACCCTTTCAAGCCTCATTGATTTCTTTCACCATCTCTTACCAATATGGCGACCTCACACCATTGAATTATAATCCATTTGCATAAACACATCTTCTGAATGTGTTCATTCGTCATATTTGTGTTTTCATCTTGAAAGACTTTTTCCAATAGTCTCTTTATCATACTCTTTCATGAAAGAGGTGAATCCTCATTGTGCATGGAGGTATTCATCACAAATGGATGTGGCATGACTAGAAGTGTAGAACCAATACTAGATGGGGCAACAAGAGGCTTTGTTGATCAAAATGAACTTATTTTTTTGACAATGGACGATGCATTTTAAAATCCAAGGCTATGTCTACATTGTCTTTTTCTTTGATATATCACAAAATCTTTGTTGTTAGTACCCCTACATTATTTTTCCCTTGCATATTCTTATATTGCACACAAGTGGCCTTTCACCCAACTATATAAGCCTTTGAATACCATTTCACACTCATTGCATCTAAACATATAACACCCACCATATCCAAGTTGCTTTAGGATTGTGACATATCTACATAATGGTGAATTTAGGTCAAATTCTATAAATAGGGATTTCCTTAAGAAGGTTGAATTTTTTTCCATTGTACTTCTATCTACACATTTAAAAATGAAAACATAAACAAATGAAATCATGTTTAAAAATAAAAACTTAAACCCTATGCTCATGTATAAAAACTTAAAAATTAAAAATGAAAATAATAAAACATAAAAAAGAAGCATGAAGTGTGTGAAAGATTAAAAACAAAAGCTAAAATCAAACTTGAAGTTAAAAATTTTAAACCTTGCCTTCAATGAATAATCCACAAATCCTCCTTTAAAGCTTCTCAATGACTTTGGCAATGAATAGGTACTCATATTATTTTAGGAAAATGATTTCAATGTTTGTTGATGAAGTATCAAACTCTAAATGAGTCAAATGAAAGCTTAAAGAAGCAAGTATGCAATGAAGGAATGAGAGGTAAGTTGTTTTACTTTTATGGTTTTTTTGTGTTTTACTTTTGTTTTGTTTAATTCTAGTTCACTTTTAGGGTTACAAATAACAAAATATTATGTTTTTATGTTACATTATTATAAAAAGGAGAGGAAAAATCATGTTTTGGTCTTTAAATGTACTCGGGAGTGGCTAAGGTATGGTTGGGACCCCTTGGGTACGCTTGATGACATATATCCGAGGGGTCTTATATACCTGAGGGGTCTCATATTGTATCGGTAGTACCAGTTATACCCCTATTATACCGGCTACTTGGCTTAAGGACAATGATGATAGAGTGGCTCCATTATTAATGGTATTAATCATATGGTTTTCTCTCATTTTCATACCTATCTCAAGATACCTTTTCAAAGATATTATTTTTCCAATCTAACGATGATAAAAAAGTTATAAATTGTCTCTCTCTCAAAGTATCATTTGATATAGTGAAAGTTTGTACCTCCTCTTCACAATTAGGAGCTTGAAATAACATTTTTTTCCCATAGACAAACATAAAAGTATAGGACCTAATAGACTCCTTACTAAGTTGTTGCAAGCCTTATGGCAATTCATTCAAAAAGAATTATACGAAGTCTACTTTTAAGTTGACATGGTTAGATCTTTTAGACTAAAAGTATTCCCCTCAAACAAAACTTGACCAAACACATAAAATGACCAAACACATCTTTTTAAAAGCTTAAATGTGTAAATAGGCAATGCGTCCATATTTTACTTGAAAATTTAAAGTTTTCATATTATATTTTAACAATTTATTTAGTAGATCATTTTAATTTTTTTACCACCTAATAAAACATACTTATATGCTTTTTGACCCACAAGAAAATAATTTTGATCACATCAAATTAACTCCAAAAAGTAAATGGTTGCGGTCCAACGGTGTGTGTATGATTGTGTAAAAGGTGTTGCCTAGCCATCCACCAGGGTTCCACTCCCAGGAGATACCAAGTAATAAGGGATGAGGCCAAGATTGTGCCCCATGCGACTTTGGTGGAATGGAAACCCTTCAGTCCTTGGCAGCTAAACGTAAGAATTCTTTGCAACTAATTCCCGTGAATTTCATATTCAAACAAAAAAGTTAACCCCAAAAAGAATTTATAGAGATTCTATTATCCATTAGTCTTATATCACTTATTACCACCTACAAAATTATATCTAGTTATTTAGCTTCTAAAATGACTCTAGTTATATAAATTATTATACATGACAAAGTGGAAGGTCAATTAGGCTTAATAATTTGTTCTAGGATTGGTAAATTGATGACTAGGCCTACTATTTTGGTGAAGACCGTATCCTATTCAAACATGACTTTGATAAGGCATACAATAAAATCTAATGGACCTTTGTCCTATGATTGATGCATCCGATTAATTTTATAAATACCACGTTAAACTAGTCTTTGTTGATGCCAATATAACAAAATTATTGTTAGTGATTCTATAACTAGTTCTTTTTCAACGAATATTCATTTGGAAAGAGTATTCCGTTTTCCCCTTCCTCGATGTTTTCACAATTGATGTTGTGGGATTCATTTTAGAGAAAGTTCATTTATGGAGTGAAATTAGAAGCATTATTTTGCCTCATCACAACTATGTTCTTATCTCTCACTTTATTGATGGAAATATTCTCATCCTATAAAATGAAGATGAAATAGAAATTTTTTCTTGAAGTTTTTGGTATTTATTGTGTGGCTTCTAGATTGAAGTTGAAAATGTATAAATATGATTGTTTTAATAGGAGTAGACTAAATTTATTTATATTTTACGAAGGTATGGAAGCAACTAAAACATGTGAAGATCAGAAAATAAATGGGCATCTCCTTTGTCATTGGCATTGACCTCCTTCAAATGTGGGATTTCTTCCTACATAAGCTTAGTAAGAAGATTGATAGCTAGAAAGTTAATTTCTTATCTCTGGTAGTGGCCTAAATTTTCAATAGCATCCTCCTTGACCCCAGGACTGTTAATATTCTTGTTCGGTGTCTTTCAAATCCTAAAATCTCATGCTGATTCACAAGGTGAGAAGCTTCTCATGGATGGCATAGGATGGCCATTCAAGGTGTGTTTGTTATATATTCATCCATTTTACCCAACCTAAGCATAGGGGTAGACCAAGTGTCATCTGCCAGATACAAGGAAAATGTCATAGGATGGTATGCTGATTCACAAGGTGAGAGCTTCCCATGGATGATGTAGGATGGTTATTCAAGGTGTGGTTATATATTCATCCTTTTACTGAACCTAAGCATAAGGGTAAACCAAGTGTCATCAACCCATGGATACATGAAAATGCCTACCATTCATATTTCAAGATGGCAAAACAGAGGACAAGTTTTGGGAAAGAATATCTCAAGATGGCAATGGAGGGGTGACTCATTTCAGGGTTGAGCTTCTAGGTCTATGTAGCTTATACGACATGGCTATTTGTAATGGCATGAAAGCTTGGCCCAGATCTAGTAGTATCACTTGCAAAACTTACAATGGTCAAAGTGTTGTGGACTATGTAATCTGCACTCAGAGTTCTATTTGTAGGTTGCTCGAGTTTGAAATTGGAGATTGTCCTATTGAGCTCAAATCTGATCATAAACCTCTCTTGATCAAGCTTGATATCATTTCAAATCAGCAACAAGGAAAACAAGTCCATCACATGCAAGAGACATCTCCAAAACAAGGCAAAATCATTTTAAATAAAGAAAATCAGGAAATCTTTGTGGCTGCCCTTGAACAGCAATTTCAGACGATAAGAAATGATATAGAGAGCAATACACCCAAGGGGGCAAGGGGTTATGTTTGTAGTAAGTTGTTGATACCTTTAATCCACAAGGCATTAAGTGCTTGCAAAAGATCTAAGCCTAGAAAGGGAGCTGCAAATACTTTTCCAACAAATCTGTGGTATGACGAAGATTGTAAGGCTGCCAAGAGAGCTATGAGGGAAAGTGACGTGAACAAAGAAAATAAAAAGAAATATGAGAGATTGGTACAACACAAAAAAGAAAGCTATGTGAATAGAAGAAGGTCAAAATTAATTTCTCTTGGAAAACACAATCCCAAAGGATTTTGGAGGGAGTTGCAACAAAAGAAAACACACATAGAAAAAAATATCATAGAAGCTCATTGGTTAGAATATGTGAAGATTCTCTATGAGCGGTCTCAACAGAAGGATATTCCTCCCATAATTTAGACTTCGATCGAGCTTTTCTCGGAGGAAGACATCAAACATGGCATCAAGAATCTAGCAAATGGTAAAGCACAAGATGTTGATGGGTTGCAAGCTGAATTTTTAAAGTGGGGGTTGAGGTGCTCACTCGCATATCAAAAAAATTTTCAATGATGTAACTCAGGTTGGGTTCCCACTAGAGTGGATGACTAGTGTTGTTATTCCTCTATTTAAAAGCGGGGATATCAATAATCCCTCTAACTATCACACCATTATGATCAATCCTCTATTTGGTAAGTTATTTGGGGGCATGATAGAGCGTAGAATCAGTAGTTGGGCAGAAAGAGAGGGCAAAAGAGCAAAAGGACAAGCATGTTTCCGACCTAAACATTCAACCATTGATCATTGCATCACTCTTAGGCACTTGATTGAAAAGGTATGGGATACCCAAGGAGATGAAGCTTTTTGTTGTTTTGTTGATTTTAAGAAAGCATTTGACACGGTTCCTAGAGACAAATTTTGGAACAGGATGGAGGAACTTGAGATTCTAGACGAGTTTAGAGCAGCAGTGCATAGACTTTATGAGCAGGTCAGAGCTAAAATCAAAACTAGAGAAGGTATGTCTGAATGTTTTGGTAGTGACATTGGGGTCGAACAAGGCTGCCTTTGTTCTCCCACTTTATTTGGTTTATAGATTGACAAGCTTGAAGAATGGTTACTTAAAGTGGAGGAGGGGGTGTACAGTTGGCTGAGTATGTGGTGAAGTTTATTTTATATGCTGATGATCTTATCCTAATTTCAACAACAACTCAAGGATTGAGGGAGCATCTAAAAGCTTTAGAATTCTTTTTCCATGAAGTCGAGATGCAAGTGAACATTAGCAAAACAAAAATCATGATTTTCTCCCTAAAAAGGAAAGAGAAGCAAATTAACTTTCTTTTTGAGGGGAGTCCATTGGAAATTGTTACAGAATATAAATATCTTGGGATTGATTTTCACAACAAGATGAGCTGGGAAACATGTAGAGCAAAAAGGATACAGGGAGGTTGGAAAGCATCTTACCTACTTCAAAATAGGTGTAGGAAAGCTGAGCTTTGGGATTGGAAAACTAAGAAAACCCTCTTTGGATTGTTGGTTACTCCGGTTGCACTTTATGGTTGTGAGGTTTGGGGAAGTAGCATGTCAAAGCATGGATGGAGACAATTAGAAAGAATCCAGAAACATCTAATCACAAGCACTCTTAAAGTTAAATCAATAGTCCCTTATGAGATCTTGTTGGCTGAAGCGGGTATCTTCCCGATGGAAGCATCGGCAATAACTCGGCTGATAAGCTATTTGAAAAAGTTGAAAGCATGGACAATCATCACTGACCCAAAATGGTTATAGAGGATAATCTAGAGTGTAGAAAGAAAACTTGGATGAAACAAAACAACAAATGGATGAACAAATGGGGCATCAATTTTTAGGAGTGCCCTAACAACAACAGGAAATAAAAAATTATGTGATGGAGAAGTTTAGGACTGCCATGTGGACAGAGCAGATTGGTCGTAAGAAAACACATTATATCAAAGAATTTAACCCCACTTGGGAGCATGATGAAAAAGCTTATCTAGGGGCAGTTATCAAAGGTAAGGCAAGGATTCTAGTGGCTCAGTTGAGGACCGGATCACATCATCTTCGTTGTGAAACCGGTAGATGGACTATTCCCAAAGAGGATTGGGAAATGAGAACTTGTCTTTTCTGCAACAAAGGGGTTGTTGAAACAAAATGACATTTCATTATGGAGTGTTCAACATATGATGATATTTGTATCCAGTATACGAAAACGATTTAAAAGTGGACAACTTAAATGAGTTATTTGAAGAAACAAAACTTCAAAGGATCGCTGGTTTTGTGCTCAAGATTCACAATAGGAGAGCTGATATTGCAAAGAGTCTGAAATCAGCTTAATGTCTCAGTTTCTTTTGGTCCCTTAGACTCTTTAGTCTCATGGACGTCATTAAAATCTTTCATTCATATGGATTGTTAGAGCCTTATAAAGAAAAATGCTATAAGATATTTTTACGAAAGAATTTAACTTTACTTCAGCTCAAGGAAAATGACTGTTTTTCAACCTTGTTGACTAAGTTCTTTAAAATTAAAATCTCTTCCCTTGTGATTAGCTTGTGCAAACCATGATAACAAGCCTCTCGATTGTACAACTAGAAAGATTCCTCTCTTAGGAATGAGCTGAGCTGAGCTTTCCCAATACCTCTGTTTGGTAAAACTAGTTGATCATCAATAGTTAATGACCTCCCTCACGTGCCCTTGAGAAACCCCTATGATGGTTCAAGCTTTTCAGTGGAGGGATATGCAGTTTTAAAAATAATTGGAACCCACTAATGATAAAGTGGTTTCCCTAGTGATCTGTTAAAAAAACTGCTTCCACTTTCTGGACATTGATAAGCATATCATTCATTTTATCATTTCTGTGGTATATGAGAATTTATTTCTTATTTCTTTGATATTATTAAAATTATATTAAAGAATTACATGTTTCAACCACCAATGAAGTGGTTTCCATCTATTAAAAAAACTGCTTCCACCTTCTAACTTGATAAGCATATCATTCATTTTTCCTTTGGTATATGAGAATTTTTCTATGAACGAACTTATTTTTACAGGTGGAACGGTGGTAGTTCACTGTTTATCTCACTTCATCCACATGGCAGCGAATTCGTCTTTTACAGGTTGCTTTTCCAGACGCAAGCGGTCATCGCGATGTTGCCACCAGAAAGAGGAAACATGAAGGGCCTCGGCTTTCATTGACGACACGGCTGTCGTTGCCAGTGATGAAGAAGGTATTTTCCCCTTTCAATTCTCTTTATCAAATTTGAATGAATGTGAGCTGCCATGACTACCTTCATGGACAAATGGTATCAGAAGGTTCTATTTCAAGGGATTATTTTCCTTTCAATTCTCTTCATCAATTTTGAATGGTTTAGGTATGCAGGGCCTACTGTCTTTATTTGTCTATAAGATAGTCTTCATGGGTGTTAATTTATGAATTTGTGTTTTTACAGGTCACACACCAGTGAATGCTTTTGACGAATTGGCACCACTGCAAGTTTCTTCTGCATCTGCACCGAAGCCTCGTTGCGATGTATTCATCAATCACCGAGGAACGGATGTGAAGGACACCCTCGCCAAAGCTATTTATGACACACTTGCTTCCAAGGGACTAAATGTTTGTCTAGATGTGCACTGGCTTGAAGCAGGAGATGAGATACCTTCAGAATTAGAAGCCGCAATGAGTAGTGCTCTGGTTCATATTGCCATCTTCTCAGAGAATTATGCGCAATCCCCTTGGTGTTTGGCCGAGCTCTCGTTTATGCTCAAAACTCGCGCCACGATAATACCCGTCTTCTATGGTGTTGAGCCTTCTGACCTCCGATGGGTAGCTGAAGGGAAAGGAGAGTATGTGGATGCCTTTGTAAAGCATGAACAAAAAGGTAGGTACACCGTCGAAAAGCTTGCGGAGTGGAAGAATGCACTTCACCAAATTTCATTTACAAACGGCTACGTGATGAACAATAATGAGTAAGTATTAAAAACTCGTTCTCCTTAGTCATCAAATCTTATATTGTGCATTAATTGATTTTATTATTTTGGTGCAACTTAGTGACGAGGGAGAGCTAGTGCTGAACAAGATTGTGAATGATGTATTAAAAATTCATGATGAGAGCTTGCGCAGGTTGCGGTACCACAGCACTGAAGGTATGTTATCCGCACTTGGTACACTCAATCCTTTTATTATCGACATGCTCTTTGTCCACGCCAAATTTATCAAATATTATTTTAACTTTTGGTTGCTTTACTGTGTAGCTCTGGGCATTAAGTACAAGATCAGTGAAGTGATTAAACTCCTTCAGTTCGATGATGACAAGCCAGCTGTGGGTGTGATAGTGTACGGCATAGGTGGAGCTGGTAAAACCACGCTGGCGAATGAAGTGTATGCAACTTTGAATCTGCAGGGCTGGAAACATTCAAAAGTCACTCTCATCAAGAATATGGAATCACATCCTAACATAGAGGAATTGCAAACCCAGATTTTGTCGGAATTGACCGGGAAAAAATGATACTGTAAAAGACTATCAGAGTGGACAGCAAGAGCTGAAATGTATTTTAGAGAGAGGAGACGTGTTCGTATATATCGACAACATCCTGAGCAAAGAGCATCTGGAAAATCTTCTACCTAAGAAGATAAATAGTCAAAGAAAAGTAAGGATTCTTGCAACAGCTAGAAAAACAGATGCCTCAGTAGTGTTTGAATGCTGCGGAGTTAAACCCTGTGAATTGTATCCCATTGAATCGCTCCCTGTTGAGTCAGCCCTTGAATTGTTGTGCAGGAAAATAGATAGAGGAAGGGAGATAAATTCGATTGTAGATGAAAGGCCTCAGACAAGAGAGATAGCAGAGAAATGCAATTGCTGTCCTCTTTTTTTGGAAGTGGTCGGAGCCTATCTTCATAAAAGACATAACGAAATTGAAGCTTATGAAAAAGTATTTGGTTGGCTAAGAGAGGGAGAGGCTTTCAGCTGTTACAAAGAAGACCGTTTTGACGAGTCCAGGATTCTGTTTGCTTACCATGAGCTTGAGGTCAATGCTCAAGAGGCTTTCCTGGACATTTGTTCCTTCTTCTCTGACTGGGAGTGGGATGAGGTTGCATGCATTGTGGGAGATGAAGAACTGCAATGTCTACAAGAGGGAGCACTTGTCAAAAGAATAGAGGTTGAAGAATACTTTCAGATTACAGTCTGCGTAAGAGAGAAGTATGGAGGATAAGTATACACGATCTTATATTGATAGCAGGGCGTAACAAATCAAAGGGCAATAGATTTAGAAGTGCAGATGATTTTTCTATGGCCTTGGAGAATGACAAGGTATGCATATTTTAAATAGAAAAGATTTGAAAAAAGAGTGTAAGAATTTCAGTCGTTGGTTAATGCATGGGTTTCTATGTTTAAATTTCTAATAGGATCTCGGGCAAGCGAAAGGAGTTTGGTTAGAATCAGCCGAGATATTAAGAAGAAAAAAGAAAATGCCATTCCGTTTATCTGCGGGACAATTAGACGCAATGAGCAACTCTTTACGAGTATTTGCCATGGGAGACGGAACTATTGTGGACGGACAATGCCGCAAACAATTTGATAAGCTGAGGTTTCTTCAAGTGGGTAAGGTGCCAAATCTGGCGATAGATATATTAAAGCTCAAGCATTTGAAATTCATGGATTATGTTTGGAGTCGGAACGCAAATAATTGGAGCCCGCCCGAGGTATGTTCACCCCTTTATTCGGTTTTCTATTTTATTTCGCAAATAATAATAAATTATTGTTTTTCAGCTGCGATTTTTTTTTTCAATAATTATGTAATTTGTTGGGCATTTTTTGTCCTCTGTGATGTTGATCTTTAGCCCTCGTTGGTTGCAGAATTTCTCTGATTTGAAAGTGCTGAAGCTTACAAATTTTGCTCGGGGATAAATGTAATCTCCATTAATAAAAGCTTCATCATACTCAGAGCTTCAGCTCTTTACAATCAAGTTGTGCGTGCAGCTGTGTGCTTTCAATGCACATCCTTCCTTGCTTGTGCAGATTTCACACCTTTGTGTGTGCATACAAAGCAATTACAATTGCTTGTTATTTAAATAGAATAACTCACCCACTAACAGCTCTTCAACTGAGCATTCTAAATCTAAACTCATGCTTTAAAATAGTTGCATGCTATGCATGATTTAAAACAGATTTATTTGAATTAAATCTAATGATAAAAATAAGATAAAGCTAACTTAACTAAAGCAAACTAAAACAAGACTAAAGCTAAAATTAGCTTTCCTAAAAAAACTATAGTTGGAATTAAATATGCATCACATGCATATTTCCAACACTCCCCCTTAATTTCAAACTGTAGCTTTCACTCTTCTAGAGTTGTGTTTGCTTTTTCAGATCTGCCATGTGCAGGATCACATACTCCCAAACAATCTCTCAAATATTCAAAAACTTCTTTTGCTAAAGCCTTTGTAAAAATGTCTGCAAACTGATCTTCGGATCTACAAAATTCAAGATGAATTTCCTTGTTGTTTACCAGCTCCCTGATGAAATGATACCTCGTATCAATATGCTTGCTCCTCTTATGAAAAACATGATTTTTGGACAACGCTATGGCTGAGTTGTTGTCACAAAAAATCTGTGTAGCTTCCTCTTGTTTCTATTGTAAATCATCAACACTCTTCTCATCCAAACAGCTTGACATGCTCTGTTCTTGCTGCATACTACTACTCTTCCTACTTCTGAAGATAACGTGACAATGGGCTGCTTCTTTGATGCCCATGAAACCACTCCTGTTCCAAAGTGAAAAGTATAGCCGGATGTGCTTTTCCGATCATCTATACTTCCAGCATTGTCACTATCTATATAACCAATGAGTTTGAACTCATCTGAACTTGAATAAAGAATTCCATAATTTCTTGTTCCACGTACATACCTCAAAATTCTTTTTCCAGCTTGCCAATGTGAATCTTTTGGAGATTCCATGAACCTTGATATGAGGCTCACACCATACATGATATCAGGCCTTGTGGCCGTCAAATACATAAGACTTCCAACCAACTTTTTAAACAATGTTGGATCCACAAACGATCCTTCATCCTCTTTGCTCAACTTCAAACCTACTGCAATTGGTGTTGGTGTTGGCTTACAATTCAACATGTTAAACCTTTTCAAAACGTCACTTGCATACTTTGCTTGTGAGATAAAAACTTCACCTTCGATTGTTGAACTTCATACCCAAAAATAATGCATAAGACCAAGATCTGTCATCTCAAACTCCTTCTTCATGGCTGATTTGAATGACTCTTAGATAGATTTCAAATGATCAAATCATCTACATATAAACAAACAATTAAAATTTTACCTTGTTCATTTATCTTGGTGTATAAGGTAGGCTCACTTGCTTTGCCATTCTCAATCAAATAAGAATCTCCCACAAACGATCCTTCACAAACCATTCTCAATCAAAGACCAAGATTGTTGATTCATACTAATGCATAAGACCAAGATCTGTCATATCAAACTCCTTCTTCATGGCTGATTTGAATGACTCTAGATAGATTTCGAGTAATGATCAAATCATCTACATATAAACAAACAATTAAAATTTTACCTTGTTCATTTATCTTGGTGTATAAGGTAGGCTCACTTTGCTGCTCCTCTGAAACCATTCTCAATCAAATAAGAATCTTTCTGTTGTACCAAGCTCTAGGTGCTTGCTTGAGACCATAGAGCGCTTTCTTCAATCTGTATACTTTTCCTTCATGACCTTGATCTCATAACCTTACGGCTGATTTACATAAACTTCCTCTTGAGGAATCCATTTAAGAATGCTGATTTAACATCCATCGATAAATAGGCCATTTGTTTTGAGCTGCGATTGCTAAAACCATTCTTACCGTATCCAAACGTCTTTTTGGTGCAAATGTTTCGTTGTAGTCAACTCCATATTGCTGCGTAAAACCTCTTGTAACCAGCCTTGCTTTGTGCTTTTGTACTTTTCCATCAGCATTGTATTTTGTCTTGTAGACCCACTTGACTCCTATCACGTCCTTTCCTTTTGGAAGATCCATTAGCTCCCATGTCGATTCTTCTCTATAGCATCAATCTCATCATCCATGGCTTTTCCCAAACTTCATTCTTTATAGCCTCTTCGTAATATCTTGGATCTGCTGCTTGAGAAAATAATGCAAAACTGAAAATGAATTAGTTGTATCAACATTATAAATCTCACTTAGACTTCTTGTTTTCCGCTTTGCGCAGGAGTATTTGATGCAGGACTACTTTTTGGTGATGGAGTAGCTTCTGGTGTTCCTTGTGGTGTCTCTTGCATGGCTGAAGATGGCTGAAATCTTGGTGACCTCATGTGTAGATGGAGGTGTAGCTTGTGCTTATGACTTGTGGTGCATGTCCAAGATTTGTAGATACAATACCTTGTTGCTCTAAAGTTTCATCTGTCATATCATCATGCGGAATAGTTGTTATTATACTCACTTTATTTTCTCTATACTTCCATCCCATGCTTCATTCTCAATAAACTGTACATCCCTGCTGATCACAACCTTTCCAGTGACTGGATTGTACAACTTGTATGCTTTTGTATTCTCTGAATACCCAACAAAAATACACTTTTCTCCTTTGTTGTCTAACTTCTTCCTTAGCTCATCGAGTACATGTGCATATGCTACCACCAAAACTCTGAAATGTGAAACAACTTTGTGTTTCCTATTAGTCCATGCTTGTTGAGGAACCATGTTCCTAACAAGTTTCGTTGAACACTGTTCAAAATATAAACGAAGTTGCTCTTTATACACTTGATACTCATTTGGAAGATGTTTTGCCTTGACATGCTTCTCGCCATCTCCATGATGGTTCTATTTTTTCCTCTCTGCCACACCATTACATTGTGGTGTATACATGGTAGTAAAATGCTTGTGTATACCATGATATCTACAAAAATTCATAAACTCATTAGAAACATACTCACCTCCTCTGTCCGTTATGAGAACTTTGATGTAGTATCCACTTTGCTTCTCCACTAATGCCTTGAACTGCTGAAATGTATCAAAGGCATTTGATTTATTTCTCAGAAAATAAACCCATGTCTTCCTTGTGTAATCATCAATGAATGTCATAAAATAAATACAACCTCGATAGAAGTTGTGCTGCATAGGTCCACATAAATCTGAATGTACAATCTCAAGTGGTGCACTTGCTCTTGCTGTTTTGCCAACTGGGAATGAATCTCTGTGTTGCTTTCCCAAAATACAACCTTCACATACCCTTTCAGGTTTCTGAATCAATGGCAAACCTTTAACCATATTTTTCTATATAATAAATTCAAACCTCCAAAATTCAAATGTCCATACCTTAGATGCCAAAGCCATGTTTCATCCTTCATGGTGAATGAAAAGTTGATTGTGTTCCTTGACGTAGGACTCAACTATATTTACGTAGGAATCGCGCGCGGGACTCACTTCTTGTAGCATGGACTTGATTTTCATTGGCGCGGGACTCATCTGTTTGAGTGCGAGGACTCAACAAAAGCTGATTTGGCTTAACGCATGACTTTGCTTGCAAAAGCGGATTTCTTCTGATTTCTTCTTTTTTCCAGGTTTTAAAATCAATGGAAACATCCTATTGCTGCTCATCTTCACTTTTGCAATCAACTGAGTGCTAGGAGCTTTGTCCACAATCACGCACTCATTGTCTTCCATATAGACTCGGTATCCTTTCTGTACCAGTTGTCCAATACTCATAAGGTTATGTTTCAAACCTGCAACATAGTAAACATCTTGCATACTTGTTTGCTCCCCCTGTCTTGTTAGAATACTAACCGTGCCTTTTCCTTTCACAGACACAATATTGTTATTTCCAAGAGTTACATCACTCTTAACTGAATCATCCAAACTAGAAAACAAATCTAGATTACATGTCATGTGATTACTGCAACCTGAATCCAAATACCATACATCACATGGACTCTCTTTTGACAAATTACATTCATAGGGGATAAAGAAGGTATTGCTTTGGCAATCCTTGTGCATCACGATAAACATAGGTTTAGAAATAGAACTTCGACCTGATTTTGATTTTGTCTCTCCTGATCATATTGCTTTTTCTTGCAATCATAAGCATAGTGCCCATACTTCTTGCAATAATGACATTGAACATGAGACTTATCTTGTCTCTGACCATAACTCTGTTCTTGATTATATCCTCTTCCACCTGAGTTTGATGAACCACTTTGCCACGTCCTCTAGATGGACTTCTTCCTCTACCTCTTGGGCTGAAACTTCCTCTTCTTTTGCCACGACTACCTGTTATCTGAGATGAAAAATTTTGATCTACACTTGCATGTGATCTATTCATCCTCTGTTCATGATTGATTAGTGATGCATGCAACTCATCAATAGAAAATTGACTCAGATCCTTAGTTTCTTCAATAGCAACAACTAAAGGATCAAATTTCATAGGCAAACTTCTAAGCAATTTTTCAATAATCCTTCTGTCTTCAAGAGTCTCACCATGGGATTTGATTTGATTGACTAAGCCAACTACATAAGTAAAAAATGATTCTACAGAATCTGAATCTTTCATTGCTAAATTCTCAAAATCTCTCTGAAATAAGCTTGTAGCTTGGCGGTTTTACTTTCTCCTTACCTTGATATGCAACTTGTAAAGTATCCCATGCGAGTCTTTGCTTGACTAGTTTTTGCCACTCTTGGAAGAATGCTTTCATGCATTGCCTGATGAATATAGAAAAGAGCTTTTCCGTCCTTCTTTCGTAACTCCTTCAAAGTATCTTTCTCTGCTTGAGAAAGTGCAATATATGTTGCTTTGCATTTGCGGGCTCTGTGTACCCATCTTCAACGATCTCCCACACGTCTTGAGATCTGAATAGCGCCTTCATGGTCAACGACCAATATTCAGTAATTCTTTCCATTAAATTGCGGCGTCTGCATGCTGGATGTAGAAGCCATAGCTTGCTACCAATTTAATAAGCTGCTGGAATAACCTTGCTCTGATACCAATTTGTAGAAAATCTGCAGTCTTATACAACAAACAACATAAAAGAAATAAACAGAATACTTAAATAACTTGCATAAACATATGAATATTCGAACCAGCACTGCTTGTGCATAATCTCCATTAATAAAAGCTTCATCATACTCAGAGCTTCAGCTCTTTACAATCAAGTTGTGCGTGCAGCTGTGTGCTTTCAATGCACATCCTTCCTTGCTTGTGCAGATTTCACACCTTTGTGTGTGCATACAAAGCAATTACAATTGCTGTTATTTAAATAGAATAACTCACCCACTAACAGCTCTTCAACTGAGCATTCTAAATCTAAACTCATGCTTTAAAACAGTTGCATGCTATGCATGATTTAAAACAGATTTATTTGAATTAAATCTAATGATAAAAATAAGATAAAGCTAACTTAACTAAAGCAAACTAAAACAAGACTAAAGCTAAAATTAGCTTACCAGAAGGGCTTGGAAACTTACAATCTTTAACATATATAAATGTAAAAGGCTGTGGGAAGTTAATTACTCTTCCCGATAGGGTTGCGGAGCTGTCTTTATTGAAGGGTGAAATATCATTTGATGGGTGTCTAAGCTTGCAAGAAATACCAGAAGAAATTTGCAAACTGACAATGCTGACAAGCTTAAGTTTATACTCCTGGGAGAGATTAGAGGTGCTTCCCATCGGCTTCAGTCGACTCACTTGCCTGGAAGAGTTATACTTGAACCGATGTAAATGTTTGCAAGAGCTGTGTAATGACTTTCATTCCTTGGTAAGATTAAGAAGATTGGACATGTCTGGATGCAAGAGTTTGTCAAGGCTACCTCCGAGTTTTGGTAAACTTGGCTGTTTGGAAGAGTTAAATTTATCAGAATGTGATAAATTAGAGGAATTGAGCAGTGACTTTGGTCTCCTTGATGCATTAAAGTACTTAACATTGTCCAGGTGCAAAAGTCTGTCGAAACTTTCTGATTCTTTTGGCCAGCTTCGTTGCTTGGAACAGTTAGATCTCTCGTGGTGTTCTAAATTGGTGGAGCTTTCTAGTGATTTTAACTGCCTTAGATCAGTAGTAAGATTGGATCTCTCAACATGTGAGAGCTTGGATGGCAAATGGATGGATATTGTGCGGGATATTCAGGGCCTGTGGTGCGTAGATATCTCCGGAAGTGAAAGGATGATCCAGCGGTGGACAGAAATGGAAAGAGAAGAAGAAAAATGGCATTTTGTGGTGAAAACAGATTCCTCTTGGAAGGTAATTAGGGTGGTGCATTTTGTCCAGCTTTATATGATTTTGCAAAATCGATTTATTTGATAATTCCATTGATCATTGTCTTGCTTTGCAGGAATTAATAACGACAGAGGAAAAAAACGCTTTGGTGTTTGAAGATGTGTATGCCAAGATGCTACACAGCCATCCCCATTTGGTAGAAGTGGTTTCGATTCCAAGTCGCGGCGAATGGGGTGAGTTGGAAATAGATATTGAAGATGCTCCTTGGCCAGTGGTCCCAGATCCCTGTTCGATCGAGAGAGAAGATTTCTTTGATTTATTAGAACCCCAAGAAGGATATCGAACAAGTGAAAGAGTAGTGGTGGTGGATGGTAAAGGAAGAATCTCCAACAAGAATGCGTTGCCAATGATAGAAAGGTGGGGAGCAGAGGCATATCCATTTTCTCAAACCCGTGAAGAGGAGCTCATAAAGTCAGAATGGGAAAAGGCATTCAACTGCAACTCATTTGTTTTTCATAAAGTCAGAATGTATATATGTGAGTTTTTTTATTTTATGTGTGAATGATTTCCTTGCCTTGCTAACAGGGGTAAAAAGGGTTGTTCTGTGGAGAAATGATGCTGTTATATGTGGGTACAATGGATGATATGTTGGAGTTCATTGCTAAGTTGGATTATGCTCTCACAAAGTTGAAAAGTCATTTTCAAGTCTTTTATGCAGGGTGCAAAGATTTTGCTTATTCTCATAGAGATGAAATGAATCTAAAAATGATATGCACGAATATTCCTTCCATCTCAAACTCTCAAGCGCACAGATTTTGGCAGCGCATTGCATATTTGTGCAATGATTTAACAAGATTGGGGGGTAATGAAAAGATAGTAGAGGTGAGAAGAATGGTATATGGTATTGCTAGTGGTGAATCTCAGAGTAAAAGAGAATGGGAGATACAAGTAATTATGATAACTAAAAATGGGACAATTGTGAGTGGGGAAGGAAAGGAGGTAGTAAAAGCACTATGGCAATATATTGCAAACGAATCAAAGTTGTTAAGTGAACTTGATATTGGAGGGGTTAGAAAAGTTTTGGAGGTGCAATGGAAAGATGGGATAATCCATCCAAAACATCACCCCAAACATCAAGCTTGTTTGAAGTAAATTATACATATTTTGAAGTCAAGCCCGGTTGTAGTCTATGCTTCAAAGATTGGGATTACTATTGTTATTTTTGTAGTGTTTGTGAAAAAAAGTAATACTATAACATGTCTCCTTGAAGGGAAGGAAAAATGCAAGAACTTCTGAGTATGGTTGTATTATTAAAAAAATAGCTACTCTTTGTATGCGTTTGGGATGGCTCTCCTTTGAATGTTATTTTTATATGCTAAAATACTAACCTTTTGAGCAGCTTGCAAGAGTTGTCTCCATGGCCATGAATAGTGTCTCAGCATGATTATCCTCATCTTCACGTTCAGACTAGTTGGAATCACTTAAATTTGATGAGCTGGTCTCCTTTTTGGTGTAGAATTTTCTTTTATTATTGAAGATTTTTTTCATTCCCTCAATTTTATTGCATATATTCTTGTGTTTGTAAGTCCTTTTAAATCTTCTTCATGCTCATCATACTCCTCCTTGTTCTTATTAGGAAATTTGGATGCAAAATGACCAACTTGGCCACAATTGAAACATTTGAAAGGAAATTTTCCCTTGTATTTTCTTGACCCTATCTTGACCTCTCCGACAAACATGGCTTCAATTTTCTCCTCATCCTCATCCATATCAAATTCATATATTTTCTTCTTAGCTTGGGATTCCTTATCAACCTTTAATTCTACTTCTTTCTTTACTAATTTTGATTCATTTGGTCTCATCTCATATAGAGTTAAAATACGATGAATATCGTCCAGTTTGAGAGTGGTTAAGTATTTGGCATCTTCCACAGTTGAAAACTTGGAGTCATATTTAGGAGATAAGGACCTCAATACCTTTTGGACAACCACACTCTCCTCTATCTTCTCTAATATACCTTTGATAAGATTTATCACTTCATCCACTCTTTGAAAGTAGGATGTAATACTTTCACCTTCCTTCATTTTCAAGATTTTAAATTGAGCATGGTAGGTCTACAACTTAGCTAAATTAACCTTAATATATCCTTCATAGATGGTCTTCAATTTGTCCCAAATCTCTTTGGTTGTGGTGAAATTCATGAATGTTATGAATTCAACCTTTGACATTCCACATAGGATAGCATTCATAGCTTTTGAATTGTTTTCACTAGCTCTTTTTCCTGCTGCATCAATTGGAGGTGTAGTTGGGATGGTATAACCATCAACTACTGATTGCCATATGTCAAATCCTAGAGACATGAGTTTTTTTTTCATCCTAACACTCCAAGATGCATAATTGGATCCATTGAATATAGGTTCCTTACATGTAGAGAAACCACTTTGTGATTGAGTGTTGGTTATGCTTGTGATATCTAGATCTCCTTTGAGCTATTAAAATCGCTGCAAAAGGACCAAACTACGATACCAATTGTTAGAAATCGTGATATTGATAGGGGTGAATTAGTGTAAATTCAACCTTTGAAGGAAAATTCAAATTTGATTTCTTGTTATGAAGAACTAGATATATCAACCATGAGAAATAAACAATTAAACACATGAGAATATAGGAGTTAAAGTGGTAAACCCATGATGGGAGAAAACCCACTATGAAACCAATGCACTAAGTTGGACAACCTGTCCAATGAAAGATTACAAAGGTATCAAACTTGTTGAGCACCCACTCAACATGAAGCACCAACTTCAAGATCTGATCAAGCACCTACTTGACTCCTTGCAAGCTACAACTTGCATGAAAGAACCTACTTTCAAAACTTTCTAAGCTTAAACTTAGACTTCACACCAATTTTGATCACTCACTTTACATAGTTGCTTTGACAACAAAATTGTGATCCTAAATTTTCTCATATATATTTTCCATACATCTTCCCTAATTATACTAGCTTCATGCATTAACAACTCTCTCTCTCTTTCAACAACATTTTTCTAGGAAAAGGATGAGTTTTTATCAACAAGAAACACTCACACAAATGAATTTTCCACTTCAACTTCAAATAATTTTCACCTAACTCACTTTACCACTCGTACAAGGAGATAAAGAGACTTCAATTGAGATTGTCACTTTGCAATGATTGCTTCTGATTGTGATGGTAGGTTCAAGTTCGACTTTTTTAGGTCCTTGTTTATAGTCTCGATGAAATTGATGACTAAATGAATCTCTAAAACTCCCTAAATATTTTACTTCTATGAAAAAAGCATTCTTTCTACCCCCAAAAACACTTTTGTAACTATCAAAAAACTTATTTGTATTATTCTTTGGTGAGTGATCAGGTCTGAGGCACGTGCAGGGTTAAGTGAAAGGTGTCATCATCATGTAATAACATTAAAAAAATCTCTAAGATTCTCTAGAGCCTATGTATATCCTTCATACCTCATGTAGCCTTGAATCTTCATTAGAGAACTCATGTGAGCTCTAGGTGTTAGAACTAGTAAGTATAGTCTTAAAACTTGATGACTAAGGTGATTTAAGAGACAAAAAATTGTCACGCATTCATGAGAATTGATGCTACATAAGGTCTACACCACCAATAGGTTCATGGAGTTCATCACATCAAAACTTGAAGCCTCCTTTTCAACCATTTATCATAATTTTTTGCACATTATGAAGTACTCACATCACAGTCTTGGATTATCTTGATAAGCTACAAAGAAAAACCTTCAATATGTTTCATAGCTTGGGAAGGTTATTTTTGAGCTTTAGATCATCTACAACTATGAAGAAGACATGACACCACTATTATTCTTCTTGAATCATGCACTAGGGCATGGTATACATTGTTTTGCTAGTACATAATTGTATCTTCAATGATCTAGAAAAACCACACACTTTCTCAATTAGTCGTGACTTCAAGGATATATTTTAAGAATCTATGGACATTCACAACTCCCTAGGTCCGTATTTTGTCTGATATTATGGAAAATAAATCAAACTTTCTTGATCTCCAAGACTTACTCACTCATGGTTTTAAGGTTCAAAAACCTAGTCAGAGATTTGAAGACTTTCAACACTTTACTCTTCATTTTTATGTCAAGACAATGTAGGATGAATTCAACAGAGATCCTTAGTACAAGCTCAAACCTTATTTTGCATATGTTGATAGGAAAACTTCATGATTGAAAGCTCATGTCACAGTCCTTCTTAACTGGCATGTTATGGCAGACTTGTACCTTTGGGGCTAGTTGACAACCACCGTGTTTCACACTAATTCCTTAGCTCAAGAATGTCGAAGTGTGCTTCTTTCCAATTGTAGTCACAAAATCATGCACTTTAGACATTTATTTATTTCGATATCATACTACTATTTAAAAGGTTCTTGAGCACAGAAAGTAATAATTAACCCTTGTCCCTTTGGCCATTTTATTTATTTTATTTCATAATTTGTGACCTATTGCACTGCATGCCCAACCATTTTCACACATCCCCCATAATTTTAGCCATAACTGGGCACCCAAATTTAGTACTGGGGCACCCATAGGTGCCCTGGTCCCACTTGGGGTGCCCCAATCCTTCTAGCACTTTCCCACCACTTTTTGGGCCTCTTCTAGCCATTTTTCATGTTTATCTTTTCTATGGTCACTTTTTCTGGGGTTAATTATGAAATTAGAGCAAGAGAACCCTATAAATATAAAGTTATGAGACCATAATGAGGGACCTAACATCATACACTACTATCACTCTATCTAGAGTTGCATCCATTTATTGCATTGGCATCCACATAGCTCCATCATCAAGGCACAAGCTAGGACATCTGCATCACACTTCATATGGGGGATTCTATTCTATTCCATGCAAACATATTATTACATTTTCTACATTTAGTTATTGCTCGTTATTTTCACAAAGTGTGAATGGCACAAGAGCACCTAGGGCACGATATGCACACACACACCAAAAGTACATCCAAAGTGCGAAATGTAGTGCAACGCTCAGTTTAATAAGCCCACTATTGTGGAAGATGAGGTCAATCCTACCCATTCATTTGCATTTTTTTGTAGGGATTTGATAGTTTTGTTGTATTTTGCAGGTCTTCAACATTATCTTGCTTCATTTTGTACATTTGGCATAGTTTAGTAAATCTAGTGTGACAAATGGAGAAGGTTACGTCATCTTCTAACCCCGAGAAGACCAGTGCAGAGAGCTTTTTCAAACACCAGTGGCACCTATTTCTGTAGACCAAGGCACCTCGGGCGTCCCAATACCTTCCCTGGCATTCCAAAGTATGCTCGGATCCTCCAAATCTACTATTTTCGGGACCACCGTGTAGCCATTCCTACTTTTGGAATTTTCTCATTCATACATGTGACACTTTGCATGACAATCATTTGCAATCAGCCGAGTTTCTTTATGGCTTTATTTTTGCATATTAGGGTTTCATTTCTATTAGTTTAATTATTTAGCCAATTTATACCGTTTAGACTATTTATTTACAATGTTTATGTCCTCCTAGATTATATTAACTAGTTCTTAGCTAACTTAGATTTAGTTAATTTTAGTTAATCACCACTATTCAATCTTATTTTTGGACTTCTACACCAGGATTGCAACTCTCTTTTCCCTCATACACAAGGACTCATTTTTGGCTTGATTTCCCTTTAACGATAGGTGAGAGAGATTTATTAGGATAACAACATGTAAATAAGGAACTTGTCTCAGTAACTCTTTATGGACACCAAGTAGACATTATATACAATCTTTAACAACATGAGTTTCATCTTGGAACCTTCTAAATAGTACTGTAAATCCAAAATCTTACAAAACAGGTCAAACCATGCATTTAAATAGTCATACATGAGGTATAAAAATGCCATCACCTTGGACTAGAAGGAAATATATACAACCTTGAGTGGTTGTTTTAGCTTTCTCAAGTGATTTGAAGTCCAAAAACATCATTTCTTGTCAATTGCTTCATACTTAGGGTTTGGGGGTTTTAGTTAGTGCCAAAAAAATGGATAGAACTTTCTTGACCTTCATCCTTTTGACTTAGAATTTTTATTAAATCTTTGTCTATTTATTCTCTTCAAAAAAATATCTTATGATTTATCTGATGAATGCTTTTTTAGTTTATAACAAATGCTAAGAAAACAAGGCACTATTTTAGCATGCCTTGTTTAGCCTATTTTTTATAAAACTTCAATTTCTTGCACAAACTCATCCTCCAGACTTAATTTTTTTCCAAACCTTCACAACTACCTTCTCCATCATCTCCAATGTTTTTTTTATCATAGTTAACTCTAGAAAACTCTTCACCATCTCATTTGCACAAGGCTTTGCTTCTTGTTTTGAGAAATCATGCTACATAGACTTGTATAAGTTCTCAAAATGCCTCCTCAATCACTTGTGAAGTCATGCACACATCATCTATGCTCATATCGTGCTCATACACTACTTGGTTAGTATCTTCATACCTTGATTCATCATCTCATGCCTTATTTTCTTGGAAAATGACTTGGATTAGCATAGGATAGTCACCTTTTGAAGCAAACCACCTTGTCTCAGTCTCAACTCATCACCTTGGAGCAACAAAGAACATGTATACCTTTGAAACACATTGTCAATAATCATATGTATCCTTTATACACCTCTGATACATACTCTTGAACAATTCCATGCACCAAGACCTTTTGAATGCATCAAAACTCTTCAAGATACCTTCAAACCTACACCACAAGAAGACTTCAAACATAATGGAAATTAAAGGAGTGACACTACCATGTCATTAATTTATCTTCAATTCACCATGCCCTTGACATTAATGACATATGATATATATCACAACACCAATGCAACAAGGTTTAACATGTATCGGAGCAAGCGCAAGTTCCATAATTCAAATCTCCAACTCACTTGAGCCTTCACATCTCAAGGATACTTTGCAACCTCCTCCAATTCACTATGAAGACATTAAAACATCTCCTCATCGTAAAAATGAACATTATATGCATGCATTGTTTCTAATGAGGATTGTACCCTTTGGGGAGTGGTGTGATGTCTCCCCTTTCAACTATCAAAATGGAAACAATCCTAGGTTGTGGGTGACCTATAAGTTGGAGTGAATCTCCAAAGATGTTTGGTTCCCCTAGTGTAACATCTAAAACTAACTTATACTCCACTTCATTAATTGAGAAAAGGAGAAGAAAAGACTAAAAATTTAAAAAATGGTGATACACCAGAAAGTTTGAGGATCTTAGACTTGTTTGAACCACACAGATGGACCACATGAACCACACACACCATACACAACTGATGGATATGAATGGATTTCGATGCAAAAGTGGGACCACATGAAAAACACCATACACAACTTACAATGGATAGAAAATCGGCTAAGTCCTGTGAGTCCTGAAGGGAAATAAATGGCTATTGGGGCAGTTGGGACGTCCATAGCAGAGGTCATGTTATCCAAAATTCCTCCCGGGGTAAATTTTGATCATGCATCATTATTCAAGTCCTGGGCAAATAGGGACATCGGCCCAAAATCATGTTTTTGGGGTCCGCCTTTTTCTAACTCTCCCATCCAAGAAGGAATCGAACAAGTCGAGAAAAATGGAAGAAATGCAAAAAATTGAGCCTAAGTCTTTGTCTTATGATTGGGACATGGGACGTCGGGCGCGACGCGAAAGGTCCACACACCAATGGATCGGCCGGTTTGGCGAAAAGCGGCCGAAAGTTGAAAAAATCCATTTTGTTTTGCGTAGTGGGGACGGTTCGGAAGAATTTGTCCCAGTCCATTTCGGGCGATTTGTCAGGACGGTTGGGCAAAAATACGCGGAGGACGAACCGCCGGATTCGGCGAAATAGGGAGAACTTTCGTCCCGAGGGACATCCGGGACAAAAGTACGTGGGGCGAAAAGCCGAAAGAGCCGAGAGCGAATGGAATCTTGCCACGTGTCTTCGCCTCAAAGAGGGACAAGGAAGCCCGAATCGGGCGGTTCGGAGAAATTTGTCCCAGATAGTTTGGGACATCCGGGCCAAAGGTACGCGGAGCGAAGGAGCGAAAAGCCGAAAGAGCCCGTGTCAATTCGGGGAATGTGCCACGTGTCGGAAGGTTGAAAAGTTTGGCCTTAAGTCGCCCCTCGAGCCCGAACCAATAAAATAGTGCCACGTGTCCAAGTTTAAAGGCCGAAAAAATGGAATTTTTCAGAGAATGAACCCGTGGATGAATCAAGTCAGACATGTGTCATCCAGTGGCGGTGCGGGGGAAAAATTCAAATATTTTCCCGCCCGATTTTTTACTTTTTTTTTGCCCTAAATCTTCAGATCGCCATATCTTTCGATCCAGAGCTCGGATTTTCACGTTCTTTATATCAATGGAAAGCTGGTGAAATTCTCTACATGATTCCGGGGTCAATATTGCATTTTGGTTCAGTTTGGAGTGAGAAAATTGAGAAATTCCTCTGGCACGTAATAATAGATAGAAGTAACGTTTCAACAACCAGCTTTAATACAACAGACGATTTGCGTTTACTGCTTTAGGCGATCCACGTCCATTTTGCGGATTCACCATACTTCTACCATAATGAGATGAGTTAAATGCAACCTAGAAGTGGTTGGGGTAGATCTGGATTTCCTCTCTCTTCCCTCTCTCATTCTTCTTATATATTGTAAGGAGGGGCTTCTTTCTAAAGGTCGAACATTCTGTTTTGCTCCTCCCTTCTTCTCTTTATCAGGCGAATTTGTGGAGTTCGAACCTCCCATTTGAAACTGTAATGCGACTCTACCTCTTGGCATTTTGTAGTGTATTGTATCAATCTTTGGAGCAAGTAATGCATGTCATGGATGATTCTCGACCCTCTCTGTGTTCATTTGCATCCTCTGGTCTTTCACTTTGCAAAATTTTGTTATCTGCATGATCTTGCATCACATTTGAATGGTCTGTGTTTATTGGCAAGATAGGTGTTCTTCATTCCTCGGTGCATCACCTCTATTAGCTTAGGTTTATTTTTATGCATCTTCTTACCCTGTCTCCTTGGCAGATTAGATTAGGTTTTGAGTAAAACCTCTGCATTTTTGTGTGCATCTGAACAGAGGAATAGGAACCAGCCTTCTCTGGAGATTCCTTTCTCATTTTACAAGTCCCACACTTGGAGAAAGGATTCCATGTTGTGCAATCACACTGGATGCTAGAGTGATCAACCTAGAAATCTGATCAACATCCAGGGGTGCTGTGATTTTGCACTAACAGTTTTGGCATGCCCGGTGGGACCTAGAGGTCTCATTTTTATTGCAGCAAAGTTGATGTGCATCTGCTGCAATTTTCTTGCTTGAAAAGAGCTATTATTTGCATATCTGGTGACTCCAAGGGGAAGAATCAACTGGTTTCAGCAGTGCAGGCCTGAAAACTCATGAGAAGAGTCACCACAAGGTCAAGAGTTGGAGAAGAAGAAGTGTTGTTTGAATACCTGCAATTATCTCCAAGAAGAAGGCAAAGAGGAAGAAGGATTCAAAGGTCTCCATCTCCACCAAATAGAACTCTCTCAACTCCTCCACACAGTAGGCCTTTCATTCGAGTCAACAAGGGTTTTAAGACCAATTAGAATGGCACAAAACAACCCCTATGTCAACTTCACGGGCGGCAGCCCTTTGCCCTCAATGCACAACATCGATTCCTATTGCAGCCTTGAAGAACATTCCATACTTCACTGGAGAAAATCGGAGACTACTCCGGTGATCATGTTAAAGATATTGCTAACCTTTGTGCGATCCATGAAATCAATGAGATGCAGTGGTTTGTCAAGTTCTTGGCATCTTCATTCAAGGGTAAAGCATTGCAATGGTTTAGAAGCCTTGGAGCTGGTTCTATCACAAATTGGAATCAGTTGTGTATAGCACTTCATGAGCAATTTGGAGAAAAGGGAGACAACTTGTCTCTTTTGGAGCAGGTGACAACCATCGAGAGCTCCCTGAGCAGGTGACCGATTTCAACTTGATTTCAAAGACTTGGGAGAGAATTCCGGTGGCGATCGGGCCAACGACGAGAAGGTGCTTTTCTCTACTATCTCAAAGCTCTAAATTCTGATATTTCTATGTTGATTCAGTCCATGGGAGGCATAACTATCCCTATGGCTTATAGCATTGCCATTAGGGCTGAAAATTGTTTGATCAGTGGCAAACTTGCCCCTAGACCTCCCATGCCATTGTTTCCAAGTTTAGAGTCAAACACCAATCAAGCACCTAATTTGGCTCCTTCTCCCACTCCTAGAAATCGAGTTCAAATGAAGCTTCCACTTCATCTCCAAGTGCCCCAAATGAGCTTGAAGAAGTCATGAAGCAATTGCAAAACCTAGGCAATGAGCTGGTTACTCTCAAAGCGCGAGCCCCAAGGTTTTAGACCTTCTTATCAACCCCAAGCTCAGCCTAAAGGCAGCCATACCAACCACAAAGGCCACCTAATCCAGCTTGCAAATATAAATCAAACAAGGCCTCCTGCCCGATAGACCATTTCAGCCTATAATCCAAATGCCATATACGCCTCTAAGGCATTGGTGCCAACACAAAAACAACATTGCCCGGGAGTATGATTGGTGTTTTCCATGCAATGAGCCTCATAATCAATCCATGTGCTTGATGGTGCTTTGACTCAAGCATTAATGGTGACAACTCTTTGGTGTGGAGGGTGAGAGCGATCGAGAAAACAACCAACAACAAGAAACATTCCAACAACAATCAGCCCCAAATGACACCACATTGGTAAATTGGCAAGCAGAGGATTTTTGTGGCATGAACCAGGTAGTTTCTCAAGGTGTTGCAGCCAACACAAGGTCAAAAAGGAGGAATTTGGGTGAAGAACAACCATTAGCCCCAACCAATCCACAACCTTCCATGGCTCCACAAATGATTGGCAAGCAAAATCCAATTTCAAATGCACAAGGGCAGCCAAGAACAGCTCTAGACCAACTCAAATACCGATTGTTGCTGCCCACATGTGCAAGAGTGAATGTACAAGCAAAGGGACAACAAAGGATACTTCATCCCCATTCAACATCATTGATCAGATGAAGAAGACAAATGTTAATATATCAATGTGGGAATCCCTATCCATCCCAGGCCAAAGAGATCTGCTACAAGCTGCCATGAAGGACTGGTCAACTTCAAATCAACAGGTCCAAAGGCAAGAGAAGGTGCTTACAAATGCTGCCCAGCCTGAGGGAAATCATGGAGGACAACAAGGTAAAATGTTGAAACCCCCTCCTTTCTATGTTTCATTGATCATTGGAAATCAGCTAGTGCACAATTGCATGATAGACTCCGGGGCAAGTAGCTCGGTAATGCCTAAACAAATAGCTGATCAGCTAGGGCTCCAGTATGAAACAATATCCAAAGGGGTAGTGCAGCTAGATGGGACAGCAGTAGCAACAGTTGGAGTGATTAAAAACTTGAGTCTTACCTTGCATGCATGTCCAAATGTTGTTGTTTTACAAGATGTATCGGTCATAGACCTTCCACCACTCTTTGCCCTATGCTTTGTCGAGGACTTCACAGACCAAGATTGGAGGATATTTGTCTGTTGATTGGTCACACATGTTGTTTAGAATGAGGTATGGAACCAAAGCTACAATCAGGTCAGAACCTATTGCAAACTTCCATATTGAGCCTTACACTCCAAGTCAGATTAATGCCAATTGCTCGGCATTTGATCAAGAAGATCACCCAAGCTCTACGATGAAGAAGTGACACTAAGGTTGGAAGCATCCGGATCTAACTCTTGATGAATGGGCAAACAAGATACATGCATTTTGATCCTTATCGAAGTGGAAGAATACGAGCTAGGGGTCTATTGTATACATGAAGAAAAAAATCAGCCTATTCCTAGCATCACCAAGCCAAACCACAAGGATGACAATGAGGTATGGCAGCTTTTTTTTGATGGATCAAGGAGTAGACAAGGTGCGGGAGGTGGAGCCATGCTTGTTTCACCCTCGAGGAGTAAAGTACTATTCAGCTTTTAGATTTCAGTTTGCATGCTCCAATAACACTGCTGAATATGAAGCCTTGGTGCGAGGGATGCATTGGGCAATCAAGAAGAAAATAAAGAACTTGCACGAGTCTTTGGGGACAGTGAATTGATTGTAAATCGGGTCGAGGGACAACATCTTTGCCAAGAATGATCTACTCAAGTGCTACAAGAACGGGGTGTGGGACCTCATGGAAGATTTTGAGGTTTGGCATCAAATCCATTCTAGGAAAGAGAATCAAGGCTGCGAGCGGGCTTGCGGCGGTAGGGCAGCCTTTGACATTGTGGAAAGTATTCAACAAGACAAGGTACAACCAAACATCCACGTGATTGTGAGGCCTTGATGCCGGATAACAATGTCGGTTGGCAAGTGTTTGAAAATGACCAGCAAATCATCCATTTCTTGCGAAGAAGAAGCTGAGTTCTCGGCCAAGAATCAAGAAAAATTGGAACAACGATATGGTGACCAAGTGTGTACAGCAGTGAGAACTAACAAGCTGCCCAAGAGGACTTATCACTTTGGAGTCCATTTTTAATCCCAATGATCGGTTTAGAAAGGAGAAAGCAAACATTCGGGTCAAGAGAGAGGATTCGGTATCCATCTTGGTAGAAGAGAACAAACCATTGCAAATTGGAAGGATGACAATTTGAACAAGAAAGGTATGAGTTCATACAGTGTGTCAAGAGTTCCACGACGTGTTTGCTTGGAGCTATGAAGACTTGAAAGGTTTGATCCCAACTTAGCTCGGCATACCATCGAATTGGATCCAAATACTAAGCACATGTCGAGGCGAGAAACAAAGACCGATCAATCCACACATGGAGCCTCTCATGAGGAAAGAATTGGACAAGGCTGATTGAGTCGAGGATCATATTCCCGATCAAGCATTCTAGTTGGGTTGCCAACTTAGTTCGATCGAGAAAAAGAGTGGAGAGATCAGATTGTGTGTTGACTTGAGAGACTTGAATAGAGCCTCTCTCGAGGACCATTACCCACTCCCTTCCATGGAGCAAATCTTGCGAGTTGTGGCTGGCTCAGAGGTTTCACTACTTGATGGCTACTCGGGCTATAATCAGATTATGGTGAAGGAAGAAGACCGGTTCAAGACGGCCTTCACCACCAAATGGGGCACATATGCCTACTGAAGATGCCATTTGGCCTATCAAATCTTTGGAGCCACTTTCGAAAGGGCAATGGATATGGCATTCAAGGGGTTGATCAATAAAATAGTTCTGATATATCTTGATGACATCACTGTATTCTCCAAAAATGCAGTGGATCACCTCTTTCATCTGAGGCAGGTATTTCAGAGGTGTAGAAGATTTGGGGTATCATTGAATCCCAAAAAATGCATATTCCTGGCTCATGAGGAAAACTTCTAGGCCATATTGTTTCAAAGGAGGGATTGACGATTGACCCAGAAAGAGTTGAAGCAATTCGAGCGTTGCCATTGCCAAGTCACAAGAAGGCTCTTCAAAGCTTCTTGGGAAGGATCAATTTTGTCCGCAGGTTTGTTCCAAACTTTGCAGCTCTCGTAAAGCCAATAACGCTGATGTTAAAAAGAGCATGGCATTTAAGTGGACATCGAAGGCAAGGCAAGTTTTGAGGCAATAAAAGAGGCCATATCTCAAGCTCCCACTCTCGTCAATCCAGAGACTTCTCCAAGGGTTTCATGCTTTATATGCCTTTGGTGGTGGAGACACAATTTCTGCAATCTGGCACAACAAAACAAAGAAGGATTAGAACAACCAATTGCTTTCTTTAGTCAAGGCTTGGAGGAATACGAAACTAGGTACTCTTTCATTGAAAAGCATGTACTTGCAGTGATCAGGAGTTTAAAGAAATTCAAGCACCTAGTCTCGAACAACAAGATCCAATTATTGGTCTCTCATGCGGGAGTCAAGGACTTCCTTCTAAACAAGGATTTGAATGAGAAACGTGCAGGATGGATAACCCGTGTCATGGAATATGACATCGAGATTAAGGTCACCAAACTAGTACGTGGGAAGGGACTATGCGAACAACTAGCCTTGAGTCAGCAAGTTGAAGCAGGTAATGGAAAAGAGGTTGTCTTGGTACTACAGGATGGTCAAGAACAAGAAAATGATGATGTGCCCACTCCTTGCTGGACTCGAATATGATACACTTCCTACGGCACGAGGCCTATGCCCTCGAGAATGAAGCAAAGACCCAAAGGAGACACTTTAGATTACAAGCCATTCCATATGTGCCATTGTTGATGGTGTTTTGTTTAAGAAAGATGTGAATGGAGTTCTTCTTGAGATGCATTAGGGACAAATCAGATTGAGAGGGTGTTGGAAGAGTTCCATGATGGACCATTTGGTGGTCATTTTGCACCAGAGTGACAGACTCTCAAAATCATGAAGGCTGGTTATTATTGGCCTAAAATCTTGATGATTGCTATGCATGGATCAAAGGTGTAAGAATTGTGCATTCTTCACGGGGAAAAGAGAGACTTGCTGCCTTCCATTACATCCAATCTCGGTTGACCAGCCATTCATGCAATGGGGTTTGGACTTCATTGGAGTCATTAATCCCAATTCAAGCCAAGGGCACAAATGGATTTTGTGACCACGGACTATTTCACCAAATGGGCCAAGCGTGCTTAGCACTCGAAAAGAGGCAAATGAGTCTAGCATCTTAGACTTTTATGAGGGATAACAACCAGATTTGGTATACCTACTACAATAATCTCGATAATGCATTGGCATTCATAGGTTCCAAGATTACGAGAATGGGCTATCGAGAATGGAATCTATTTGAGCACCTCTTCAAATTATTACCCTGAGGGTAATGGACGAGGCGAGAGTCCACGAACAAAAATTTGCTAAGAATCATCGGGAGACTCTAGATGAAAATCAAAGAACATGGCATACCAAGCTAAAATCAGCATTATGGGCTGATGAGAGAATAACACCAAAGAGGTCTACGGGTAATTCCCCTTACAAGTTGGTCTATGGAAAAGAGAGCGTGTGCCTATATCATTAGAAGCTTCACTGCATTGGAGTTCATGAAGCGATTGGAGTTGGCTGAGTTCGAACCATGGAGGCCGGTATGCGAGTTGATGGAGCTGCGAGATCGAAATCAGGCATCCCAAGATGGAAAAGGATCAAGCTTTGATCGAAGACCTTTGATAGGAAGGCGAGGATAGATCCTTAGAGTTGGAGATCTAGTGTTGAAATGGGATGTGGATAGAGCAAAACCGGAAGGCATTCAAAATTTGATGCCATTTGGAGTGGCCCATACATGGTCACGGGATGTAAGGATAGTAATGCCTTCGATTGTCCTCATTGGATGGAGAAGAACTCCCGATTCGGTTAATGGAATCTATCTTAAACATTCTTCTAGAAATAAAATTTACCCTTGTAAATATTAGCCTAGATTTTCATTCCTCTAAGTGCGTATGCACATTGTCTTGTTGTAGTTAGGTTTTGTTTTCCCTAAGTGCTTTGGCACGAGGTTTTGTTGCCTAGGTTGGATTTCTACGAGTTCGGCGTGCTCTCGAGAAGGAGTTGCGGTATCCTCCTCGGGATCGGAGTCGGGTTGGTTTAAACAGTTATTTGATTATGACTCCATGCCCAATGGATTGCTTGAGGCCAGCGATCTTCATCTAGCGGGCGAGATGACCCATTGAGTCACCAAATTGTTATCAAATTCACCCCCAGGGTAATTTTGATAACATGCATCAGTATATTCAAGTCCCAGGAAAATAGATTGATTCAAGGCCCAAAATCATGTTTTTGGGGTCCCCTCGAGCTAACTCTCCCATCCAAAAAAAAAGGTTG
The DNA here is from genome assembly GCA_018340775.1 of Taxus wallichiana var. yunnanensis. Lineage (NCBI taxonomy): Eukaryota > Viridiplantae > Streptophyta > Pinopsida > Cupressales > Taxaceae > Taxus > Taxus wallichiana. The sequence continues at coordinate 705,929,517 of CM031242.1, read as the reverse complement.
AGAAAATGGAAGAAATTGCAAAAAACAAGCTTGGGCCGAAAAAATGAAGAAAATCGGCTAAGTCCTAGTCTAGGTAGTCCTTGGGGCCAGTTGGGACGTCGGGGCGCGAATCGGCCGAAAAGCCTCCGGCGTCCAGCCATGTGACAGCAATGGGACATTGGGGCGTCGGGACGTGGGGCGCGAAAAGCGAATCGGCCGGCCGAAAAAAAAAATTGCCTAAGTCTTGTTTCACGCAGTTGGGACATCTCGGGACAAAAGGCGTGAAGGACGCGGATCGGCGGTTTGGCGCAAGTCGAGTCCATTTCGGGCGGTTGAGAAGAATTTGTCCCGAGCGATCAGGACAGTTGGGACAAAAGTACGCGGAGGACGAACCCGGCCGGATTCGGCGAAACAGGGAGACTTTCGTTTGGGACATCGGGGCAAAGGTATGCGCGGGGGCGTGAAAAGCCGAAGAGCGAGAGCGAATGGAATCTTGCCACGTGTCTTCACCTCAAAGAGGGACAAGGAAGCCCGAATCGGGTGGTTCGGAGAAATTTGTCCCAGGCAGTTTGGGACATCCGGGCAAAGGTACGTGAGGGAGGCGTGAAAAAGCCCAAGAATCCGCCAAGCGTACCATGTGTCCTAAGGAGCGGGAGTGCCACGTGTCGGAAAATTGAAAAGTTTTTAAGTCGCTCCTCGAGGCCCGAACCAATAAAATAGTGCCACGTGTCCAAGTTTAAAGGCCCAAAGTAAAAAAAGGAATTTTTAGAGAATGAACCCGTGGATGAATCGAGTCCAATCGACACGTGTCATCCAGTGGCGGTGCGCGGGAAAAATTCAAATATTTTCCCGACGATCCGTTTTCGCTTTGTTTTTGCCCTAAATCTTGAGATCGCCATATCTTTTGATCGAGCTCGGATTTTCACGTTCTTTATATCAATGGAAAGCTGGTGAAATTCTCTACATGATTCTAGGGTCAATATTGCATTTTGGTTCAGTTTGGAGTGAGAAAATTGAGAAACACCTCTGGCACGTAATAATAGACAAGTAGACGTTTGACAACCACTTTAATACAACAGACAGGTTCGCCGTTTTACGCTGGAAGCGTCCGCCATTTTGCCAGGATTCACCATTCTACCCATAATGAGATGAGTTAAATGCAACCTAGAAGTGGTTGGGGTAGATCTGGATTTCCTCTCTCTTCCCTCTCTCATTCTTCCTATATATTGTAAGGAGGGGCTTCTTTCTAAAGGTCGAACATTTCTGTTTTGCTCCTCCCTTCTTCTCTTTATCAGGTGAATTTGTGGAGTTCGAACCTCCCATTTGAAACTGTAATGTGACTCTACCTCTTGGCATTTTGTAGTGTATTGTATCAATCTTTGGAGCAAGTAATGCATGTCTGTGGATGATTCTCAACCCTCTCTGTGTTCATTTGCATCCTCCTGGTCTTTCACTGCAAATTTTGTTATCTGTGCATGATCTTGCATCACATTTGAATGGTCTGTGTTTATTGGCAAGATAGGTGTTCTTCATTCCTCGGTGCATCACCTCTGTTAGCTTAGGTTTATTTTTGTACATCTTCTTACCACTGTCTCATGAAACATCAACCTAGAAGTCGATCAACGTCCGGGGTCTTTGTGATTTTGCATCAATAGTTTTGGCATGCCCGGTGGGACACTAGAGGTCTCATTTTTATTGCAGGTGAAGTTGATGTGCATCTGCTGCAATTTTCTTGCTTGAAAAGAGCTATTATTTGCATATCGCGACTCGAGGGAAGAATCAACTGGTTTCAGCAGTGCAGGCCTAAAAACTCATGAGAAGAGTCACCACAAGGTCAAGAGTTGGAGAAGAAGAAGTGTTGTTTGAATACCTGCAATTATCTCCAAGAAGAAGGCAAAGAGGAAGAAGGATTCAAAGGTCTCCATCTCCACCAAACAGAACTCTCTCAACTCCTCCACCTAGTAGGCCTTTCATTCAGTCAACAAGGGTTTTAAGACCAATTAGAATGGCACAAAACAACCCCTATGTCAACTTCACAGGCAGCAGCCCACTTGCCCTCAATGCATAACATCCAATTCCTATTGCAGCCTTGAAGAACATTCCGTACTTCACTTTGGAGAAAATCATACTACCCTGTGATCATGTTAAAGACATTGCCAACCTTTGTGCGATCCATGAAATCAATGAGATGCAAGTGGTCATCAAGGATTCTTGGCGTCTTCATTCAAGGGTAAAGCATTGCGATGGTTTAGAAGCCTTGGAGCTGGTTTTATCACAAATTGGAATTAGTTTGTATATAGCACTTTATGCTTTTGTGTCGGGCTTATCATCGAATCGAGAGTAGGAGGAACATTGGAATTTTCTCTGTGGACTTCAAAAGCCAATTTGACCTTTTTTTCCTCCATTCCTCCAATCATCTGAATAACCGATGTTCCTTCGGTGGGTGGAGATACAATGAAGCCTTAGAACAATTCCGCAAGTTCTGTTTGACCCAAATTAATTGATGCGGGTGATCAAATCACCGTGAGAACCTAATAAATATTCCACAATTTCTATCCAAACCCAACTTAACTGATACGGGCGATTAGAGCACTGTGGGAGCCTTATAACCATTCTACAATTTCCATCCAAACATGACTTAACCGATGCGGGTGATGTTAGAATCACAATAGGCGAGATGAGGGCGAATCAGTCCTCTACAAAACTTTAACATCAATTACTTATACTTGTGTGATTCATCAAACTTATCCATTTAATAATTCATTAACCATATGTGTGCTTATTATACATTGAATAACCATACACAATAACAAGATGCAAGAGAGAACACAAGAACACCAAATTTAAGTTGGAAACCATCAAGGAGAAGAAAACCCATTGAACCTCCACTTATATTACTCAAAACAAAGGACTTATGTGAATATTACACATCACACAATATTTCTTTAGTGAGGTGCCAAGCCCAAAATGAGCACCAACCCCTAGTTTAGTAGAAAACTAACCCTATAGAGAGGATATGCGAGTCTTTATTTTTACTCAATTTTGTAGGTGTCTTTGGCACTTCACTCAGACATATCTAAGTGCTCACCCGAAGCGCATGAAGCTACCATGTCCCTCTTTGTTATTGTCTTTCCAAGGTATTAGCATGCATGTTCATAATAACCATAATCAAAGTGTATATTCCATCATAATAACTAGATCCATGAGCTCAATTGGAAACACACATAATAAATAAAGCATAGTGATCACATAAGAATTAATACCAAATTTACCATGCAAGAACCATGAACAATTATGTCAACAAATAATATCTATCCACAACGATCCATTATATTAACTCATCACAAAATAGTAGCTGAATATATTGTAATAATGTCATAAAAGTCATGTGTGCAAGTTCATACCAGCATCATAATCCTTCTACAATATAATCTCAACACTGAGAACTCTCTAAACTATGCGAGATCAATTTGATCATGCAACCTATTTTGAGAAGTGAATGGGTGGGGAAGGGAAATAGGGGTGGGGTATTTCCTTCCCCACCCATTCACTTCTCAAAATAGGTTGCATGCTCAAATTAGCCATGCACTGCTACAAAGATAACTATGAAGCATACAAGTTTTGCTAATAATAGATTATCTCTATATTTCAACCCTGATCTAATCATATTATTAGCTCTAACTTTACATGTATCTAGATCTTATACTTGTTCCCAAAATATCATTTTCTTAGTCTTGAAGTATTTTTCCTTGATCCAATGTGTGCTCTGCACTCCAACCTATCTTTAGCCCGTAACATGCGAAAATAGCTAAGTCCCAAACTCTATCTCTCTTGGGCATGCCCTTCTTTCACCAAACATTTGTGTGTGCCTATGTGCCCCCTTCCTACACCGCCTTTTCTCATGTGCCTCTAATACTTAGGTAATATTTCACCAAGCCAAAATTACCCCACACTAATGTCATTTCCACCCTCAACAATGGGGTTTCTCAAATTAAATCTCCAAAGAATGAATTTACGAATGAATAAATAGAGGAAATAATGTGAAGAATAGTTCATCAACCAGCATGATATTCTTGAATAGTTAGGAATAGCTCAAGGTACTAATTCTGATGTCACCTCCAACTCGTTCTAGTCATTGAGCACCTTCTTTGCCTTTGCGTGAATGTCTCCAAGCTGCATTCATTTCTTATAAGGTCATATTCTCAACCTTGTAATTCAATTCCTGTACTAAATTTGCTAACCCTGACACCATGCCATCCATTACGTCCATTCACCACTCTATCAAATTTCCCAACTCCTTTATTCTGTCATCATGAGGTTCCCTAACTTTGCCTTAAGCGTGCCACACTTCTCTGTTAATAACATCAACCTCTCCTCCCGTCCCAAGGTGACATTTTTCTTTGTAAAAAGGACTTAATTTTCTTCTATCAATGTCCTTGTTTTTATTATTGGCTCTAGATATTCACACACCGTTAGCACCAAATTCTCCCTTTTAGTTCATCTTTTATAGTCTGCAGTAAGGCATCATATTCAACTATACAACGCGTAACCTATTTCTTTATTCTCTCCTTCTCTGCTACATCTTCCTTCTCCCTCTGCGAATCCATATCCTTGGTTTCCTATGGCATGCCTGACTTCTTGTCAAGCATGAGGTGAACAAAGTGCTGCAAAAAGTGTAAGGAGGAAGAGTATGTTTGATCTATAACTGCGTCAAATTCTGGATATGCCTATATGATCTCTCCTCTAATCTCTGCGGAAAACCCCATAATTTTCTCCTTCTTCTCCTTATCTTTCCTTCACCCCTCATCCAGGTTGTGTTTTTGACAAAAATTGATCAAAAACTAATCAACCCTTTTACCTATCACAAAAGGTTAAGACAGAATCGAACCAAATTTAATCGTGTAGGAGACTTAGAAAATATTCTAAGTGTTTAGGGTAGTTTATATCTTAATTCATTCATAGAAAAATAAACCTAAGATTCTGGGAAATTTTTTAATTCACTTTAAAAGAAAGATTATACAAACAAAAAGAAACAAACAGGGTAAACAAGCAAATAAGAAAGAAAAACAACAAAGAAACAAAACCCCACAATCTGCATGTAATCAACCCTATCCGATAGAGTGATATCTATGAACTAGATAACCTCTTGGAGGGAAGAAAGCAAGCTAGCAACATCCTTCATACATTTATTGTATTCAGTTGCTTAAAATCATAACGCTTGTAGTAATACAATCTGAAATAAACCCTTTTGAATCTTGTTTTAGAAATACCCTTTTTACTCCAGATTTCAAATAAATCCTTTTAACTCCAAATTTGAAAATAAGAATCAAATATATTCTTTTTAACTCCAAATTTCAGATGTGTAGAAACAAAATGCAAGTAAGAAACTAACAAAAATATACACCATGTACACATAAATAATACAAGTCTTTAGAGACTAACATCATTTTATATTAATATGAGAAACTGAATCACAAATGAGAAGTACAAAATCACTGAAATCAAACTTGATCAAAGATTTGATGAATACAATAGCCAAATGGAAAATTATAGACCCCAAAATGCTTAGAAACTCGTGTAAACAACCTTCATGAACCTCTGGATATGCAAATTTAAATATGCAATCAGTTAATAGATTAGACACAAAAAATTAATCTTCAGATAATCAGAATAATGATAATAATAACTGGATATACCTCTGCATCAAATGTTTACACTTAGATCCTCAAATCTTAGGTCACCAAACCCTGTAATCAAAGCTTCATTCAGAATATTTTCACAGAAAATATAGAATGAAATGCACTTAACTCAATATGCAAGTTACCTCTGTGTTCCTCCCGTAAAAATGAGCCCTTCATCTTCTTTTATGATCTCCTCCAACAAACAGATTATAACTAACATCTTTATAAGTAATGATACTTATAGAATAGGAGACCATTTAATTGATATAAAGATAAATCGATTTAAAATATATATATCAATTAAATTTATGATGTATGATTAAAAATCATATCATAAATTTACTATGGAAAAATATTAATGAGAATCAAATATATAGGGGTGGGGAACCCACTTATATTTAAATAAAACATTAATCCAAAATCACCCACATAACCATAACATTTGCATTAATATTTCTAAACCATAAAAATCAAGCTTTAAACATAGAGTTTTAATCTTTTCTAAAACATCTATATTATAGCAACCATATATATCAAATATATTCACATCATAATATATATGTCTAACCGAATCCAAAATCATGACTAAGTCATAATGCCAACAAGTCCACCGAATCCAAATAAAATCATCCCAAAATACCAAAGTTCCAAAGTCAACATAAAGCATCATATTTTAATCATCCCCAGTCAAATCAAGAACTATTCGTGCCATCCACTGCCCTAAGCTCTGTATATTCATATGACTCCATATTCAACATTGCATGTGTTAAAGTACCGATTTCACCATCTACTTCCAGTTTAACACGCTTGACGGGACGTACAACTCCGTCATGGTATGGTTGAAGAGGACCTAACCCATTTAGGAGAATTGTGGGGTCCTTCATCAGAATTTCCTAAGGGAGAAATAGTGGATTATCTTTTTCATTATGCAAAAGGGGATCGCAAATAGGCATGCCTTCGAGAAATAGAGTTTTCATGATTAGAGTGCGAATGATGATGGGCATGTGGGGCATTTACTTTAGGTAAAATGTGAGCAAGATGAACATTTGGGAAATCAATTAGCTGCAGAACTTCACGAAGGATGGGCTCTCTAGAATCAAAATGGATGGAAACACGAGTAGGACACCTTGGCGGACAATTTACCATGGCCCCAAATGAGTTAGAACCTCTTCTTCCACCACAAGGAGAATTTATGCGTGGTGAGAATCCATTATTGTCATGCCAACCTGTATTGGACCGAGAACCCCATGGATTTCCCATCCACTCCATCCAGACCTAGGCATCTATTCACATTTTACATCATGATAAATATCATTTTCAGAACTAGCTCATCCCACAAAATCCAAAGTCAAGGAGATATGAGATTATATCATTATACAATATCATCAACTCACAAAGAGAACCATCATTAACAACTTATGTTGACTCATGTCCAATATCTAAGAATCATATCACTATTTATATTTTAATGACATAATTTCTTCTAAACAACCTCATCATTTGAAACCAAAGACTTAAAGATAAATTATCTATAAGAAGTTCAAATTTAAGCATATAGCAAGTGTTATACAAACCGCATATTATAGACAACATAATTTTTGTTTTTAAATCAAAATATTAATCACTGAGAGATTAAATTGATCTTGATAAATAAAATAATCCATAGAACCAAGTGAAGATCCAAACCCTTTCATAATGAAATTTGCATAATAAGCTTCCACATAGTAGAATTCCTTTAAAAAAGCAAAACAAACACCATCCTCAAAACTATACTAAAACTGTAGATTTGCGTGAAAATGAACTTGAAGACCATTAAAAATATCAACCCAACATCATGAAAGTCATCGAACCCAAAGAGTGTCATGATATGTATATTGAAATTTTATTCATACATTAATAATAAGCACAAAAATACCATATGGGCAACACAATAGACCTATAGACAGTCATTAATCATGCCAAACTTTGCAATATTAGTCCACGAAGATTTTTCCAACACATCATCTCATTACCCACCAAGGGATTTTAACATCTAATAAAATATTATAATTTAAAGAGCAAATGAACATATATCATATTACAATTCCATTACAAAAATTTAATATTGGGCCTCCAAAAAACCAAAAATATCTTCAAGAAATCATGATAAACCCATATATGTTCTCAAAAATTCCAAAACATGCTAAAACTGTGAGTAATAAAGAAATATTTTCCATAGGTCCGGTATCCCTTTTCTCTCCAAATAATAAGATTCACCAAAATGACAACCTTTTAACTCTTTTGAGAAGACAAAATGTTGCTCTAAGGAGAAGACACACAAATGATGTGTGCACGGGAACAAGGCGCATTTGGAGGCATGGGAAGATAGGGAAGGAAACACATGCCAGAACACTTTGGCTCAGGACTTATCCGTTTTATGGATAGGGGCTATTTTTGGAGATAGCGTGCGAAGCACACATCAAGATGAAGACTTGCTCTACATGCAATGGTATTTTGGGAACAAGTGGCTGAGAAGTGCCATGCATAGTTTAGGCTAATAATAGGATTTCTTCTTAGAGTTAACTATAGGACATCTATTATTAGAACACTTGCATGTGTGCATGTTATTGTAAAGGTGAATGGCTATTATCAGCATGCAACCTATTTTGAGAAATGCATGGGTGGTGAAGGTCAAGTCCATACCTCTATAAATATGTATTGAACTATGTAGTTTAGAGAGAGAGAGTGAATTATTATAGAGTTATGTTGCTCGTTCTGATGCACGCATGATTCATGGAGATACTTTATAGTGTAAGAAGCTTATGTGTTTTACAAAATGTAATGGAGAATATTGGTGGATAATGTGTTAAATAACCTTGTATGGTTAGCCTTATTATTGGAATTGTTTAGTTCATGGTTCCCTAAGATCTAGATCTAGTTTATGCACTGTGAAATTTTAATGTTTAGTTATGGACTTGAATATGATTTAACATCATCACACTAACGTCTCTGGCAAACTCTAAAGAGGGGCATGGTATCTTTTTGCACTTTGGGTGAGTGCTCAAATGACTAATGTGCCAATGCACTAATTCATAGTAGATTCTAGGCCGCATCAAACTAAAGTACTCTACGACAAGTAAGAAAAAAACATCTAGAACCCATATTTTAAGTGAACAAAACACAACCAAAGTAGGTAGGGGGAGAATCACAAAGACTTTATACACTTCCCCAAAATAATCATACCCAATTCATAAACGAATGAAATAAATCAAAATATACGTAGATAGTGATAATCCCACTCAATACAGTCTTCAAATGAAAGCTTAAACTCATCAAACAACCAAAAGTTAGTCTAAAGTTTAAGCATACCTCGAGAGAAAGCTAGTACCAAGGTCGATTCCCTAAGAGCACCTCGACACCACTAAAAAATTGAAAATGGAGGACAAAACCAATCAAGAAAAAAATTTGGTAGGTTTTCCATTTGCAGAGAACAATGAAAATGAAATAACATACAAACTTCACAATAATGATAGAAGAATGGGTTCGAGGTTGAGCATTCAATGCTCGAGGTACCTCGAGCCCTATACCATTAAAGCTTGCCTTCTACCAATCATAAATGACCATAACCCAAAATTACCGCTCCACTACCAAAATGCTACTTGTCATTTTTCCAAAAATCAACGATGGGAACATATAAGCTGCCAAGTTTTCCATGTGATATCGTTCAAAATGGTCACTAAGCTAAGTGATGCCAAACATGCTTTATGACCTAATGTTCCAAATGCCTTTTGAACGATTAATAGAGGGACCAAACATATCACCCTGATCCAACAATCCAAGCTTAAAATGAAGTGTCAAAATGTGACCTTATAACAAACAACTTAGATCAAACATTAGACACCCTGGAGTCCCAAACAATGCTACCATGATATCACAACAGAATTCATGACTATTATCCAAGAACAATACTATCCAACTAATCATATTTGATGTCGCATAATGTAGAATTAGTATAGATTAAAGAAAGTGACACTTACCGATATCAATTACTTCCAAAAAGGGAAGAAGATATAGATCAAAACGTGAGCTTGGAAGTTGAAGATAGTTAATGTAAATTGAAACTCAAATGTCATCTTTAATGAAACTACAACCATCAATCTATAAAGTGTCCAATGTAGCATAGATATATCAATGTGAATATTTAATCATATTAATGCCGACATGCAAATGTATCAAACCACTTTAAACATGAAATGATAATTGAACCAAAGTTTTTAATTAAATAAAGTGGCCCCCGCCATATATTTTGCATATTTAATGTAAGAAGGGACAAAAGAGGACACTTTGATGCACAGTAGAATTTTTAAAAGAGAGGTAGGTAAAATTTGAGGTATAACAAACTGCTATACTTGTTCCTTCAGGCTCTTATTATCCTCTAGCAATGCCCTAAGTGTGGTTGCCTTATCTACATTTCTATAAACAAATTCAGTTGCCATCTTAGTTAAGGCATTACTTTCCCGATCATCTGTGAAATTTTTCAACCATATTATTATGTGTGTGGCTTGGCATTTCTTATTCATCTTCCTTTTGATGCATGCTTTCTCTGTCACATCAAATTTAGGATCATCCAGTGATTTTTCATGCTCCAAGACAGTTGTTTCCTTGTGCACATATTTGCTACCTCTGAATCCATTAACTCCCACCCATATAATTTCTCGGATCCAACGTACTCTCAAACTTCACATGAATTATTTTAAAGGGGTCATCAATGTATCTGAGTGCAAGCATATTGTACATCTCTTCACCCTTATTCCTCCCAAAATGATGCCCCTTAGGAATATGCACTTTAGTATCTATACTTGAGCCTTCACCTATGGCGCCCGCTTGTTCTCTAGTAGGCTCATCGATGGTTCGCCCTCATCCTTTTCTTTCTCTTCTCCTACGGTGTCTCTTTCTTCCTCGCACTCTTCACACACCTCTGTATCATTTTACATTTCTTTGTTATGAGGCTCCTCTTCTGCTTTATCAATAACAAGTGTATCATGGACTCTATGTGCACTTGCCATTGGATACTTCCTCCTCGCTCTCCTTATTGGTCACATATTTTCACCTCTTCTTCACTTGGTTCGGGATTTATTGGAGAGGTTTTGGGTGATTTCCTTCTTTTGGATGTGAGTGTCTTGCGTTAGTGCACTATGTCATTATCTTCCTTAGCACTCTTCTAAACCCTTGATCCCTCGTGCTACCCTTATCTTTCTCTATCTCCTCAGCGTTCATCTCCTCTCTCATTTATCCCCCTTCTTTATGACTGGGAGGAGTAAATTCACATCTTATCTTTTCCCCTACTGTTGGCTGCCTCCATGAGCCATGGTCCAAGCCACCACTATCTTCCTTCCTTCAATTCTTCCTCTTCATGAGGTTCTTCCTCATCTAAAATCATGGATTCATCATCCTGCAATGTGCCCATTGTATGCTTCCCTTTGGAAACTCAGGGAGCTTAAACTCATTTTCAATATACTTCCCACTCACCAATTTGGGCTTAAGGTAGATCTATACCTTAGCCATGCCTATGTACCCAACTGCCAAGCTCATGGAGCTGATGTTTACATCATTAGATATTAACTTCTCTATATAGGTAGACTTACCTAGATACACATATATCTTCCTGAGCGTATGGTACTCGTAGTCTACATTGTCTGTATCAAACTTCAACTTGTGTGCATTAGAGAATTTGTTTAGTGAAGCTTGAAAGTAGCGTGTGGTGAAGGCATAAGGGAGCTTGCACCATGGGCTCCACTTTCCATCCTTCATCCCAAACCTGTCAATGCAAAAATGTTGGAACACCGCAAAATGAGCTTGCTTTTCTAATACCAAAGGAAGATCCTTGGGTATTCTCCATTCATTCTCGAAGGCCTCACGCATGCACTTATACCAAATTTCCAGTATTTTTTTGTAAGGGCCATTCATGGATCCCTCATAAGTGTACTTCTCAAATCTCACTGCAAGAGATTTCTTTTCCTCAGGGAATTTCTTGATTTTATCCTTTGGCCCATCGGGAACTCTAATCTCAAAAATATCATTGACAAAAGTATGGCACCAAAGCTTATCTTATCCCCCTACTTTTCTTCTTCAATGATTGTCTTAGCTATAAAATCATATACATTGTATACAACCCCCTTAGAAATATTTTTACCAATATGCAACCATCTCTTGTTTACCTAAGTCCAATGTTCCTAGTTATTTAGCTTAGTGAGAAGATGGGAAACAACTTTAATCACAAGGTATGACTCCAGCTTCTCAATGTATATGGTGTGCATACCCTTCACATATGATAATTCTATAGAAGTCACCTCCACACCAACATCATTTGTAAGGTCACTTCCAATTTTGGTGCCCGAGATCCTTAACCTAGTCAAATTTCCAATCCAAGGCACTCGCGAGGCACACCGTCTTCCGAGAAAAATAGAAGAAGTCCTCATGGAATCGGGACATCAACCATTGGTATAATCTCTCTGGTTTGCCAAATTATGACAACTCATAAATATGCAAGATCCTAGTATTCTCCAACAACATCTCGCTAGAGTCATCATAGATTGGCTTATCATCTACTGTGTGCATATCTATCTTCTTCACCAAGTTTTTATCCATATCATCCTTGGTTTCCTTTTTTCAATGATTGTAATCGCTTACCTTAATCCTTCTGATATGTGACTCCAAATCTCTTCCCATTATCATTCCCTCGGATACCGCATTTATGAAAATCTACTTTTAGGGGCGTATTCAACTTCTACCTCCATGTTCTTCTAATTCTTGTTTCGTGTAGCTGCTCCAGGTGATTTCTTGGCTGTCATTGCAATGATTATAACACTTCTTGCACTTTTTAAAAAACTGTAACTTCAAATCTGTGTGCCCTAGCTGTAATTTTGTTTTCTTAAACCCTAGCTCCACAAGTCTACTTCTGCACGCCTCTCGGTCCACTCAAACACCCTTCTAATGGAGATCTATTAATGATTGTGCACAAATAACATTGGTTTGATGCTGTAAATGCTTTCTCTTGCACTTCGCACTTAAATCACTCTTTGAAATGCATTTCATAACTCGAACTCTTCAACGTGCAAGGTAAAAATAAAACCACAAGCACCCATTTTATATATTTTTCAAATTTTTCTGCATTAATTTATCTCCCCTACCACCATACTCAACGTTAATTACGCCTTATTTCTTTGTCCATTATTTTTCATTGATTTTTCGCACCCCATTTGTAACCTTCAGGGCGCCCACTACTTCTCGACCACATACTTCCTTACACGCTCCTCCACGCGCCAAGTGCATCAACCAATGTGCCTCATCCCAAGTAGTTTCCCATGCTACTACCTACCTCATGTTACACTTTGTGATCATCCTTCTTCGTGTGGTCTTCAATCTGAGAAAAATTCCTTAAAATCACCTTCAATCCAAGCACCTGTAACATCTTTCTTCTATGTGCACCAATATTTCAAAGGAGGTTCAAGTTTCAACCCATATATGTACATGCATACCACTTATATCTACTCCACCCCACACTAAAAGTATGTGCGGTCCTTTGTGCATGAATCCAATAGATAGAAATCAGCTACTAGCACACAAGCACACTTATAACAATTAAAAACTGAATTAAATTGACAAAGCATATCAACGATGAAAGGAAACACATTAAAGGAAATGCATTAAAGGGAAACATAATCTAAGTAGCAATATTTTCTTATTACAAACACCAAGAAGATTTATTTATAGTAGGGCTTCATCCTACTCCCATTGAAGTAACCAAGCAATAAATTGTCATCCAGTGAATGTTACTGGAAAGCACCTGATTCTAATATCTTTGTTACTACAAATGGTCCCAACCAATGAAATTTCAACTTCCCAAGGTGGTGCATGTAAACTTTGAATCAATGCTTTATTCCCATATGCCTATCATGCCATACTTTCTATCTGGGATTTTTTGTCTTCTTTGGTTCCATTGTGTAATAGCATGCTGCTCATCCAACTACATTAGTTTTTCTATGTGCTCCTCAACATATTTCTCATCATCGAGTCCTCCTGCATGCACAATATGTTGGCATGTGTGTTTAGCGATCCCCGTGAGTTTTGTGACATGGACTAACCACCTCTTGTAGATCCTAACTCTGGTGATTGTAGTGGAGACTAATACCTATGGGTTTTGGTCTAATGGCAATCATGGTCCAACAAATGGTATCAGAGCGATAGGTCTCGAGTTTGAAACTCACTCGGGTACACTGAGGGGGAGATTGTTGGCATGTGTGTCCAACACTCCCCGAGAGTTTCATGACATGGACTAACCACCTCTCGTAGATCCTAACTCTGGTGATTATAGTGGAGACTAATACCTATGGGTTTTGGTCTAACATAAATCGTGGTCTAACATAATACACATGGATGACAACATAAATTCCACAAGAAACACATCCTCCATTCCAAACACAAATTGAAAGGGTGTGGCCTTATTCAACCTCTTGTAGGCCAACCTATATGCCCAAAGTACAACAAAGACTTTATCATCCCGTATTTTCTTCCAACATCACATATTTTTTTCGGTGTTTGTCCCAAAGTTTTGTTGAAAGCTTCAGCAGCATACCATTGGCTTTGTGGTGATAGGGTGTTGTCTAATGGTGTTCCACCATAAACTCGCCAATAAAATCTTGATGGTCTCATTCAAAAAATGTGTTCCTCTGTAGACATGTAGTTTGATCAAAGCACTATTATCTCTAATATTGCACTAACTATTCTCTTCCTCGCAAATTGACAACACATTGTCAGTTAGATCTATCTAACTCCCCTTTTACGACACTCTTTTGGTCTTATTCCTCTTATAAGTCAATTAAATAGGCTATTATAGCCTCTTCTTGGCTAGAATCCTCTTCTTTACCACTTCTATTATCTTCTTGGACTATCAATCCATTTCATTGGATTGATTAGGCCTTTCAGAACCCTCCCAGAACCCTAATTTCTCTCTAAACAAGATTAATTAGTCTAACCTAGGTTAATTACCCTAAAACATGATCAACTTCTTCTAAACTTAGTCAAATCTTGCTTTGACTTGCTAATTAACATGTTGACTCCCTTTTAGTCCCACATGCACCAAAAATCCTTCCATTTCCCAAATGGAAAACTATAAATAGCCCACTACCCCCCTCTCATTTTCAAGAACACTTCTTCCCTCTAACATAAACTATAGTATTATTGCTAGGATTAGGAGTTTTATTTCATCTTATTAGGCTATTTTGCTTTATCTTTTGTATTTCATCACAACACATGGTGTAAATGGGAAGAACCATTGGCCTTGAAGCCATTAATGGTGAGATCTCATTCTCTTAAAGCATAAATTGATTGCTTAGATCCTTGTTGGGCTCATTTGATTAAGCTTTCAAGATTAGAGGTTAATTACATTTGTTAAGTTTGCTTGTTTGCTTTAAACTAATGTATGCAAAGAAGGAATCCTTATTTTTTCTTAACGATGGTCCATTGATCGGTTTTGCACAAAGCTTTGGGGTTCTTAAGTGTTCTTACCCCATTCCATAGCTTTTGTAACCTTTCTTTGAACACATTTGGCATGCCGGTGGGACACTAATGTCCATCCTCCATGAATGGAGGTCTTTTGAGTTTTTCAAAGTTCACTTACGGTGTTTTTTTAGAGGAAACAACTTGTTATTTTCTTATTTCCATTTCTAAAGCTAGTTAAATCACCCTTGTTTGCATATATTTTGTGGGTTTGAACTAGAAATAAGATTCTTTGACTAATAAATAACCTATTTGCTTTTGAAATTTTCAAAATCATGAATTTTACGAGTTTTTCGGGGTACACTCGGGTTTCTTGACAAGGCATGTCTCTGTCGAAACCCTAGCGTTGGCATTGAGTTGGCATGTGTCTTTTTGAGAGGTGGGCATCTTCGTCGGTTGGTGAGTATACCCTGTGACTTTGGACGTGTTGGCGTATATTGTCTTATTGTGTAAACTCTATCATTTTGACTAGGCCACGTCTCTGTTGAAACTTTGGTGTCTCCATTGACCATTGAGCATCCTCATGTCTCTGGAAGCATTGGTGTCTGCTACCATACTATGTTTTCTGACATTTTTTCCTATAAACGTACCCATTGAAAAAAAGAGCACACGCATCAAAACCTTAGTGTACCTATCGACAGATGGCATCGGTACGCGTAAGTGTTATATCCCTCATTAGTTTTTCCTGCCATGTGTTTGTGTCGATTAGGGAATGTATCCATCCATCACCGGGGTGTGCTAGTGTCATTCTCGGGGCCTATATGCGTCTCGTGTTAAAACTTGAAAATATTTCTCCAGTCATCGTAAACTCATTTTTCTAAACGTTTCAAGTTTTTAAAGACTAACAAGGTAGATGTAGGGTTTTGTTTTGTTATTTCAACTTGCATAGCTTAAGTGTCTTCATTTCTTGGCTTGAAAAAGCTTGTAAAGTGTGTATGCTCTCTCCTCACACCTTCTAGGAAATCTTGGAGATCAAAAGCACTTGTACAAACTTTATGTCACACTTTAAAAACACTTGTTCTATGATTCTAAAGAGTAAAATAATTTCCATATGATTTTTCTTAGTAGAATTTTCACATTGTGTATGCTCTTCCTTCGTGCCATTTGGTGATCTTAGGAATCAAAAGCAAAGTGTAAATTCTCTTTCTTGATATCAATTTGTGAAATGGAAAATTACTAAACTCATTGTCTGTAGGACCTAACACTTGTTAAAAGAAAGGCATCAAAACAAAACACAAAACTTCTAATACATGTGTTTACATGCAGATTGCCAAATGGTGTGCTACTTGAAACCACATTTAAGTTAAAAAGATAAAAAACACACCATTCCCCTTCACATCTGTATTATAGGTTTTGGAAAAGGGTACGTCCTATCTGCTCAATCGAAACCTAACCCCTTTGTCATAACGCCTTAAGCTACAAAATGAGGGTGGTTCAAAGAACCTAAAGTAATCCACCGCTATGTAACCTCGTGGATGAAACAGAAACACTCCGCTTAACCACTTAACTAGTACGCCTTGTGAGTTAGAGTCAAAGATTTTTATATTGTGGCTCCAAAGTGACGATACTGATTGAATGCACTAGTTACTTATTGTATTAGAAGGGGATACCCTAAAGTCAAGATACTCCTAAATCAGTCATTGTGACTCTTTGGGTAAATCGCGCTCACATCTAGACAATCTTTTGACATCTAGTTGAGAGAAAAATTATTAAGGAGGTCATTCTATCTTGGAGCCCACTTTGCTAGTCTGATTTGTCGCGTCAAGCCATCACAAAGTGATGACTCACTTGGAGTTTGAACCTTATTTCTCAAACATGGCAAAGAAACCATGTAATTTTGACCTAAGTTTATTTCATCATAGAATTAAACTACGTCCCACTTAGCTAAGTTTTATTTTCGTCTTGAGACGAGGAAAACTATGCCCAAGTGGCACTTAGTTTATTTTCATCTTTTTGGTCTATACCCTTGCGTTCTCACCGCCCATTTTTTTGGGGTGAGAAAGGAGCATACCTCACGTGTTTTTATCAGAGATAGTACTCACCACTTTTTGTCTATTTATGCCCATCCATGTTTGCGGCTAGGTTGTTAAACATCTAAAGTGTGCAGGTACATTTTTCATATCTTTGATAAAGTCCTTTGATCTTGATTTCAAGATCATCTTCACTTTATTGCGAGTTCGGTTCATCATTTGTCTCTTCTTGAGTTGATAGTTTTTCTCGCATTCTAGTCGCACAATCTTGGTACTTACATCATGTTTTCATTTTTTTAGAATGTGATATAAGTCCCTTTATTGCGTGGTTACGCTACTCACACAATTAAAAACTCCTTGTTATACTTATTACTTGGTTTTAGTTTTGACGTCATCTGAGTCTTTTAAAAAGTGTCGATATCACCTTATATATATCACAATAATGTTGTCTTGATACTAACACCTTGCTTTCTCGGTTAATGTATCGGATAGCATTGTTACGCTATATCTAGTCATAAATTCCATTTTTTAGAAGACTTAGCTTTCATCGGCATTCAAACTAGTTTTAAGTATACCTCTTCGGAGATTATGTCAATACCGCTTTGATATTTAGGTCTTGTTAGAATTCTAACTTGACCTACGCATTGATACGATATTGTCACTATTCATTTTAGGGTATAGGCTTGGTAGCAACAAAATTGAGTGATCATTACATTTAGGTGTGCATATGAGTGTTCTTTGATAAAAATGACTGCATAGCATTGCATCTAGGACACACTGTGGCATATTTCAAACATCACCTCGAACAACTTATAAAATCATACATTTAGGAGCCACGCTAGCTTCATACAAACGTCGAATAGTAATTCCTAAAATCATGAAGATGGAAACAAAATCAAACGAGCATGACTTAGGAGAAAACCCTTTCGAAACCTTCCCATTTAGCGGCAAACAACTTAGCGCCTCTCTTTTCTCAAGTCAAGGATGCGGAGCCATTAATTGACCATAGTGGAGAAGATTTAGACTCTTCTGGAGAGCAACAAAGATTAGACCTAGGCAGATTTGATGAACTCCTATATTATAATAGAGATCAAGTACTCATGCAAGAGTCTTAAAATTAGGAGCTAAAATTTTGCACAAACGCAAAGTAGAAACCAAGGTCATTAATAAAAAAATAGGAGAATGAGTATCACTCTTAGACATAGATAACCCCTTTGAGACAGGGTATGCTTCTACTTCTGGGCAACATCATGCCATTGTTAAAGGAGACCCATCACGATGGCCTCACTACAAAGCTTCACATAAAGTGAAGATTGAGTGTAAAGCTTCACCTCCTCCCAAATTCGATGAAGAAGAGGACCCTTTAGTTGAAGAGGAGGTCCTTCAAAAATAGATCTTGAAATTGAGTTAGAAATTAGCAAATCTAGGCTCTTCAAGAAGAAACATATACAAAGACAAAGACAAAACAAAATCTAGCAAGTATCACTTTGATCCATATACTGACACTACCTTTAAGGTGGCTCAAACACAAAGACCAATGTCACCTACTAAAGAAAAACTCATTCAGAAAGAATTACAATAAATGAAAGATACACTTTCTATGCTATAGGAAGGAAACGTAGGCCATAATAGGAAATATTTGTATGAATAACTATGCCCTTACCCCTTCGATAAGGACATGTTATGGAAACCCTTCCCAAAACACTTTACCATTCCCAAGTTTGATAAGTATAAGTGCAAGAGTGATCCTCATGATCATATAAAATACTTTTGCATGGCTTTCCGGGAGATCACATATAGCGATAACTTCTTTATACGACTTTTCCTCGTAGCCTAGGAGCATTGGGACTAGAATGGTTCAATAGCATACCCAAAGGCTCTATTACACCATGGCCCGCATTAGCGAGAAAAATTAATGCGACATTGTTCCTATATCATGGAAAATGATATCACAATGAACTATCTATGTAATGCAAAAACCCAATGAGACCTTTGCAGGATTTTTACAATGATGGCGAGGGTTAACAAGTTGTTTCCCTTGTGCATTACCAAAAAAAAAGCTATTAAGCATATTTGTTCCTAACTTAAACCTAGAAATAGCCTTCCATTTATAGATGCACTTGTGGCTCTCAAATTTGAAGAGGTCATAGAGAAAGGAGGTCAAATCTAGAAATCCCTCATTGTAAAGGGGATGCTTAAGTATATCGTTAAAGAAAACATGAAGCCAAATCCGTAGACAAACTGAAAATTTTCAATAAAAAAACATGTTGTTGGTGATGGCATTACAGACTCCAAGAGAGTCCAAGCCGTGCATATGGGCCCACTTTTAAAGCTTTCACAATGACCTCGTCCCAAGGCACCCACTAAAATTACGTTCACGCCATTAACAAAATCCCTATCTATTATACTAAAGCAATTAGATAATGTAAAAATGGTGGAATATCCAACTGTGACAATACCATACCAAAAAGATTATCCATAACCTGGTTGGTTCAAACACCATGAGTACTTCGAATTCCACCATGTTAAAGGACACAAGATAGATAGGTGTTTAAGACTACATCACTACATACAAGACCTCATTGAAGAGGGTAAGATCATCGTAGATTCTCCCCTGACTTAGGACAAGGTCCAAATTGTTAGGTTGTGGAGCCTGTTTTCATGTGTGAAAGTGTTGAAGACTGTACACTAAGAGTCTTGCTTAAGAATTTGTCTAGTTATATGGTTTTATGCATATGATAGAAGTATGGAAAAGCATTGCAGATGTGCTTTGAATTTGGGTGTGAATTTTATAGAGTTTGTTAAGCATAGCTCCAAACAGATTTAGCTATTGTATTGAGAGAGCGGTGGCTTGTAATAAAATTTGAGCAAGTGATTCTTGGTGGACGTATTCAAAATTGGGTGAACCACGTTAAATATTGTCTCTTTGTGTTGTGTTATTTTATTCTACACTTTTATTTGAGATCTATAATATTTTCTGCATATTAGTTTCTACTGTTGTGATTCTGTGAGGGATTATTCCGCATATTTTATCCCTTATTTCCTAACAATTGGTATCAGATCCTGATTTGGTTTATTGAAGTGTTGAATCATAGGGAAATTTTTATCTTGAGTGGTAGCTATGGTAGATGATGGAAGATCTAGGGTTGATAAATTCAACGGCAAGAATTTCAGTCTTTGGAAGATGCAGATGGAAGATTACCTTTATCAGAAGGATCTTTATACTCCATTGTCTAGAAGGGTGAACAAACCCTCAAGCATGACAGATGCGAAATGGGATTTACTTGGATAGGAAGGCACTTGGGACAATCGGTCGTGTCTTGCATCTTCGGTATTATTTAATGTTTCAAAGGAAAATACTACAAAATAACTGATGGATGCATTAGGGAAGTTGTATGAAAAACCCTCTGTCTCTAATAAGATATTTTTAATGAAAAAGTTTTTTAATATGAAGATTTATGAGAATGGTTTAGTATCAGCTCATCTAAATGATTTTAATATGGTTGTAAATATGCTAGCTTCGATTACAATAGAATTTGATGAATAATTTAGGGCTTTATTAGTTATGTGCTCTTTACCTGAGAGTTAGAATACCCTGGTAATGGTGGTATGCAACTCGGTTTTTGCTAACTCAAAGTTGAAGTTTGAGGATGTTATAGGGGTGATTCTAAGCAAGGAAATGTGAAGAAAAACTCTTGTGAATATTCTACTTCAGGGAATGCTTTGATAGTGGAAACTAGAGGGAGACAAAAGAATAGAGGAAACCATGGAAAATCAAAGGATCGGGCAAGGTCAAAATCCAAAAGCAAGATAGTATGCTGGCACTGTGGAAAGTCTGGGCATGCAAAAAGGATTTTTGGGAGCTTTGGGACAAGAAGAAACAACAGGAAGAAAACAAGGAGGCAAATGTGGCAACGGGTAATGTATGTCAGGATGCTTTGATTCTTTCTTTGCACAATATTACTGAATCTTGGGTTTTAGATTCGAGGGCTTCTTTCCATGCTTCTCCACATAGGCATTATTTTGTTGATTATGTTCAAGGAGATTTTGGGCATGTTTTTCTTGGTGATGATGAGCCTTGCAGCATAGTTGGAAAAGGTTTTGTTTAGGTTAAGATGTAGAATGGGAATACTTGGCTATTGAAGGATGTCAGACATGTGCCTACATTAAGATGAAATTTGATATCGGCAAGGCAGTTGGGAAGTGATGGTTGTACTATGATATTTATAGTGGACTCTTGGAAGGTTACCAAGGGTTCTCTTGTGGTGGCAAGAGGTAAGAAGGTTGGAACCTTGTATTTAACCACTTATAGCACTAATTTTTGTAATCTTATGACTTCAAAAGTAGATACAACATTGTGGCACTATAGGCTCGGTCATATGAGCCATAAGGGCATGGAGATCATAAAGAAGGATTTTCTTGGATATATAGAAATAAGTTTGGAGTTCTATGAGGACTGCATATATGGGAAACAAAAGCGAGTAAGGTTTCTCAAGGTTGGACCTACAAAGAAAGAGATTAAGTTAGAGTGATGCATTCTGATGTGTGGGGGCCGGCTTAGGTATCATCTCTTGGGGTTCAAGTTATTATGTTACTTTTATTGATGATGCAATAAGGAAAGTTTGGGTTTATTGTATTAGAAACAAATCTGATGTATTTGACACTTTTGTTAAATGGAAAGCCTTGGTAGAGAATGAAACAAGTCTTAAGCTAAAATGTCTCAGGTCAGATAATGGAGGGGAGTATTGCAGCAATAAATTTGATGATTATTGTTCTAAGAATGGAATCCATAGGCAAAATATGGTTCCAGGAACTCCGCAGCAGAATGAGGTATCAGAAAGGATGAACAAAACAATAATGGAACATGCTAGGAGCATGAGGTTACATGCAGGACTACCTCTTTCTTTTTGGGCAGAAGTGGTGAGCATAATTGTGTACTTGATAAATAGAGGACCCTCAAGTGCCTTGGATGGAGGCATACCCGATGAGGCTTGGTATGGTAAGAAAGTTTATTATTCATTTCTTAGAGTCTTTGGATGTGAGGTGTTTGTTCATATAGACAAGGATTATAGGATCAAGCTAGAGGCTAAGTCAGAAAGATGTACTTTCATTGGTTATGGTGGTGATGACTTTGGATATAAATGTTGGAGTATTAAGGAAAAGAAAATCATTCGATCTAGGGATGTGGTCTTTAATGAGAAATTCATCTATAAGCGGCGATTGCGGGAAAGGGATGAATCCAAGAAAGAATATGCAGTGGTAAAGGATCTTCCGGATGGAAAAGTGACACATGAATCAGTTCAAGAACCTCCTCAACAGAACCCCAAAATACTATATTGAGGAGGTCTTCTAGGGTAAGAAGAGAACTGAATGTTTTTCTTCTTCTCTTTATTATTTATTACTCACCGATAGTGGAGAGCCGAGAGATTTGATGAAGCAATGCGGGTAGATGCCAGAAGAAGTGGAAACAAGCCATGGATGAGGAGCATCGGGTTGTCATAGAGAACCGACATGGGGATTTGGTGAAGCTACCCAAGGAAAAAGAGCATTACGAGAATAAGTGGGTGTTCGTAGTCAAAGAGAAGAAGGAGGTAAGAAAAGATATACAGGCCCGATTGGTGGTCAAGGGGTTTGCACAAAAAAAAGGTATAGATTTTGATGAGATTTTTCCTCCTGTAGTAAAAATGACTTCTATTAGAACTATTCTTGGAATAGTTGCAGCAGAAGACTTGCACTTAGAGCAACTTGATGTAAAACTGCATTTCTCCATGGTGATTTAGAGGAGGAACTATATATACAACAACTAGAGGGCTATGAGGTCAAAGGTAAAGAGGAGATGGTGTGCAAATTGAAGAAGAGCTTGTATGGCTTGAAACAAGATCCATGTCAATGGTATAAGAAATTTGATAGCTTCATGATAGAGCAAGGTTATATTAGATGTCATTCTGACCATTGCATGTATACAAAGAAATTTGAGGATGGCAGTTATATTATCTTGTGTTTGTATGTGGATGACATGTTGGTTGCAGGTAAAAACATGCAGGAAATAAAAGTACTCAAGAAGCAGCTAAGTGAATCCTTTTCTTTATGAAGGATTTGGGGGCAACCAAAAAATCCTTGGTATGAGGATGTCTTGGGATAGGAAGGAATGAAAGCTGACTTTATCTCGTAAAGAGTGCATTAAGAAAGTCTTGGAGAGGTTTAATATGTAAGATGCTAAACCGGTTGGGACTCCTATGGCGGTAGCCATTTCAAGTTATCAAAGGAGCAAAGGTCCCAAGATAGAGCATGAGAGAAACCAAATGTCTAAGGTACCTTACTCATCAACAGCTTGCGCTTTAATGTATGCCATGGTATGTACAAGGCTTGATATTGCCCATGCAGTGGGAGTGGTGAGTAGATTTATGAGTGATCCAGGCAGAGATCACTGACAGGTAGTAAAGTGGATCCTTCGGTATTTGAGAGGGACCATGGGGAAAATTTTGTGCTACAATGGATCAGACACCACTTTGTGTGGTTATGTAGATTCAGATATGGCTAGAGATGTAGACAACATGAGGAGCACGATAGGTTATGTTTACACTGTAGGTGGGACAATAGTGAGCTAGATTTCACGACTATAGAAGTTGGTGGCTTTGTCAACCACGAGGTTGAGTATGTTGCTACCATAGAGGCAAGCAAAGAAATGATTTAGTTACAACAATTACTTGAGGAGTTGGGGCATAAGTAGGAGGAAGGAAAGCTACATAGTGATAGTCAGAGTGCTATACACCTAGCTAAGAACTCTGCTTTCCACTCTAGGACGAAGCATATATAGTTAAGGTACCATTTCATCAGGACAGCTTTGGAGGAAGAGAAGTTGAAGCTGGAGAAGATTCATACTAGTCGAAATCCTGGCTGCACATGATGACCAAAGTGGTCACAAGGGAAAAGCTCAAGCTATGTTCAACTTTGGTTGGCCTTTGTGAAAACTAGTGAAGGGTTGAGAAGTTTGCTCGAGGAAAACTAGTCTCCAAGTGGGAGATTGTTAGGTTGTGGATCCTGTTTTCATGTGTGAAAGTGTTGAAGACTGTACACTTTCTATGTTGTCTTGCTGGAGTTTGGGTCCGGGCCGGGCCTCGAGTGGGGGTCTAGGGTGGCAGCCCAATTTTTTTTTTGGCCTTAAAATGTGCCCGATATATCAGGAAACATGATTTTCTCATATGGGCGGGATTTTTACCCATATGGTTTATGGGATGGTTTTTTCCCATGGTTTTGATACCCACGGTTTTGTAAAACTACTTAAGTAGTTGTCTATTTATATGGTTTTATGCATATGATAGAAGTATGGAAAAACATTGCAGATGTGCTTTGAATTCGGGTGTGAATTCTATAGAGTTTGTTGAGCATAGCTCAAATAGATCTGGGTATTGTATTGAGAGAGTGGTGGCTTGTAATAAAATATGAGCAAGTGATTCTCGGTGGACGTAGCCCAAATTGGGTGAACCACATTAAATAATATCTCTTTGTGTTGTGTTATTTTATTCTGCACTTATATTTGAGATCTATAATATTTTCTACATATTAGTTTCTACTAGTTGCGATTCTGTGAGGGATTATTCCACATATTTTATCCCTTATTTCCTAATAAAAACCAGAAAATGGATATCTTCAAAGAGCCTTTTCCTAATCATGCAGATAAAAAAGAAAAGGAATCCAGATCACGAAAAAACTTCCAATAATTATAGGACTAGTGCTTATATATACCCCACTAATGACAATCCCTTTGGTTCTCTCATAGGATATATTCATTCATCTGATGAACATGTAAACACTATCCAGATCTTAGAAAATAGTTACGTAGTAGGGATGAGACGTGCTTGTTTAATCATACCAGATCCCATACCTATCCCTTAGGAAGGTCACTACAATTTGATAGACCAATTAGAGAAAACACTTGCTAGGATATCCATTCTCGATCTCCTCAAAATCTCTACTACCCACAAGAATATTCTGTATAAAACATTACAAAATTTAGGATTCTCTATAGATGTAGATCCCATGCACCTCCAAGCCATGATTACACACCTCGAATCTAATGATCATATTACTTTTGATCGCACCGCAATCCCACGTAATAACCTAGAACACAACTTACCCTTATACCTAGAATTGGTGGTTACCCATCACAAAATCAAGAGGGTACTTGTGGATAGTGGATCTATGCTAAAAATTTTCACTTTAAAACTAGTTAAGTAGCTAGGCCATTCGAAAACATATCTAGGCACGAAGACTATTACTATTAGAGCCTATGGCAATGAAGAACAAGAATCAACGGGTACTATAGTAGTTCCAATGGAAGTAGTCCCAACTTGTCATGACATGACATTTCATGTCCTTGACTTAGACCTTCCATATAACATGCTCTTGGGGTTCCCATGGATTCATGCCATGCAGTCATTCCATCAACATTCCATCAGTGTATCAAGCTATGTCATGAAGGACAAGTGGTTACCATTTTGGGTGACCCAAAACCATTCACACATTGTAGGGCATTACACAGTTTTTCTCGTGCGGCTTATGAGTTTCCTTCAGCGGATGTTTTTATCCCCTATAAATAGAAGCTATTAAGAAACGGGTAGATTTAGAGTCACTCACACCTTATAATCAATATTTTCCTTTGTTAGTCAACCCGTTCTCTTCATGGGAGGCAATGTCGAAAAAATATGGCCTAGGTGAGCCATTCACTCTTGAACAAGATTTGTTAATATCATATTTATCAGTATCTCCCAAAACACGGGGTAAGCCTTATTTTCAATTCAAGAGCACTCGGGAGCAGTGTCCTAAACCATTGGAAAATTTTGTCCATAGCGGTCTCCTATCTGAGGAGAAGATGTTAGAATATCCTACTAGCAGAGTGCTAGAAGGTACCATGGCTTCATGCCATCAAGCACCCTAGTACATCAAAGGTCACCGCATGATGTTTTTCATGGGTTACAGTGGGTTTAGATGTGGAATCATCACTCAAGGCTGGCTAGAGCCTATTCCCATCCCCGCTTCAAGACTAATAAGCATGGCCTAGGTATAAGGCCTCATAATTCTCTACCCATTGAAAGTGACGCCACCTCTTCTAAATGTAAGGATGTTAGTGATGCAGATTCCCAATGTAGCCTCTATGAGGATCTTGCTTCCACTAACCTATTCCCAGATTTAGTTGTCCTTACCTTATCTGAATCCAACCCCCTAACCAATTATCAAATAGCCCTTGTGTATCCTGAACTTATAGATTGGGATCAACAACTTCACATGCCACTAGACTTCTTTGAAAATGATGAGGCATTTGCAGAGTTCATGGGACTCAGGGATTCTATTCTAGCTGGGGATCACAAGAAAGGATTTGCAATTCAACTAGACACATGTGCATACTTTGGAGAAGAGGCAGAGATGTGTGGATGTTTGAATAAGAAGGTGGTAAACAAGAGTACAAACACTTCAGAGAAACCTTGCAGAAAAGATAAATGAAAGTCTCATAGTGACAAACTCTTTGAAGCACTCGTAGATAAATAGAATGAAGAGTCTAAGAATGAATTGGTTTATCCATTTAAAGATGTTGATGAACTACCACAAGAATTTTATCTTACTCTTCCCCCTGATTCTACACGAATGGAAGATGCTTCTAAGATGCTTGTTGAGGAAACAATTAATGTCAACATTGGCTCAGAAGAGCAACTTAGAATGATAAAGTTGGGAGCTTCACTCTCAGCTCTGAACAAAAAGTATTTGTAGAGCTCTTAAGAGAATACACAGATATATTTACATGAAAATACATAAATATGCCTGGTTTGGACCAAGAGTTAGTTGTGTACAATCTCATTGTGAACCCAGATGCCAAACCCATCAAGCAAACATTGAGAAAGATGCACCCTAAGGTGGTGCTCCTTATCAAAGAAGAATTAGAAAAATTGTTAGCTGTTGATTTCATTAAACCCATTGACTATTCAGAGTGGATCTCTAACATAGTCCCTGTACAGAAGAAGCTTGTCGGCATAATAATTTGCATTGATTTCCATGACATCAATAAATCATGCCCTAAGGATGACTTCCCTTGCCTAACATTGACATGATATTTGATTCCACCGCTTAGCTATGAAATGTTGTCTTTGATGGATGGGTTTTTAGGTTATAACCAAATACAGATTGCAGAAGAAGATCAGCATAAAATAGCCTTCATTACTCCATGGGGAACATTTTTTTACAAGGTCACACATCTCAAGAATATCGAGGCCACCTATCAATGGGCAATGATTGTTATCTTCCATGATATGATGAATGACATCATGGAGGATTATGTTGATGAAATCCTAGCTAAATCCAAGAGTAGAGGAGAGCACCATGAAGTGCTAAGATGTATTTTTCAGCATCTTTGGGATTATAAGGTTCTCTTAAACCCCAAGAAATCTGTCTTTGGTGTTTTATCAGGAAAGATCCTAGGGTTCATTATTTCACAAAGAGGGATTGAAGTGGACCCTACAAAGGTAATGACTATCACAAAAATGCCACTATATACCACTATCAAACAACTGAGGAGTTTACAAGGGAAAATTCAGGAAATCCGTCACTTTATTTCACAAGTTTGCAGATAAGTGCCACCCCTTTACCCATTTACTAAAGAAGGATGTTGTATTCAATTGGGGACCAGATTGCCAAAAGGCCTTTGCACTACTAAAATAGTACTTGGTCAACCCACCTGTACTCATGCCGCCTACCCTAGGTGAACCTCTCCTCTTGTACATTTCCGCTACCCAGTTTGTTATTAGTGCATTGCTTGCCCAATATGATCTAGACCATAAAGAGAGGGTAGTTTACTATCTCAGTCACACCTTGATTGCTTACAAGTTGAATTACCCATAGATTGAAAAGGCCTGCTTGGCAGTTGTCTTTACCTTCCAAAAGCTTCGCCATTATCTCCTAAACAATAAAACCAAACTCATATCCAAATTTGACCCTCTCAAGTACCTTTTATCCAAACCCACCCTCACAGGCCGAATGGCTAATTGGATCATTCTCCTGAGTGAATTTGATATTGAGTTCGTGAATCTAAATCCTTGAAAGGATATGTATTGGTTGATCAATTAGCAGAAGCTCCTCTCCTAGGGATGGAACCTTTGTGCCTGGATCTGCAAGACACGTCTATGATGTACATTGAAGAGTCTGTAGAATGGTAGGTCCATTTTGATGGATCTTTCACCTTCCATGGATCCAGAGCAGAGTGGTGCTCATCACTCCCACAGGGGAGGTCATACCAAGAGCATTTTGGTTGGGATTTCCGTGCACTAATAATATTCCAGTACAAGGCACTCATAGTGGCCTTAAGCTAGCTATTACTTGGAATATTAGGTAACTACAAGTCATTGGAGACTCCCAAATTATCATTAAAAAGTTAATGATGAGCATAAAGTTAAAGATGATAAGCTCATTCCATATAAGAAAATGGTCGAAACCTTGAAGTAATAATTTACACAGATCATATTTGAGCAAAAGCCAAGGTCGCATAATAGATCCGTAGATGTTATGGCTACAATTGGGTCTCTGTTATGCATTCCACCTCAGGAAAGTAAAATGCCTTTCTTTGTAGAGCATTTACAAGTGCCCGCATATGATATCCCAGAGTCATGTTTGGCATGTGAAGTTTTTGGTCCATTATCCCCCTAGTATGACCCTATCTTTCGATACCTACAATATGGCACTTTTCCACTAGACATCAACCATTCTGAAAAGAAATCCCTTATCTCGCCTTATAGCCTATTATACCTCCTAGAGGCACCCTTTATTGTCGTGGCTACGATGGGAATCTGCTTCATTTTTTGGATGTTACTGACTCAATCCACGCTATTAAAGAAGTACACGGTGGTATTTGTGGAGCGCACACTAGTGGCATGGTCTTAGCTAAAAAACTATTAAGAGTAGGCTATTATTGGCCTACCATGGAATCAAACTACTGAAATTTTGTAAATAAATGTGAACTATGTCAGAAATATGGAAACTTAATAATGCACCAGCCTAGGATTTGTAGCCTATCGCAACGCCTTGACCATTTTCTAAATGGGGTCTAGATCTCATAGGAAGCTCTATCCTTCTTCTTCGATGGCCACACCCACATTATCACTGCCACTGAGTATTTCACCAAATGGGTAAAGGTTGTGCCTCTTACTTACATCACCAGTGTGCAAATTTCTAAATTCATTATGAACCATCTCATCTGTCGTTATGGTATCGCCTCCGCCATTGTCACTAATAATGGTATATCCTTCAAAAATAAAATGGTTAAGACGTTATGTCAATGTTTTCATATTCAACTCAAGTGGTCTACCCCTATTACCCCCAAGGTAATGGACAAGTAGAGGCTACTAATAAAACCCTTGTCTGGATTATGGAGAAAATGGTAAGTAAGATTGGCATGTAATTGGAACTTACAGATACATCCCGCCCTTTGGTCCTATCAAAACTCCATCCGCACTCCTACCGCGCAGCCTTGTATTCACTTGTCTATGGCACTCAAGCCATCATAGCTCTAAAAGTGGAGCTTCCTTACCTAAGAATATCTCTTAGGGACTATCTTGATAAAGATGAGTACTACAAATTTTCTCAACTGGGAGAGTTGGAACTATTAGATGAAAAGCGTATCAGAGCGCTCAATCACCTGAAAGTCTATCAGAACAGAGTATCCAGGGGATACAACAAACACATCATTCATTAGGAATTTGATGTAGGAGATCTAGTTCTAAAATAAAATTAGAAGAATACCATCAAAGACAGAGAAAAGAAAGGTAAGTTTGAAGCTAACTGGCTAGGCCCCTATGTGGTGGTTGCTAAGTATGGATCAGGAGCCTATAAACTTACATACTTGGATGGTGAAGAGCTTCCAGATCCTATGAACGTCATGCACCTCAAGAATTTCTATGCTTAAGCATGACGAGAATATCAGATAAGAACTAAAAATAGAAAAACAAAGAAAAAACAAGAAAAAAATGAGAAAATTTGAGAAAATAGTAAAGAAAAAGCAGGTCATCCACATGTGAAAACCACACAATTATGGCGCAGTGGGTAGGTCTTTGAGGGAAAACCAGTCTCGGTGCTCAAATAAGATTCATTGGTCATAAGTAACTCTCACAACAAGATAGGCAACCCTCACTCGCTTTCTAGATATAACTTTCTTTGCTAGGTCTAGGAACCCTACCGAATCCATCTTCATCAAGCCGTGATCTGGCTTATTTTCTCTTATATCTGTGTGAAGGATGTTACCTTTGTATATTCCCATCTAATGTTGGGGGCACCTTCACATTCCACTTTCTCATACATACACACATGGCATTCTACCTTTTGTATATTCCCACATCACGTTGGGGGCATCCACGCTTCTTTGTCCTTGTGCATTGCTTTCAGAACATGACCTTAGAAAATACAAAAACATTCAAAAAGATACACAAAAACCTAAACATTCAGAAAATCTCCCTTCTAGGGATGAAGCTACACCAATTGCATAATGTTGTCTTGGAGAAGCCTCAAAAAAATGTGAATAGTAGCCTTAAAAACTTATCTTTCTAGATAAACCCAAAAACATTAGAAAATATATCAATGTTGTCCCGCAAAAACAAGGTAATAATTTAATTTCTTTTAGTTGTTGGTTTGTATAGTTTTGATTGAGAGTAATTTTTCATGTGATGTGGTGACTCATTTTCTTATCATGGGTTAGATCTTGTTTGAATTAATTGTATATGGCATTAGGTTCATTCGTAGCTTGTATGCATCTATTAAGATTCATTTTACTTAGATTAAATGTCAATTTGATCTTGTTGGTATGTTTGATAAATTCATGTGTTTTGCATCATATGTTATGTTGTGATGTGTAGGTATAGTTGTTTAGATTTGTTAAATTGTGCTTGTGTGTTTGTTTCTTGCACATTTTTTTATCACATCTATCATCTACCATTCATCACATAAAAACATCATCTACTACATCATACATATAAAAATGCTAAGTATTACATCATGCATGTATATTAAGCTAATCATTGCATATCGTATCATCAATGGGGGCAAGAGGGGTTGCACATAATCATAAATCTATCCCCCTCACACCAATATCATCTAGTATCATCCCAAGTACTAGAATAGAAATCAGAAGCATTCCATAACCCCAAAGCATGTGATATTATCTACAGATATATCATCAATATAAAAACATGGAACATACACATCTCTAAATCTAAAGTATGTCACATACATAGAGGAAAGGGAAATCATACGTCATGATACAATAATTGCAAAGAAATAACCACAAATCGTAAAAGGAATAATCATAGTATAACATGAAAAAATCATCATCGAATTTCCATATGATACATGTATAAATATCCATCTCAAAACTCAAGTATACATCATCGATACAATATGCCATCTAAAAGGGGCATGCATAAAAATCGAGCCTTCATCAGGAGGCATCATCAAAATAATGGTACATGAATCTATACATAAAAATCAGCCTTCATAAGAGGCATGTATACAATACATCTGTACAAAAGGAAAATGAGGAACTCAACCATAGCTCGCGCCTTGGCCGGGCTCTCGGGTCCATGTCTTGGGAGATGGAAGAGTGGTGGATGTGATGGACTAGCACCGGAGGTATCACCCTACTACTCGGATGGATGCCTTTGTCCAACCGCGGCTGATCTCGCAATCGGATGTCGATCGATCTAACCGAGTGACTCGATCGTCGTGACTGGAACCTATCGTGCTCATACCTAACTGCTCAAAAGGTGCTACCAATTTCTCTGTTGGCACCGATATGAAATAAGTAGTCCTATAATATAAGGCCTCACCACCGCCCTCATAACATCCTATATCAAATCGACATCTCCAAAAGAAGTAGCTTCCTGAACGATGACATCTCGCTCACCTATCAATCTACCCCTCGGCGATGGACTCAGATAGTAGGAGTGGCCTCTCGGTCCTCTATCTACAATAATAGTTTGCACTGGGCTCGTGCCTGATCTCTTTAGATGATATAACCCTATGACTGTACCTAGGCATGGTCCTTTGTGCGACAACCATCTCGAACTCCGATTCTGGGACCGTGTAAAAAGCTCAATATCTCGAGCCCCTATGTGGCCATCTCACTAATATGTCTCTACCATGAAACATTATCCCCACCTTGAGTGGCTCGTGCTCTGCCTCGATCCTCTCTACTTTGTAAAAATATGTACATGAGCACCGGCCTCGATCCCACTGTTGTAAGGGCATGTACATGTGCCTGCCACATCTCTCTCTCCGCCACCTACAATCGAACATAAATCACCACCAGAATCGTTGTTGAAGAGCAGCCAACTATTGGTGTGTGTTATTTTCCACATCATTAGGTGAGATCGTAGGTCCATGTGTCATTTAGGGGTCATTATGAGATTCTCTTACGTGTCAATGCGTCAGTGCGTCATATGCGTCATTGGGAGTTACACTTCTATTCTAGGAATGTAACTCCCCCTCTCTACTCAAGTTGTCATGATTGCAGCACTGGGGGTTACTCAACACCTCCTATATGTACACCCCATTTGATCTATGAGATAGAGGAGAGTTTTATGGCTTAACCAGGTTCTGCCCATGTTTCAAATATTTGCATGCACATTCGGTTGATGCTCACTCCTCCCGAGATCTCTTCACACTGCCATTCACACGTTTGTTGATGTGCACATCATCCCTCGTGATCCTCGCTTGTGGGTTTTAAACCCTCTTTCATGGTATCAGAGTGGATCTTGTGGATCCATGCACTCATCGACATTTTTGTGCATGTTTTCGCTTCCGGCGTGATATCCAGATCTCGTTGTGTGTGTCGTAATGGTTATTCCGATCGTGCTCTACTTGCACTGATTTCGGGGCGTTTATACCTCCATTTGGGTTCTTCGGGCTTCAATCTTTGTTCATGGGTCGTGGTTTCAGTTTTTGAGGTTGCTTGCATGTTTTTCTGGTGGTTTTACAGTTCCAAGATTGGGTTGCAGATTGAGTTTGTGCTTTTTTTAAGAGGAGTATACGTCTTTTTTGGTAGAGCTGGGAAACAAGCTGGCTCTCCCAACTTTCCCTCTCCTTTGTCTCTGTATAGCTCACCTTAGCTACTCAACTCAGGTTGCATTCGGATCTTGGTGTTTTCTCGGGCTTGTTGGTTCCTTGTTTGGATCTACCTGTTTTTGTCTTATCTCGCTCATGCCTTGCTTGGGACGTCCTTTCACCATTGCAACCCAACCATTTCAACGTAGCCATGCAACTTGGTTTGTGGGCTCAGTTTTCATTTTCCGACTCACATTGGACACTCTACTCACCTCCGCAGCCCAGTCCGGCCTTGTGTGCCTACCCTCGTAGCCGTGCCCTCCACTACGGACACGAATCTCCATGCACATCCATTAGCTTGCCCAACGGCTCCCTCCTAGAAAACTTAGCGTAAATCTCACTCGTGTTTACCCCTAGATCAGTTTTGCTTCTGCTAACGTTTGATTTGGGTCCTGCTCAAACACACTTGTAGGCTACACTCAACCCACACTCGAGGCCTACGACACACCGCCCTCTCGATACCCCTCGCTTGTTTCAACCCCGTAGTAAACGGTTATAAGCTGCATAGACCTCTGACGCATGACCTTCACCTCGCAAAGACTCCTCAAGCTTTTGTCAATTTATTGTGGCTCCCTACCACGTGGAGGTCTGAATGTTTTTCCTATTACCTTGGGCATTTCAAACACCCAGGAGCTTTGACTTCCTCATGTGGCTTTAGATCCCTATTGGTTTGGTTTACAAGGAATGGTTACACAAACGGCGGTTACAGATCTCCATTCACTGCTACTCAACACAATAGCCACATGGCTCCATAACGTGGGCCCCCTCCTTTCCACATTCTTTTTTAATGTTTTAAGGTGTTAAAAACATTTTCATGGCATTGTAATAATTATTTTGGGCTATATTTTGCTTGTTTAATTCCCTTCCTACGAGTGTCGAAGATGGAGGGTGAAGTCTGGGGTTGGCAGGAGGCTAATCCCCCCTCGCAAGCAAAACAAACCCTTGCTAAAATTTGATGTTGTTTCCAACGAGTACCCACATGACACCCTTTGCACCCATTTTGGGCACTTTTTAAATCAGTTTGCAACATTTATTGACTTTTTCCATCAGTTGTGGGAATCATATTTATGCCATAACTTTTGACTTGTTGCTCGTTTTTTAGCACTTCTTTAGTCAAAGTTGCATGATTTTTCACACATTACGTGATGAAATTTTCAGTTTTGTAAACGCACTACTTTATAAAGTGTCGCATTTTGGGGGTTGACTAGTACTCTTGGGCTTTCACATGCAGACGCATTATCGGCCGAGTCCGACATCTTACTTTTGTGCATCTTTCTTTTTTCATCATGGAGAGTGTTATTTCTAGACTTGAGTGTCGTAGGATTGCTTACAGCCTCCGCCACTTCTCACCGGGAGAGGGAACTACTCGATTAGGCGTGCTTCAATGGAATGTTACTTCGCCCATGAGGGTCTTTTACCCTTCTTGCTTGGGCCAGTTCTTGCACTCGCTGATAATCATCATCTAGAGGAATTCCTTGACACTTGCGACCACATCTTTGGTCACATGATGATGCATGTCTCTCGTTCTCTTTGGTTTCACGTGGTAGACTCAGATCCACCTCACCATGTCTGGAGCATTCTTCAGTCCCTCTATGGAGACCCTTCACATACTGCCGCCATTGTTGTTGTTGTTGATTCAATTGCGTCTCCTCCATTTCTTCGTGTGATGACAGTTCCACTAACATAGACTTGCTTGGTTCTACTTCTGATGACGAGGATTGTGCACCCAATTTTGATGTCGAGAGTACTACAGAGGACTCTTCTCCTCCTTCTCTCACTATTCTAGAGAGTGTTAACACATCCCACATCTCATCAGATATCAAGTAGTCTTTTTCTCTCACCTCTTACAGTCATCACACTCGCCTCCTTTCCACCTTCAAGTGTGTGAGGCCACTTCCACTACCCTACCTTCATTAGATGAATAATACCTATTTGACATCACTCTTCTGTTTTTGAGCCCCCTCATTAGGATGAGTATCTGCCTAACCTTTGTCATCTTTTTGTAGAGTCCACTTGTGATACACTACAGGTCCCTCATCCATCTATAGGCATTTCGAGGAGTTCATCATATCATTGTTCGGAGTGCCCCTTTTGGGAATCATGTCACTTCCACACTTCCAGAGACTTTCATTGATCCACCCTCACCTGTGGATCCCTTTTTGTTGTGGAGGATGTTTTGTTCCCTTCACATCACTTGGACATCCTTTCTGTGGGTGTTCCTCTCTTTCACTCGGCGCTTCTACGCACGTGGCATTACCTTCGAGTTCCTTGCACTCACTCGCTAGACCTATGTCACACTTCCATGCACCAGACTCAGAGTTCTTCATGTTTGCTGCCTTCAGTTTCCTTTGTGGAGTGGGCGGACTTCCAACGCACGTCATTTTTGTCCTTCCTAAGGGTAGGCACACTGTTTGTTTCAGGTGGCTCTTCTTTAGTCCGGAGGCGAGAGGATCTCGTCATCGACATTCTTCTTGGAGACTTCCTAGAGCTACAGAGTTCAGATCCATCCATGGCATCTTCTGCATTTCTCTCATCTCCCTCTTCTTCTCTCTTCTTCTTCTTTCCGAGAGATTTCCTCTTTGTACATGGGTACCTTTTCGTGCTCACAAGAGCAGGGACCCATATTTGGCATCTTTCTTAGATTAGAGAGTGTTTTGTTCTCTTTTGGTGGATTTTTTCCCACCGGGTTTTCCTTCACCGCTTGGGACTTCTTTCTTGTACATGGGTACCTCATCGTGGTTTGTCTTTGGGACCCATTTCTCATTTCTCGACTTGCCACCTCATCCTAAGTTACGATGAAGGGGGTGTTGGTGTGTGTTATTTTCCACATCATTAGGTGAGTCATATCACTTAGGTGAGATCATAGGTCCATGTGTCATTTAGGGCTCATGATGAGATTATCTTACATGTCAATGTGTTAGCACATCGGTCGTCATATGTTTCATTGGGAGTTACACTTCTATTATGGGAATGCAACTCCCCTCTCTACTCGAGTTGTCATGATTGCAGCACTTTGCAGGTTACTCAAGACCTCCTATATGTACACCCCATTTGATCTATGAGATAGAGGAGAGTTTTATGGCTTAAGTAGGTTCTGCCCATGTTTTAAATCTTTGCATGCACATTCGGTCGATGCTCACTCCTCCCAAGATCTCTTCACGCTATCATTCACACATCTGTTGATGTGCACGTTGTCCCTCGTGATACTCACTTGCGGGTTTTAAACCATCTTTCACCAACTACCCACCATCACCACCACCCCCGGAGCATGAGGTGGTGGGCCCTGCTCTGGAAATACCTCTTAAGAGGGGCATATATCCCCATTGGAATGCCTACTAGAGGAAACTCTATGTCTGGTGCCTTGGGTGCTTGTCTCTTCCTGATTCGGGGTCCCTATCTAAGAGGTTGTTGTAATGGAGGACCCTGTCCCCTACCCCTAACATAACATTGTGTGTTAGGACCACCACCACCACCATCATCATCATCACTATCATCACCACCGACTGGCTCCACCCTCATCACCGCTAGGAGGCCCCACGTGAGAGGAGCTCTCACACCGGTATTATAAGCTACCATGGAAATAGTCAAATGATGTGGAAGCACACCATGGTACCATGGTGCATACTCAAGTGTGGTACCAGGATCTCTAATCTGTCTCAATGGAACCCACATAGCAGGTACCACCTATCGGAAGCTGGTCAGTGCTCTATCCCGGGTAATCTATGGACCCATATCACTGTACTCTTGGGCCCTACGAGCATACCATATATCTGGCCCATG
Organism: Taxus wallichiana var. yunnanensis; assembly: GCA_018340775.1. Lineage (NCBI taxonomy): Eukaryota > Viridiplantae > Streptophyta > Pinopsida > Cupressales > Taxaceae > Taxus > Taxus wallichiana. The sequence continues at coordinate 705,892,436 of CM031242.1, read as the reverse complement.
AACATCCTGGGTAATACCAAACTGTCTCTAGCACCGATATACTCTATACATATCCCGCATATAGCTACAGCTACCCAATATGAAGTTTTCAACTGTGGCAGTGCGTAGATCTAAACTGTCCTCAGGCCATTGGAAATGTTTGGAAGGCCTCCATACTATGGTGGCTGTTGTAGCTCATCAAGCTCGCCTGGTAATGATATGCATCTCCCATGTATGGCCACACATTGTCCCCGATCGGGACCCAACCCATAGTAGAAGGCTCCTCTGGAGCCCGAACTCTCAAAACACCTAGGGGGTGACCAATAGCAATGTGGTCCCACGCCCAAATCTGAAGTAATCTGGCTGGTCCTACCATCTTCTAATGGTAGTAGGTAATCAAATGTAAGTCCCAGTATAGGTGTGCTAGAATGCACTAACCCCAACAATAGGTCTCTCCATCTATCAACCCGTGTATCACTCCGAGGAGGCCAAGTAGAAGGAAGCACCGGTCTTGTCAGGGAGTAGAACTCCATTGACAAAGGCCATCATATAAACCACCACTCGGTCTAGCTCTAGGTCCTCAATGCACCGTGATAACTTAATGGTCATCCCACGTCGTGGTATCGTCGAGACTCCAAATAAATCAGACACACCACCGAATATCGGGCGGTGACTCGTATACTAGATGAGATGGCCTTGAATCAGACCCACATAATGTGCCACACATCCTTGAGAGTAATCATGATCTCCCGGTCCGAAATCAAAGCATTGAATCTCATTGTGCCATCTCTCCACTACAACTGTCATATAAGGCATGTGTGATCCAATGTGATCTAAGGCATATCAGCCATGTAGGCCAATCTGTGACGTATAGGAGGCTATCCAATATCACCCTATCATCCTCGTCAAACTGTGCCTCTATCGCCGCTAGTTGACCATATCACTCATGTGTATGTAGAATGGGTAATATACGCTGCAAAACAAAGAAACACACATGTATTAGGCACATTTCTATCTACTTCTATCTAATTTCTTTGGTAAAATCCTTCATTCTTCCATCTCATTTCCTAAATTTTCACTTTCTTCTAGTCTACTTTATTTTCTCCTTGGCTATTTATCCATAAGGATGTTTTGCTCTCCCTTCCTTGACACATACATGCCTTCCCGACGCATACGCACCTTTCCCAATGCATGTGTGCCTATCTCAAAGGTGTACGCGCGTCCCTTGTATTTTTCTACTTTTTCCCTCATCCACACAAGATGCATACATGCCTAGTGTGACACCTATGTGCATGATTCTACACATGCACACCTCTTCAACGCACGTGCGTGCGTGTCTGTGTCTTTTCCTTCGGCGGTTACACATACGTGTGTCCACTTTTGTCGACGGATACGTGTACATGTACCTACCAAATTTGATGCATACAAGTACGCGCGTATATCGTCAAGACAATGCATGCGCGTACGCGTGCATACATTAAAATTTCTCTAATCTAGCCTAAAATGCCCTAAAAATGACATTAAATGTGTAATTCACAAGGATAGACCACTCAAGTAAGGTCCATCCGCTGGGTCCTGCATGAACTCTGATCTGATCTTCCCATCTCCTCCTACTCAGTAGTCTTGCCATCTCACTCCAGGGCTATCGCTCTCGCTCGTGGTAAAATTTTGCAAGAGCTCTGGTACAAATGAATTGGTCGTGATTGATTTACCCCCTCGGGTGGGTATATTAGGCTACCATGATGCCCTTAGGGCATGTTTTCTCCACCGTGATCACTCTAGCCCTTCTTCTATCCGCCGAGGTAATTATTTTTCTATTAAAATAGTTATTTTTACTCCTTTTCACACGCTGGGGCACTCAGTGCCACCCTACGGTCACTTCTTCATTGCATTGGAATAATTTACAAATATTCCAGGTGCCTTTTCCTATCATTTTCTTCTATTTTTCCTCTCTTTCACCTGTCGTGATGATTATTTTTATTAAATAATTATTTTTGGCTTGTAATTCTTCTCGTCGGGGCATTTTATGTGCTGACTGACACCTTTGCCTTCACCTTTAGGTAGTTGCGCATGTTTTTAGGAGATATTTGATCTCTTATACAAATTCTTCTAAACGATCAAAAATTTAAAAATTGTAAAACCATTTAAAAAGTAGAAAACATCAAAATACTTCAAAATGAACTAAAAATTAGTAAACAACTCATTTGTAGCTGAAATCTATGTCTCTCGCATGACATTAATCTCGTATCTTGCTGACATTTTCAAAATGTTTTGAAAAAATGACTCATGGATCATCTGAATCTTAAATCATCTGCAAAAGATACACAACTTACTTTATTTGTACTCTGGGGCACTATTAGTTTCCTGGTACTGGTTTCATCATGCACGTCACTTTTTTATTGGACCCAAGTGTCCTCCATCTTTTCCCTTGCATATACAAATTGCTCGGGGCATAATTTTAACCCTTGTCATTTATCAGAACATTTGGGACTACATCTCGATAACAAAATATTTGTGCAACTATCTTGAACATTTTTGGTTTGAGTGTGTGTGATTGTACTCATTTCCATGTTAGAAGAGTTTGTTTACTTCTCGTATTGCATTGCATGTTTGTATGTTACATGGAGTTGTTATTTTAGCAATGGAAAGTTGTTTGTATCATGGATTTTTCATGTCATTTTATGCTTTTGTCGTATGCTTACATCTTAATAAGGGCCGATGATGAGGATTCTAAGAAAAATGATGATTTAAAAGTTGTTGGCACTGGTTTACTGGATAGCTCAATATCCCCTTTTCTTGTTGTTTTTCTCATCTCCTCTTTGCACTTTCTCTTCCTTCTATTCTCTTTTCGATCGTTGATCGAGTTCTTCTATCACCCCATTGACACTCAAGGGGGCATCCTTCATCCTACCTTCATCCTATTAATTTTTCTTCTACCCCTTCAAAAAAAATTCTACTGCTTATACTTGTCTACTTTCTTCAAGTGACGTAGCTTACATCACCCCAAAGAGGGGAAAATGTAGACACCTGTAGTTTTATCAAAGCACTATTATTCCTAATATTGCACTAACTATTCTCTTCCTCACAAATTGATGACACATTGTCAATTAGATCTATCTAACTCCCCTTTTACAACACTCTTATGGTCTTATTCCTCTTATAAGTCAATTAAATAGGCTATTATAGCCTCTTCTTGGCTAGAATCCTATTTTTACCACTTTTATTAGCTCCTTGGACTATCAATCCATTTCATTAGATTGATTAGGCTTTTTAACCCTCCAAGAACCCTAATTTCTCTCTAAACAAGATTAATTAGTCTAACCTAGGTTAATTACCCTAAAACATGATCAACCTCTTCTAAACTTAGTCAAATCTTGCTTTGACTTACTAATTAACATGTTGACTCCCTTTTAGTCCCACATGCACCAAAAATCCTTCCATTTCCCAAATGGAAAACCATAAATAGCCCACTACCCCCCTCTCATTTTTAAGAACACTTCTTCCCTCTAACATAAACTAGTATTATTGCCAGGGATTAGGAGTTTTATTTCATCTTATTAGGCTATTTTGCTTTATCTTTTGTATTTCATCACACAACATGGAGTAAATGGGAAGAACCATTGGCCTTGAATCCATTAATGGTGAGATCCCATTCTCTTAAAGCATAAATTGATTGCTTAGATCCTTATTAGGCTCATTTGATTAAGCTTTCAAGAATATAGGTTAATTACATTTGTTAAGTTTTCTTGTTTGCTTTAAACTAATGCATGCAAAGTAGGAATCCTTGTTTATTTCTTAATTGATGGTCCATTGATTGGTTTTGCACAAATCTTTGGGGTTCTTAAGTGTTCTTACCCCATTTCATAGCTTTTGCAACCTTTCTTTGAACACATCCCCTATCACTTGTTAGGCTCAATGGACATTCACACCGATCGATAATGTTTTCCCATATAAATATTGTCGTTCTCACTTCTATGCAATCCTTAGTAATTGTTGCTTATGCCCACCTTGTCAACTAGTCTGTATAAATTATATTGTAGTGTTTGTCAGGTTCTACAAGTGGTTGGGGAAATAGGACCTACAAAGTCAATCGCTGATTTCTTACAAGGTTCAACACTTGCAATAGGCCTCAAAGGCATCTCATCTTTGAATCTTGGCTTTCCAAGGCACTAAAATAGTCACATGCTTTAACAATTTCTTTAGTATCCTTGTATAAACTTTCCCACCAAAGGCCAACCATCACAATATTGCACGTGCTATTATGACCTACATAATGACCTCCTACAATTCCACCATGAGCTTCTTCCATAATATCCTTATACTCATGCTCTAGAACACACTGGCACAAAACTTCATCATGACCTAGCTTGTATAAATCTCCACCTATCAACTAGTAAGGTGTCACACATATTGCAAGTTGTTTCTTCTCTAAGGTCTTCATTCCTCAGGTGCTTGTGTAGTACGTAAGAATACAGAAATGTCCTCTAGTTCAATGGGTGCATGATTCAATCTAAAGAGTTGTGCATCTGACATTGTGTCCTCAATGCTTTGTGTGTCCTCATCTAAATTGATTCTTGATAAATGGTTTGGCCCTGAGTTGCTTTTTCCTAGTTTTACAATAAGTGTAAACTAAAATCCTGAAATAGTAGTATCCACTACAAATGTGCCCTTGTAAAATAGCTTGTTGACCAAATACTTAAGTGTCATATGATTTGTAAAGAAATAAAATGGTGTAGCCAATAAGTATTGTCTAAACTTGTGCAATGCATAAATCATGGACAAAGCTTCACGCTCGTAGTTGTATAATTTTTTTCAATGGGTGTCAATTCTTACAAAAAAAATAGGGTGGTCTATAATTCCTTCACCTATTGGTTTTTAACCACACTTACATGGCACCAATTTCCATTCCAGAAACATCAACATGGAACATGAAAGGGTTTTTCCCATGAAGGAAAGTGCAAAATAGGTGTGGTGGTCAACCTTTCCTTTAGTGTTTCAAACGCATGTTGTGCATATCATCACCCAATAGAATTTTCCTTTAGCTTTCAATAATTCCTCTAGGGGAACAAAATCTTTGCATAGCCCTTAATGAATTTCCTATAATACCTTGTATGTCCAAGAAATCACACTGCACTTCACTTTGATTATTAGGTTCTTCCAAACCCAAGATCACAACGACCTTGGCTGGATCTACCAAAACCCTTCCTTACAAATAATATGCCCAAGTAAAGTGCCAAAAGGTGTCACAAAGATGCATTTCTTAATATTCAGAGAGATGCTCAACTATCTACACCTCTCAAACATAAGTCTTAAATTCTCACAATGATCCTTAACTAAACCATACACTATCCAATCATCTAGATATACCTATAAAAACTTATGAATGAAGTCCTGAAAATCCTACACAACAATGTGAGAACACCATTGACACATTTTTCAATCCAAAGGGCATCACTGTATGCAAAAACTCCCCACTTGGTGGTGAAATTTTCCTTTTCTTGATCTTCCTTTTGCTATGCACTTGATGATATCCTAAAACCCATCTGTAAAAGAGTAGATCTCACCCTACTAACTCCTTCAAGGATCTCCTCTATGAAATGGGGTGGGAAAAGGATCAATGACACATGAAGCATTTAATTCTCTATAGTCCACACATATCCTTATCCTCCCATCCTTTTTAATACTGATGACCATGGGACTAACCCACTCAGATTCCTCAATGGGCTCAATTATACCAGACTTGAGCATTTTATCAATTTCTTCCTTTACCTTGAATGCACAAGATTAGGATTCATCCTATATGGCCTCTTCCTAATCGGGTGTGTGCACCTTCTTTAAGTTTGATTCTCATCTCACCTAAAGAAGGGTGTACTCCTTTTAACTCATGATAACCCCTTGGAAAAAGTCCTGAAATTTGTCACAAGAGTTCAATAATCTTAGCCACTTCCTACTCTCAACCAGTAATCACCAATAATGGCCTCTTTAGGCTCTACATCTATTCCAATGTTAACCTTATTTATTTTCATAGGCTCATGATACACCGTGTGTGCCTTTTCATCTATTGTTTCCATCACCTCACATGTACCTTTAGTGTGGTTAACATCTAGGTTATTATCCTCATCATCATCATCATCATTTATCATGCATACCAGTTTACCCTTTTCCTTTTCTTCCCAGTGTGGACCATTTCTTCTTCTTCGTCTCTTCAAGGTCAAGGCACCTCTAAATCCAACTCTCCAAACATATCTAATAGAGTTCCTCAACTTTTGTTATCTCCCAAAGTAAGGTGCTTCATAATCTATAGTGCTTCATTGACCGAGGTTTAGTAGAAAAATAATCAAAAGTATGGATCATACATGAGGTCATCTCTTTCCAATTAACTATTTCTCTTGTCAATTTTGCATGGACATACCATGCATGCACACACATCCTAGGTGGCGTAGAACTTATGTACCCAAAGTGATGGTGGTAAGGCCTCCTACCCCTCCATCCAAAGTCTCTCACACATTCCCAAATGTGGTGCAAAGAAGGGGACTTCCCATGGAATTCACATATCTGAGAAGGTACATTTCTCCTTAAAACCTAGTAGAAAAGGTGATTCTCACTTCTCACCATTCTAATAAGTTGTCTCTATGTGTGTAGTCCACCAACCATGTTGTTGTCCCACATAGAGTATATACTAACATATTTTTTTATCTCCTTCATTCTTCCACTGGGATTCCATGGCACACATAAAATACATCAGGTTTCCTTCACTAGTGTATTGAGGTACCTGGTTATAACTTAAGCACCTAACCATGTGCATGGCTCTGATCATGTGAGTAACTATGTTCTTAACCTCTCCCAACTACTACTTCATATGTTCCATGTGCCCAGTTGTCACAAGAAATACTTGTAGTATCACTAACTAATGAGCATCATCCCACTATATCACTCCTTCCTTAGATGGCTCAATTACCTCAGGGTCTCTGATTGTGTGTGCATATATCTTGTTCAAGTCTTCTTCACTCAAAGGCTCAACATATAGAGCAACCTTTGCATCTTTCAAAGGTATAATGATGCACTCTTCCTTGTTCTCAAAGCTAATGTACCCCTTTGTTGAAGCACAAATCTGCATTATTCATAACACCAAGGGCACCCCAAGTAATGTTGGGAAACTATCTTCACTTCAAGCTAGCTCCAATACTTCAAAGTCCCCAGTAAACTTGGCTCCCTAAATTGTAATAGTCACATCCTTTAAGTACTCCAAGAGGCATGGCTCTAGTTCTATTTTCCATATATAAATATATTCAAGAAGGGATATGCAATGGTGGTCTTCCCATCTGATTCCATGCATCCAACATGAGTACATTAACTTCTACACCTATATCTATCAGAATGTTTCTCAAAATCCATCCATCTATGACCACATTCAATGTAATCTCCTTATCATACTCATGATTATGGGGAGGTATATTTTCATGAAGTATCTACCTCTCACACTCATTACCTGTGTGTGTACTTTTTCTCTCAACCACTCTCCTAACAAGGGGATTATGTTCTCCTACAAACATTTGACATACCTCCTTCAAGATCATCTACGTCCTTCTATGGGAGTTCAACTTATTTTCTCATTCCATCACATGCACACTGCTCCTTCAAACTCTGAATCTCTCCTTTAAAGATCCCTAAAAATCCATAGTTCCTAGTATACCTCTTTCTAATGTGAACATCAGGTACTTGCACTTTATTTATCACTTCTTTCTTTTTTTATAGTTGGCTTATTTTATTTGAGGTTCACAAGTGCACACACCTCAACACGTGTAGTGTAACTAATACTGGTTGTAATTCAAATTAAGTCCAACCTTCGACATCCATTGATCTCCATCTTGTGTACACATTGTATCTTAATCATAAATGCTCCCTTGTCTTGTTATGTTTGCTTTCTCATATGCTCATACAAGTCTGGACATTCTTCAAATTTGTGTTGTTTTCCACACCATGAGAAAACCACATTCTTGAGGGCACTCACATGCGCTGATAATGATCAAGAGATCCACAAGTATAACAAGTTCCTCTAGGAAATCCTCCTCTTCCACCACCATGACCTCGGCCTCTATATCCTCCATGAAAAGCCTCTATTCCTATTATCCCCATTATTATACCCCTTCATTATGTTGTTCTCCTTGTTCCTTAGATCCACTTACTACACTAGTCTAGGCACACACCAGTTTCAATAGCCTCATGAATATGATCAATCACTCTATAGTTAATAATAGTGTCATGAGTATGAGTTTTACAAATTTTACAATACATAGATACATTCTTCTTAGATCACATGCTGTAAGAGAGGGACATCTACTCACATCATGGTCCAAATGAAAAATCTCACAATCCAACAACATGGCACACACTAAATTACAAGGAAAATTATCCTTGGTATGTCCTTCAACCTCACAATCTATGTACACCATATTCCACTACACATCTCATGAGCTGAATTAGCAGAGAGATTCTCCAATTATTTCACCATAGCTATAATATGTGCCTCTAAAAATGGACTCACTCTAGTGTCCACACTCCCAACTACCTCAGCATGCAGAGATGCTTCTCCAAAGCATCACATGATCCACAAAGGTCTTATGAGATAATTCCCTTCTAAATGGAGTCAAAAATCCCACCAAAAACCATTGTGCATGTTGACTAGGATGTATGTCATAAGACAATTTTGAAAACAAAGTTTTAAAATGCATGTCATATTCCCAAACTTTTTATAAGCCCTACTTAATGTCCTTAAGCGTGATACTTTTTTTTCAAACTCTAGAATATGGAACTCAACTAGAAAATGTAGAGCATAAAGCATCATAATCCACCGTAGTCTATAATGTGGGTCATACTTTCTATACCAACTATGTGCACGTGCCCTTGAAGAGTAGTAGTAAAAACTGACTTTCCTTCCTATCTCAAAGTGGTGATTCCTTTAGCACACCATAACAACTCACACTTGTGCACATGCTCTGCAACATCTTCAATACCTCTATATTCTGGAAAGTGGAGGGACATCTCATAATAAACTTGTTGAGGTTGATGTGGGGGTTGTTGGGATGTGGGCCCTGTCCTCCATAGATCTAGAACCAAAACCACCACCAAGTATTTCCTCCACCACCAGAACCACCTGATCCACTTGATCCCGACCCTCCTCCTATCCTCCCTCCTCTAAAGTAGTGGGGGCACCAGACCAAAGTGGATGTACTTCCTTGTCCCAATAGTAGTACTAAATTGAACTCCCATAGTCTGTGAGTTGTAGTACTTCCAATGTGTTCCCAATGTTCTCGTGTGCCCCACACTCTGTCCTGATGACACACCATAAAAATATTCCTCCAATCGGGCCTCCAAATAAAAAAGATGATGTTTGTGCTGCCATAGATGAATGTGTTTTTTGATGTACTTCTATATTCAAAGGAAAATGATATCTACTTGAAGCTACTAGATTACCTACACTCACTTACTTATCAATGATTACTTCTGGAACTAGAACACCAAGCGCAAGGGCTAGGTCACCAAGGTGGGATCGATGTGCACTCTTGTGGTCCTTAATCTTTCCTCCTCCTCCTAACATGCTCTCATCAAAATTCAAAGGGGATTCTCTACTATGATTTCCTAAGTGGGGAGATCCGATGCTCCATGCTCCATCCATGTCTTCCACATGAGCTTCAAATCCTTCTTGAGACATCATCCTCCATAACTCCATAGACTCCTCAATATTATGTTGCTTCACAATTCCCTCTCCCACACTTCATTATACTTAAGCCACCTTTCTTCTCTCTGCCTTTCTACCACAAGGTCCACCATCTTTCACCACACCTTCTCCTTCCCCCTGCATGGTGGTGGTATGTTTAGCTAGCCATAGGTAGGCATGCTCTAAAATCAACACCACCATCAAGATCTTAATTTCCAAAGGAATAACATGTATGTAAGATCCTCTGGGCTCACACAAAATTCAAACTCAACAACTTCCGAAAAGAATATGTAGAAACAACATACTCCAAAGTATAACTACACACAACACCAACCCACCAATGATCTACAACACACATCCAAGGTTCATCTGCATCAAAAAAATCTTGGTACTCTTCCTGTGTCCAAACCCTTGATCTATAACTCCAAATTTTCTTTGATGCATATGCTGAAAACCACTCATATAACTCTATTGGAAAGAAACAAAATAACATTTCATAGAGCTCATGATATAGATTATCTTCCACCCACTTGCATGTGCATTGAAATCAGGTCCAAACCATATCTTTACACAAACTAATCTTGTCCATCATTACCCAATCTTCAATGGCCACAAGAGTCAATCGATACACCATCATCATGCAACATCATGGAAAATATTTTGAAAAGAGGTCCCGAAACAAACCAAAATGTAGTCTTTATTTTTACTCAAATGCCTAGGCATGCTGACACTTCACTCAGATATATCTGAACACTCACCCAAAGCACAGTGAAGCTACCAGTCCCTCTTTGTTACTATCTTTCCAAGGTGTTAGCATGCATGTTCATAATAACCATAATCAAAGTGTATATTCCATCATAATAACTAGATCCATGAGCTCAATTTGAAACACACATAATAAAGAAAGCATATAGATCACATAAGAATTAATATCATATTTACCATACAAGTACCATGAATAGAGACATGTGAACAACTAATATCCATCCACAAAGATCCATTATATTAACTCATCACAAAATAATAGCTGAATACATAACAATAATGTCATAAAATCATGTACACAAGTTCATACCAACAACATAACCCTTCTACAATACGGTCTCAACACTCAAACTCTCTAAACTATGCAGATTACATACATATATATATAGGTGGAGTCTTTCCCTTCACCACCCATGCACTTCTCAAAATAGGCTACATGCTCAAAATAGCCATGCGTGCATACAAAGATAACTATGAAGCATGTAAGTTTCACTAATAATAGATTATCTCTATATTTAAACCTTGATCTAATCCTATTATATAACACAAATGAACCTTCTAATTTTCTTTTATACATGTTTCTTTTTCACAAATCACCTATGTCAGCCTTCATATAGAAAAATACATCTCAACATACCATCCCAAGATCTCAAAACCTCATATAAAACTAGTACCAACTTCTCACGATCATCAAATGTTGCTACAACAAGCAAAACTATCAAACTCATCTCAAACCTCTATGACTAGGTTTTAGCCCTTAAGGCCAAAAGTGGTAGGGTGACTTGGAGGACATATATATTTAATTTCCTCCATCAGTAATCTGTTTTAAACTTTCCATGGCTATTTAGTACACCTCCTAAGCTTCATGGAACAATTCACTTCTTTTCATGAAACCTCCACCTCGACTCAAACCGAAAATCTCCACAAAACAAGGGTTTTTCTCCATCTTCCTGAAACACATGGAACATGAAATCACCACCAAAATCAGCTCATAAAACTTCTATACAAGCCTAATGCATCACATTATATTTCCCAATCATTTAGAGACTCGTACACTTCATCTTTCCTCCATCATTCTAGAACTAGGGTTTTAACAAGGGTTTTGACTGGCTGACTTCTTAATGATATTTTATAAATCTTTGAAGTTAAAATGAATTATTTATTCTTGAAAAATATTCTTGGTTCCATGTAAAAACATCCCTAAAATTCTCATCCTCCCATGCAAATCTCACACATGTGGGTGAGAAAATAACTTCACCATCGAGTTGGAAATGAGCATTCTAAGAACTTGGTAGAGATAAAAACATCATAACCTGAAAATATTCATCATACCAACCTTAACCCACTAAATCATATAGACCTCCTCCAACTTCCCCAAGTCTTATCCATACATGATTACTTCTCAAACTCTCTAACCACCATGAATTACCCATGTTTACATGTCTTGTTTCCACCGTCTTGCTTCAAAATGACCTTATACCGTTGAGTGTGGAGATTAATTGCTTCACAAAAACTTGTTTTTACATGGTGTTGGACTTGATGATTAGAACTGGTCATGGAGTGACCAAATCAGTTAGGGAGCAACCAACATCGATCAAAGATCATAGGCGAGAACCGGTGTCGGGCCGATCTATATGGCGGTGCTTTGTTTTTGGCTGAGAATTAGATTAAATATTTTGCTTTAAAGATGATTTATTGATTGTAAGATCATAGCTAGTTACCAGAATAGATATATATGCATGTATGCATTATATGAGGGAGGGTATGATAGAAGAGAATTGCAATTGTTTTGTATGTTAATTTTCCTTGGTGAGCAAGAAAGAGTAGTTGAGTGAGGGAAAAATATTGAACATCTTGTGAGGTGTTGGAAGATGGAATATATTCATTGTATTTCCTCTGTAAAGAAATGAATAATAATATTGGTCATTTCTTGGTGGGCGTAGCCCACACTGGGTGAACCACACTAAATCTAGTGTTAGCTTTCACTTGTTTATTTTATCTTCTCGTTTATTTCCATATTCATTGCTTGTATGATTTATCGATTTTAGATATGTGCAACACTATTATATCTTTAACCCCAACAACCGGTATCGATTTGTTTTAGGGTTTCATGTATTGACATGATTTACTCATAGAGGGTTTTTTGATTGAGTGGGAGCACAAAAATGGCATAAGATAACAAATATAGAGTGGAGAAATTTGACAATCGTAATTATCAAATTTGGAAGATACAGGTGGAGGATTATCCATATTAGAAGGATCTATACTTACCGTTGGATGAGCATGCACAGTTAGATTTGATGATTGATGAATAATGGAAGGTTCTTGACATAAAGGATTTGGGATCTATAATATTGAGCTTAAGCGAAATCAATGGCTTCAAATTTTCCGGATGCAAAACCCATGGTAGAGTTGATGAAATATTTAGCAAATTTTTATGAAACTCCATGTGCTTCAAATAAGGTTTATTTGATGAAGAAATTGTTTAATTCTAAGATGAAATAATGTGGATCTATATCTAACCATTTGAATGATTTACAATCTATTGTAAATCAATTAAAATTGGTATAAATTATGTTTGATGATGAAGTGAAAGAAATTTTATTCTTATGTTCTTTGCCAGATAGTTGGGATAACTTGGTAATGGTTGTTAGTAATACAATGTCTTCTTCTAATGGTTTGAAGTTTGATGATGTGGTTAGTGTAATCCTTAATGAGGAAATATGCAAGAAACTTTTAGAAGAAGCATCATCTGGAAACACTTTAAATGTAGAAAGCGGGGAAGATCTAAGGAGAGATCATCAAAGAGCAAGAAGAATGGGAAATCAAATTCAAGGAATGGAAGATCTAGATCTAGGTTCAAAGATTTACTTTGTTGGAATTGTGGAAAGAGAGGACACGTAAAGGAGTGTTGGTCCAAGGAAAACAAAGAGAATCTACCTAGAAAAAGGTAAAGAAAAAGATAAAGAGGCAAACATTGCAAGTGAAAAGGTAAAGCAAGATGCCCTTATTCTCTCCTTGGATAATAAATTAGAATCTTGGGTTTTAGATTCTGGAGCTTCTTTCCATGCTACCCCTAATAAGGGTTATTTCAGAAATTATGTTCAGGGTGATTTTGGACATGTTTATTTAGGAGATGATGAGCCATGAAATATTACTGGTAAAGGTGATGTTCATCTAAAGTTGTAGAATGAAATCCATGGGTATTGAAAGATGTGAGGCATGTGTCAAGCCTCAAGATAAATCTAATATCTACATGGAAACTAGGTGAATATTTATGCGTGGTTACATTCACACCGATTCTTGGAAGGTTACCACGGAGCCCTTATTGTGGAAAGAAGCAATAAGGTAGGAACTTTATATATGTCTACTTGTGTTCGATTCCTTTTCTATGCTATCTACTACAAACTCTCGCATGCAAGTATGTGGCATAATCGACTAGGCCATATGAGTGAAAAAGGGATGTCTATATTAAAGGATAAGGGTAAGTTATCAGATTTGAAATAGTTAGATCTTGAATTATGCGAGCATTGCATATTTGAAAAGAAGAAGAGAGTGAGATTTCTCAAGGTCAGGTCAATGTTATCACAAAATCACTGCACCCTCCTAATGGCCTAAAAATGAATCACGACATTCGGTGTGATAGTGACACATGGGATCATCTCTCAAGCTGTGGGACTTAGACTAGAGATGAACCTCCGAGAGAGGCCAACTTCCTTTGTTTAAACTAGGTGCTCGACTCTTCCTGGGATTAAGGAGAAATTGCAAAGAAATAAATCCTAAACTAGAAGTGGTGATGCACCAAAGAGCAGGGATGTTCAACTTTTGGAAGGGTTATGTGAGTGAGATGCTAGCATCCTAAATCACTTTCACCTATTGTAACTAGGGTACGAGTACCACAAACTAGAAACACACGTTCCTTTGTTAAACTTATACAAAAGAGAAAGAACACGATTTGGTTCAGATACACAGATAACTTTATTGGAAAAATTAACACAAGCACATCTTAAGCACCCACTTTACGCAAAATAAAGATAATGTAACTTCTAATCAACAGCAGAAAAGTACAATCACAGCTGAAGAGAAAATAACCACATCACTTAATCTTGGCATACAATAAATAATCTGAAGTAAAGGCAAGTTACTCAAACATACTAAGGAATCACATTCACAAAGCATGTAATAAATAATTATTTCACACAGTGATTCAGAATTTCAAATGGCAGAGTGTAATTCTGAATAAAATTAAAAGGGACTTCACAAATATATGAAAATACTCTTCCAAGCTTGAAGAGTAAAATCACCAAAATCTCAAAAATTGTATCTCTATGAACTCTAAGCATTCATCTATTTATAAGTTCCTTAGGCTGAGCCATTACAGCTGGGCCCTTAACTAACATTTTACTAAAAATAGAAATGTCATTAAATTAAGGGAACAAGCTCCCATGAAAATAGCAAAATTGTTGCAAGGGTTTGACCGAGTCAACCCTGCAACTCTGACCGATCTGGAACTCGAATTTTTCCTTCCATGGCCACTCAATCCTGATTTGGCTCTGTAATTTGTTCATTTTTTCCCAGCTCCTCCTGACTTTCCTTCCATACAACTAGTCTTTGATTGTATTCAAAAAAATGTTTGATTATTCCCTAGATTTCTTCATCTTCAGGTCCACATGCGTAGTGACTGACTATGTCTAGCTATCTCGATCTCTCTGGTAATTCAGGCTGGTATTATTTTCAGTTTGAAAATGACCTTGGACATCCTTCCTATGAAGTTCTGGCACAAGACCATTCGATCAATGGAATCAGAATTAAAAGTTCTTGTGACATCATCATCCTACTTCACCAAGTCTTTGAAGTTTTCCTGAATCTGTTCTTCAGAGAGGGCATCGATATTCTCATTGAAGAATTTACAATGAGCAATATCAAATTCTTTTGATATGTCATTCAAGGTGTCTATGATTTCTAATCACTTGTCGTCTAATTTTTTAATCAAGTCTTGTAACACCTAGCACCTGAACTCCATAGCCTTCTGATATTCAAACAAATTACTAGTTAGGTAATCTTATGTCTTCGACACGCACTAATGGGATCTGTGAGTCTAAGGCAAAGAAGGCCCTCCTAACCTGAATTGGTGTGATAGATCGGTCAGCGAGGATGACTGCCCGAAGGCTCCAATCAATATCGAGCTCTGCATAATCTGATCTATAGGTTGTGGGATACGTGGAAAATGACCTGGGATAGTTTTCGTGTATGTCTCCAGATAGGGTCATAAGATGGATGATGGATATATAGGGGATTCTATGGGTGATTCTCTGGCCTAGTCCAGAAATCCTTAGCTTGATTAGCTATTATGTCTAGTGAGGATAATTGTGTGATAATGGTCGGTGGAAGTGGAGAAGATCTAAATACTAATGTGCGTAAACCAGCATCTACGTCTGATTGACTTGTGGACTCGTTGGGTTGTGGGATCTGTGAATCACAGCCATAAGTTCATGGTCATTGTTGTGGACCTCCTATGGTCATGTGTGGAATTAATTCCTAATCCCTAATATCCAATAGTCGTATGCCTTTTCGGCCTCTATATTTAGAACTAAAAGTTGTGCAATCTTCTCAGAGTACCTTACAGGTGTTCTGGCAACTTGAATTCTTAAGCTAGTGTCTATGTCAATGAGGATATCTCCTACATCTGGCTATGGGACCAAAGGATCACAACCAAACATTTTCTCTCTTTCAAGCCCTTCTACAGTCATGCAGATATCTATTTAGGGTAATCTGTAGTTTGGCTGGTTTGTCCAAAACGCATGTGCTTGGTCGTCTTCTATGTTTAATCCTCTTAACTAGTGGGCTGATTTCTTGTAGGTCTGTTGTTGTTCAGAAGACTTGATTCTAAGATTCTGATCTATATCAGTTATTGCTGTAACAAGATTGGGTTGAGGCACGATTGGCTCGAATACGTATTCTCTGGGCTCCCTAGGTCCCGTGATTGTCATACAAAAGAAACAATATAAATCTAACTAAAGTTAAAGTAAACTAATTATACAAAGTATATCCACAACATATATATAAATTCCCTATTTTTGTATTTTTGATAAACTATTAATGAAATTGAAAGAGAATTATTTAAAATATCTAGAAATTGACAACTAAACTAATAACAAAATTAAAACAAACAAGGCAACTGAGTATAGCTACTTGCCTGTGCAGTTGTAAATCTATTCTAAATAACGAAATAACTGATCTAATCTATTTGAAAGACTCTCGATCCTACCTCAGAAGTGAGGAATGAATCATAGTTTCTCAGAAACTATCAATCCCCACAGCTTCCCCGCAATATCGAAAGTGAGATTAACTGAAATGAAATGATTCACTATTCTATTTGATATATTTTAACTAGAACTTTGAAAGCTTGAACTTGGATTTTGCAGAATAATGGCGAAATCCGATTGTGTGTGGCTTTGTCCCCTCAGTGTGGTCTCCTCATTCCTTCGTGCTCACGTGAATCCAAAAAGCGTGTAATGCTAGCATCAACAAAAGTAGGTATTGGAACAATGGCAGCTTTGGGTGTAGACTGAATACAATGCGAGTAGGAGAGGGATAGCGCAAGAGAATAGAGCTTGGCTTATGCAATTCCTAGCGGGATTTATTATGAGTCATACAACACAAAACATCCAAAACCTGAAACTATCCTTCTTGACGAACAAAACCTACAACTCTAATGGCTTCAGACTAAAATGAAACTATCCTATCTCAATTGATTGTATGAAACAATAATAACACTAGCACAAGAAGATCATGTAGCTTCTAAACAACAAAACAACACTAACTATGCATGCAACAAATAAAACTAATACAATTCCTAAGCAAGAACTGAAAGACTAAAATTGAAATGAGAGAATGAGAGGCAAATTTTGAGGGGCCATTTGCTTGAAAACCAACCAGCTATTTATAGAATTCCCATTTACCCAAAGGTGAAATCCAAATTGAACTCCTTTACAATAAACAATGGAAAAACACTATTCCAGGGAACCAAAATCATAAATACGAGCAAAGGCGGTGAAAAAGTCAGTAAACATTGAAATTTTACGTGAGTCATGATAAAAGGAACGTTCTGGAAAAACGTGAAGGAAGGACCCCCCCCAGGGGGCGGTTACAGACCGCCGCCTCTGGCTGCGGTCACGAGACCGCCACCTGTGCAGGGCAGGGCGGTTTCAAATCAAGACCAAAACAAAGGAAAAGAGGGGGGAAGAGAAAAAAAAGCACGCAGGGGCTAAGTGGGGCATGCAGGATGTTAATGTACACTTGAGAGATTTTCCGATCCCGAACACCTTACGAGGAGACTCAGTATCATCATTGGGGCATGTGTGTAACATTGTTCGCAAGCAGCAGACTTACAATTTTGGGTACGTACATATTGCCCCCTCGAGAGAAGCATTTTAGCCATGAAG
Organism: Taxus wallichiana var. yunnanensis; assembly: GCA_018340775.1. Taxonomy (NCBI): domain Eukaryota; kingdom Viridiplantae; phylum Streptophyta; class Pinopsida; order Cupressales; family Taxaceae; genus Taxus; species Taxus wallichiana. The sequence goes on along the minus strand of CM031242.1, from coordinate 705,874,529 downwards.
AGGCGTAAAACGGTGGGTCCGAGTATGGTGGTCCCAAATGGGAAGTTAGAAATTATACCTGATACGCCCGTGTGTCGAAATGATGCCATCCAAAATTCCCGCTACCTGCAAAATGAAAAGAGGACTCAAGTGCAGATAGATAAAATAAATCAAAAAATAAATACTAAAATAATATGAAATGAGGACTTACCATTTGTGCGGGGATAAGAGAATACCTCCGCTTGGCGCTCCAAACCTCCGTGAAAGGGGCATTCAAAATGAGTCAAGATGCTATATATATAAAAAATGGGCCCATTTTCCTATTCATTTGCGTGTGTTGATTTGATTGATTTTGAGCTCTGGGGCCCACGGTGATGGTTTTTGACGAGAGTATAGTCAAAATGTTCATGACGAGATAGTGATCATGCCTCCATGAGCGAACATCGACCCGAGATCACATCACAAAGTTAGTTCTTCTTGATTTAGCATTTTTACCCCCAAAATGTTAAAATGATGAAATTTTTGTCATGGGGGGATTATTTTTGAAAATGTCAGTGTTAATAGGGTCACTTAGGAGGGGCGCCTAATGGGTAGGCTTTGTTTTAATCAAAATAGTCATTTTTTCATGTTTTTAGGCATTTTTAGGCACGTGACCCATTTGAAAATTCGGGACACGACCGCCGCCCTGAGCAGTGGTGGCGGTGGCGGTTACAGACCACCGCCCCCTTAAGGTGGTGGTTACAGAAACGCCGCCCTACTCAGGGGCAGGGTCCTTTACGTAACGCCAAAACTCAATGTTTTGAGCCAAATTTTGCATTTTTAGTATTCTTATATGTTTTAATGATTTTTCCAATGTAATTTGAATACTAACTTACTCCGTTTGGCATGTTTTTGGGTGTATGCAGGCGAAGGAGGAATATATCAGATGGAGCCGAGAGAGAGAGAGAGTGTGTGATTGGCTTCCAGCAGTGTTGGATGCACTTTCTCAGATGAGCAGGATACTCTTCAGAGGGCCGACATATTACGTATATCACGGGTCCCATGTTGCACCTTCTAGTCACATACTTTGTGACTTGTTTTCATATTGGGATGCTGATCGGAACACTTTCCGATTTCCAGGAGTCAGGGGTGAGTGGACTATCACCCTAGAGGATGTCTACCACATTTTGGGAGTCCCGATCATCGGGAGATGACTCACACTTGAGACAAAGGGGTCATCGGGCTCTCGATAGCTCAAAGGGGCCACATACATGGGAGACACAGTTGTCTCCACTAGTTCAAGAAGGGGGTGAGGGTCCGTTCCATTCCTAGCTTGCCTATCCCCTTGATTCATCAGGCCATTATGGGGATCCTTGCCTCGAGATTGATCGGGGACAAGGGAGGGGACACTTTACTCTACTGCTGGTCCCCTATTATTACACAGATTGAGGCACATGGCCGGATTTATGCCTGGGAGCTGATATTCTTGGGACCACCTATCATGATTTGTACCGGTGGTTCACTTACAGGGACAGTCTTTGAGCCATCCGACCCTGGTTATGAGCTGGGTCTATGAGCGTATCATCCCTTATGGGAGAGGCGTAGAGGTGGCGGATCCCGAGAGCCGTGAGGGCAGCTAGATGGATAGAGATGTCGGTGCTTAGAGCACCCCACCACCAGTTGCTTCCCTGACTACTGATGATATGGAGGCCACACCTTATCAGGCCATGGCAGGGTTGTGGGGGGAGGAGACCCTCACTTTGATTTCTCTCTACTACAGGCAGCTTGTGGACAGATGGGGAAGGTGGAGACACACCCTTTGATCGAGTGCCTCAAAGTAGTTTGGCCTTCCTTACGTCGGTATGCTTCCCCCAGTGGTGCCAATGTTTCAGATCAGTTCGGGAGGCTAGGGGAGGTCCTAGAGGCCGGGGTTGGACCGTTGTTACTCCTGGTGTCCCTATTGCAGCTAGGGGGTAGTACGCGCTCGAGGGAGAGCCGGTGCTCCTCAGCACCCTTACTTCAGATTGCCACCGGTCCCGCCCATAGCAGCGATGACCCCATTGATATAGACTCCGAGTCTGAGGAGTTCACAGGGGAGAGACGAGGAGGAGACCGAGGATATGGAGGTCAGCGAGTCGGGTGGAGAGGAGGACAACGATCCCGAGTGGCATGACACTCAGGAGATCTTACAGCCGAGAGGGCAGAGCAGAGTGTGGAGAGGGTGACTCTAGTCTCAGAGGAGCCACCCTCTCAGGACATAGGTGGGGAGGATGAGTCCGTAGTAGGATGTTATGTTGCCCTGCACCGGAGGAGGACATCACCATACGCAGCGGTGGCATCTATGGCGGTGCGCGATCCTAGGGATCCCTCTTGGAGGCCCGAGATCCGAGTGAGTTATCACCTTTCTCTTAATATTTGTTTTTAGCTAGGATTGTCTTAGTTGCTATCTCTCCTTTTGTTCATTCTTGGTTTTACCTTTTGATCATTTTCTAATTTACTTTTCTCCTTTGCTTGCAGAGACTATTGATGAGTGGCGAGACCTGATTCACCGGGTATGCACTGATACCCTGATGATCCCCATGGAGAAGACTCACGCACGAGCTATCCATGGATGCAGGGGAGCCTTCAGCAGCTGGTAGGCACAACGATGTCTTTTCCCCTATCTGGCATGTGGCCAAGATGGTGACTACCCTCCATACCGAGTTGGCCGGGTATAGGATAGCAGAGTGCCCCGATGAGGAGTCACTCTCATGAGGCCAGGCCAACTGCTCTCCTCGGACCGTGAGCCCTCGCAGCATTCGTGAGCGCCGCATAGCCGAGAGTCCTAGACGTGGTCGTGCACCTTCAGAGGGGTCTCATAGGGGTTGAGAGGCCACTTGGCTCTCTTAGATTGTTTATATGATTTATTTTGTATTTCCCGGGCTCATTGAGCATTTTGACCATGCCTAGCGCATGATGGCATTGTACATAAAACTTGATTATATATATATATATATATATTTTTTATATATATTTGGATCGACTCTTGGTGTCTAGGATTTTGTGATTTGTTTCCACATGTAAATTATAATGTTGTTTTTATATGCTTTTCATAATGTATGCAAATGGAGAACAAATGATACAAATGCTTTTTCTTTCTTTTTTTGTATTTCGTGATGCTGATATATGATAATGCAGACACAATGTGATTTTGAACTTTAGCTTTTATAAGCAATTTTTCGTACTTCATATAGTTTTGGCAGAACGTGATGATGAACCGGTAAGATGAGCAGATGTACTTGCCCCATTCCTAACTCCACGCAACTAGTAAGATGCGAGGGCTCACCACCGAGAGCTAGAAAGGGCACAAGCTATGAAATTTGTTGAATGGTAGTGATGAGAGATAGACAAAGATTTGGTGGAACCAAATTAGGATGCTACAAACCTATTCTACTCAAGTGACTCCATAGTTTAGAATGCAACTTGCTTTGTGGTTTATCTAGACTTAGATCCGTAGATGGCCACATGGTTGACAAAATCTGGTTTTCGGGTTTTGAACTCTTTTGGAATTTTGGACATCTGATTCATTTGTTTTTGACTCAAGATTTCAAAGGTTTGTTCAAATTATTTGCTTATGACTTTTAACATTTATTGTCAAGAGAACCCCCTGCACCTTGCCCCATGCTTCTAGTAGGAAGCATGGGCTTATCACCATGGACAAGGCATAGGCGAGTAAGGGCATTCCCATCCTTTCCCAACCCTACGTCACTAGTAAGAGACGCAAGCTCATCACCGAAGGTTGGTAGGGCAAGGAAATGTGTAAAAAAAATTTTCTGTTTGATCTACATTTGACTTATTTATTTGAGCAAAATGTCAGTATGTTCTTATTTCCAAAGAGATCTATATATATATGGGATAGATGTGACACTATGAAGCTTCTAGAATAGACCATAGGCAAGACACCTATCCTAGGAAGAAACAAAAGTGAGAACAAGCATGCAGCCTTGGTATGGCTACCATTAAGACTTTGTCATATCTAGCTTTTAATTGATGAAATGATTCTGAAATAGGTGATGATGTTATGAAAATGAAGAAGTATGATTCGAATGCTTCTACCAATACCAACAGAAGTTTGTAATGAATTGCTTGCGAATAAGTTCCTTGATCACAAAACTTTACGAAACGAGTGGACAAAATGAACCTAACTACATGAAGATGCAATGTAGATATAATTATACAAATAGTGCTGGTCGCTTATGCATAGAATCGTTTAAGATGCAAGGAATTGACTGTTTCATTGAATTCCTCACCTTCTAGTGTACATAAGAGATACGCACCATTTCCATAGTCTTTCATGACTCTGGTATGGGCCCAACCATTTGGGCCGGAATTTCCTTCCTTCACCGGTCTTCTTATCGATCCGGCTGTCTAGTCTTAGAACTAGATCTCCTTCATATATTTCTCATTCATAGACCTTTTTGTTATACTACCGGCACATCCGGTCAGCATAAACTCTATGCCACTTGTTCAACATCTAATCTGGCCTCATCTAGGCTTTCTAGTTGGGAGAGACGTGCTTCTCTATAAGCTTCTTCATCCAGAATCCCTTGTAGTGAGATGCGAGACTGGGTATTTCAACCTCAAGTGGGAGAACTGCTTCTGCTCCGAATACCAATGAGAAAGGAGTTTCTCCTGTTGGTGTTCTTATTGAGGTTCGGTGGGCCCACAAGGCCGGATATAACTTTAAATGCCAATCTCATTTGTTTTCTTTTACCGTTTTAAGGAGAATAGCTTTCAACGTTTTGTTTGTTGCTTCAACCTGCCCATTAGCTTGAGGGTAATATAGGGAGGTCAGTATGATGGTTTATTTTAAATTTACTACATAGCTCATGGACCTCATCATTCTTAAAGGAAGTGCCATTATCTGAGATAATGATTTGTGGGACACCGTACCTACAAATGATCTGGTTCAAAATGAACTTGGTGATCACGACACTGGTAGTACAAAGGGTAAGAGGCATGGCCTCTACCCATTTGGTAAAATACTCGGTGGCCGTGATTATGAAGTTATGGCCATCTATTGACGAGGGAGAGAATTTCCCTATCAAATCTAGGCCCCATGTAGAAAAGGGCCATGGAGTCGCGATTGGTCAGAGAGCTTGTGCCGGCATGTGTGAATTTCATGGGAAAATTCTTGGCATTTATGGCACTTGCGTACAAACTCTACTCATGTGTGTTCTAGAGTGGGCCAAAAATAGCCCATCCGATGTATTTTGTGGGTGGTGGCATGACCACCAAAGTGGCCTCCACATATTCCACTGTGGATTCGTAGAGAATCTTCTTGGATTCTTCTGTGTCAACACACCTTAGAAGCATTCCATCAAAGCTTTACGATAGAGCACTTGTTCTATAATAACGTATTTAGCTACGATAATGCGTAACCACCTTCTTTTTTGTGGTGTAGCACCTTCTGGATATGTATGGTCCATGATATAATTAATAATATCAAGTATACCAAGGACATTCAGAGATGGGAGGTCTAGTTTCATGTAATATATGCATTCATCAGAAAATCTAGATCTACTAGATCACCTCCATCTAACGGGTTGTCATTACTAACCAATCTGCAATGATTTGTCCCTTAATGGACTTTTGGTTTACAAAAGTTAATTTGAATTCACCCATTAAGGTTATAAAGCATCCAACCTTTTTAGACAAGGACCCTTGCGTGAGGAAAGTTCATAAATGGTCTATTTTTACAATGACCCTTGTTTCTTGATTTAGCATGTAATGTCTTAAGCATTTGGTCAGCAAAGACTATGGCAAGGCATTCTCATTCTACCTGCGTATAACATGTTTCATAATCGAGCAATGTTCGCTAATGAAATAGATCACACGTTCTCATTTATTGTCATCTTCTTGAGCCAACATGCAGGCTAGCGAGACATCTCGTAGCTCATGAATATAAGATCAAAGGATGATCTGGTCTAGGTGGCATTAACGTGGGAGGAGATAGTAAGAAGCGTTTAACTACTTTGAAGGCCTCATGGCATTCCTTTGTCCAAATAATGCAGCAATCCTTTTTCAACAAATTGTTGATTGATGAATAAAAAAAACTCAAGTCTGGGATGAATCTTCAGATTGCACCGAGCTTTCCGAGAAATGATCTAATGCCATAATCATTTGATGGTGGGATCATCTCAAGAACAACCCAGATTTTGGCTGGGTCCACATCGATCCCTCATGATGATATAATGTAACCTAGGAGTTTCCTCCTGTCACACCAAATATACATTTTTCTAGATTTAGTGTGACTCCGTATTCGATCAAACGTGAAAGGATGATGCGGAGCACTTCCGGTGATCACAACACTTCCTGGCCTTGGCCAACAAGTCATCTACATAGATTCCATGATTTTATGAATAAGATCATGAAATATGTATGTCATTGCCCATTGGTATGTAGCACTAGCATTTCTTGAGACCGAATGGCATAACAACGTAGCAATAAGTTCCCCAAGGAGTTATAAATGTGGTTTTGGCTTGGTCTTGTTTGATATTCTGATTTGATTGTATCCCGAGAATCCATCCATGAGAGACAAAAGCTCAAATCCAGTTGTTGCATCTACGATGATGTCAATGGATGGTAACGGGAAGTCATCCTTGGGGCACGCTTTGTTAATGTCTCGAAAGTCTATGCAGATGCGTATCTTCCCATTCTTTTTGAGAACGGGGAACGATATTAGATACCCACTGAGAGTAATCGACCGGTTTGATGAACCCTACTTGGAGAAGTTTCATTACTTCTTCCTTCACCATGAGAGCTACCTTGGGTTTCATTGGTCTCGATTTTTGTTTAATTGGCTTTGCATCTGATTTGGTGATGAGGTTATGTACCGCGATGTGTGTGTAATTCCCATCATTTCTTTATAAGTAAATGCAAAAGCCTTTTGATGTTCTTTGAGGATTCGAGTGTGTATTTCTATTTCTTCTGGAGTTAACGAAGATCCTAGTTTCAAGATCTTTGGCTCTTCCTCCATTCCGATGTTAATATCAATTGTTTCTTCGATTAAAGAAGTGTTACCTTCTTCAAACTCAAAGGGGGAGGTAGTTCCAGATCTTCTCCATTCTCTACCACGTATATGTCGAGTTCCTTTTGTGGGGGAAGCTCTACCATGGGATTTCCAAAGTAAGAAGATGAATGTGGGATTAAGGACAAATCTACCATGTGATGGGTGAGATGTAACTCTACATAGGTGTTTAGGTAATCAAGAGTGGCTCTATCACTGATCAATGTGATCTAAGATAGTAGATGTATTCTCAACTATGTTTGTTAAAAGAGGGTTTGTTGACATTTTCTTTACTAATGGTTCAATACGAAGGGATACCATGAAACGGGTGTCTTCCAACTCACTGTTTGGAGTGAAACGTGAAGCTGAGGTTGCTATCAAATCTGTGAGAAGGTTTTGTTCTCATGGGATTGCTTCAATTGATATGAAGTTAAATCCTTTGCTCAAATCTAATACTATTGTTTTGTAGAGCTGTAAGTGTTCAACTCTAGTCTCATACACCTCAGAGACTTGGTTTGCTACTAATTGTGAGTCTCCTAACACTCTGATGTCATTAACACCGAGCCTCTTAGCTATGATGAGGCCAAGGAGGAGGGCTTCGTACTCAATGCCATTGTTTGTACATTCAAAATTTAATTTAAAGGTGAATGGTAGGATCTTTCCTTCGGAGAAGTAAAGATCACACCTGCCCCAACCCCATAACGACATCTAGCTCCATCAAAATGGAGAGTCCAATATTTAGTTGGGAAGATGGATGTTGGGACATTTGCTACGTCTATTTCTTCTACTTTGGTTACTTCTACCATGCAGAGTTCCTCTGCTGGAAGAGAACCAACTCCTAGGGTATATCCCATACCTACAAAATCAAATGGTAGGAAAATTGGTAGATCCTGTTCTAGCAATTCACAATTTTTGCAGTAGTTCCTAATGATACTGTTTCTACAATGTTAGCTTCATCCTTGAGGGCTGGGATGCTTCTTGATTAGGTTCGTAATCTAGTTCTATCAGTAGGTATTAATTTTTTCTTCCGGTTTTGAGTCGGTTGGTTTGTTAAGTTGGTTTGTTGGGAGTTCAAACTCAGAGTGAATGCCTGGCCTTTTCTTCAGTTTTACTAGGTGTATATCGAATGGTTTCGATCACCTTTTGCTACAAATATCTTTCCTAAGTGCAAGAATCTTATTTCTTGAAATAATGTAGAAGGGATTGCCTTCATACGGTGTATCCATGGTCGGTCGAGGATCATATTATAGTTGGTTTCCCGATCTATAATATAAAACTCAGTTAGGATTGTTTTGGGTCCTAAGGTGACTGGTAGTATTATAGTCCCAATCGAAGTGGCTTTAAGGCTATCATAGCCTCTTAGCGTATTCCGAGTCATGTGGAACAATTTGTTTCTCCATACCCTAGCTTTTGAAGGAAAGAGAAGGGGACTATGTTAACTCTGCCCCATCATCAACCATTGCATGTTTAACGTAGTTGTTATAAACCCATACTTGTAAATGTAAGGCTGATCACCTCTACGTGCAATCTCAACATCTGTTGGCATTTTGTTTATGTCAAATATAAACTCGGTATCCCTATCCGGCTGCCCCAGAGGGTGAATATCAAAGTCTATATGGTTTACTTGTGTTTCGGGAGGTGGAGTGATGTTAATTAAATGACCTAAACCTAATGCTTCTAAAAGAGCAGCCCTATGGGTAGGAGAGTTCTTCAATAAGTCCAAAAAGGAGATGTGGAGAAGGTTTTTGTTAGGTCATTAATTAAATCATAGGCACCTACGGGTTTTACTAATGTTTGTTGAATGTTATCTGTCTCTAGCGGGTAACTTGGATTTGGCTGAGAGGAATACTCTCATGTCCTCGTTATGGCTTCCACGTGTAGCTCAATGTCTAACTCCACTAAACCGACTATTTTGGGTCGTGGCTGACTTCCTAATTGCGGTGCGACAAGTGGATTTAGTGAAGTCGAGGCTTCATGATCATTGTTTCCTGTCATCACACCCTTGTTCATCCCATTTGGGTTTAATTTATTGTTATTGTGATTTGGGAGTGGATCATTGAAGATTTTGAGGGGTGCATTTTGAGGGGAGACTACTCCCATGAAAGTATTTGGCATGATGCAGGATCTACTAAGAACATATCTATGAAAAGTTGTCTTTGTTCCTCTGGAAAACGTTGCATGAATTTATTGTAATCATGGAAAGTCCTAGTGTCATGGCCTTGAAATTTGTGGAAACCACAATACGAGTTAGGATTGTAATTCCTAGGTTGCTGGTTTGGCATGTGTTGTGGTCCAAAACTCTGATTAAACCGTTGACTATTAGGATTAAAGTTTTGCATTTGTTGTCTTTGGTTTTGGTTTTGGTTTTGATATCCAGTTGAGTTTTGACTTGGACCCTGTGTCTAGACCCGATCACCATTGTTGTTGTTGTTGTTGGTTGTGGATGATTAAAATCCACCGATTGATTGTTGGGGTAAAATTGTTGTTTCGTTGATTGTTAACCAAAGGTGGTGGAGCATTTACAACATTTGCCTTTTTAGCTTGGTCAGTTACTCCATCCGTTGTTACACCATGATTTTTGTTAAGGATTTTAGGTCCTTGATTGACATTTACCGGTAGTAGGATAGGTCGTAGTATTTTGATTGGGGATGATTAACCTCCCATTTGTTCCATATGCCTTATGACCACTATCTATCGCAACTTGATCTATTCGGAGGGCACTCTCAAGTACTTCTCATCATAAGTTCTTAGTGGGAACTTCTGACTTCTTCCTTTATCTCTCTCCGAGAGAATGAAGGAATAAATCACATAGTTCCATCTGATCCATGTTTGGAGCACTTGCCAAGAATAAAGGACTCAGTACGCCATCTTTGGATGAAATGAGCAATGATTCATTGTTTCTTGCTTAATATGCAAGAATTCCCGATTCCTGTTCTCAACAATTTGTTCATGTCAAACGCCTTGATGAACTCTAAACGAGTTGTTTAAATGAATGGATGGAAGCTTCAGTATTCTCAGAATACCAATCGAGGGCAATGCCCTCTAAAGTTTTGGGGAAATATTTTAAGAACAACCCCATCCCAAGGGAGCAGCTTCTCGAATGGTCATGGCATAGGCTTTGATATGTGCATTCGGTCTCCCTCCCCTTTGTATTTGGGAAAATCGGAAGAGGTCTTGGAAGCATGACGCTTCGTATAGTGAAGTCTAAGGGCTCTTTCAAATATTCTGAATAAGTTCCTATCGCATAGGTTTCGACCATCGATGGCGTTTGCTGAGGGGGGGAGGTGGAATGGGTTGTTGGTATGGCGTAGCGTATGCATTTGTAGGGACATAAGGAAATCCTTGTGGTTGAGAAAATATCCCGGAGAAGAGAACATATCTCCTTGTGGTGATTTGGAATACATGTTTAAGTATGGAGGAGTATTGCCCAGGAATGGATTATTTTGTACTAGACCGGGAGGTATCATATTTTCCACCGAGTGACATTAGAAAACATGGTTCTAGTTGGCATTTTGTTGTGAATACTGAGGAGGCATGCCCAACGTGCCTATTCCCGTGAGGAGGTCTACTTGGCTAGGATGATGTGGAGGGTTGGGGATTCCTACTTGCCCAAAATATGAATTTTGATTTGCTTGAGCAAGTTCCAACCCTCTAACCTTTTCAGCCAAGGCTGAAATGACCTCTATTGGTGAAGACACAATATTTTTCCTTACGGGCATTTGTTGTGTCATTTGAGGCTGCAAAGGGGTATGATACCCTGCTATGAATTGGTCATTATCCTACCAAACTTCACCGAGGGCATTTCCTATAGGTGGAGGAATGGGGTGTTTTCCTCGAAAGAGACCTCGATTGTACTTGTAAACTTCCTATAGGTGGGTACATACTTTTGAAGCGTTGCTCACTTTTAGCGAAGCATGCTAAGTATTCCTCATCCAAAAAGGGAAGTGGGTCTGACTGTCTACTGATTTGTGGTCTAAACAAGACCCGAGGAGATGAAATAGATTCTCCAAGAAACGTCATGTTATTAGCCCAAGGCTCTGGTTGTTGTGTTTGAGCGAGCTGATCCAACTCCTCAATCCGGAATGAAGAACTTGATCTAGTCTTTTCGAGGGGGAGTTTGAGATGATAAGTAATTATTTGAATAGTTATCACCCCATGCAGAGTGAGGGTGATGGTTGTCTATTTAGTTTGACTATAGCTTGCTTCAAGACCTAAGAGGTCTACCATATGCATCGAATCCCGACATATTCGGGGGTATATGAATACCCGTAGAATAATGGGAAAGAGCGAAGGTGGATGGAAGAAATGAAAAACTAAAAGAGGAAGAACTGCTTCATTCGCTTCAGGTTCACCAATTTTGTATGTGAAGGCTAATGGAAAAGATGAAAAGCGAGCATGGGAATCTACAAGTAACTCTTCCTCACACCCGACCTCCCGAGGTCATGCCGAGACAAAAGATGGGGGATGGAATATGTGTGGGGGTATGTGAAAACTAGTTAGGTAATCTTATGTCTTCTATGTAACACACCCGACCTCCCGAGGTCATGTGTCCATTAATAGGGAATCTTATGTCTTCGATGACGTCTAATGGAAAAATCTAAGGCAAAGAAGGCCCTCCTAACCTAAATTGGTGTGATAGATCGGTCGGCGAGGATGACTGACTCAAGGCTCCAATCAATATCGAGCTTTCGCGTGATCCGATCTATAGGTCAGGGATACGTGGAAAATGACCGGGATAGTTTCGTGTATGTCTCCGATAGATAGGTCATAAGATGGATGATGGATATATAGGGATTCTATGGGTGATTCTCTCGCCTAGTCCAGAAATCCTTAGCTTGATTAGCTATTATATCTAGTGAGGATAATTGTGTGATAATGGTCGGTGGAAGTGGAGAGGATCTAAATACTAATGTGCGTAAACCAACATCTACGTCCTGATTGACTCTATGGGACTCATTGGGTTGTGGGATCTGTGAATCACAACCATAAGTTCATGTGGTTGTTGTGACCTCCTATGGTCATGTGTGAATTAATTCCTGATCCCTACTATCCAATAGTCGTATGCCTTTTCGGCCTCTATATTTAGAACTAAAAGTTGTGCAATCTTCTCAGAGTACCTTACAGGCATTCTGCAACTTGAATTCTTAGGCTAGTGTCTATGTCAATGAGGATATCTCCTACATCTAGCTATGGGACCAAAGGATCACAACCAAACGCTTTTCTCTCTTTCAAGCCCTTCTACAATCATGCAGATATCTATTTAGGGCAATCTGTAGTTTGGCTGGTTTGTCCAAAACGCATGTGCTTGGTCATCTTCTATGTTTAATCCTCTTAATTGTGGGCTGATTTCTTGTAGGTCTATTGTTGTTGTTCGGAAGACTTGGATTCTAAGATTCTGATCTATATCAGTTATTGCTGTAACAAGATTGGGTTGAGGCACGATTGGCTCGAATACGTATTCTCTGGGCTCCCTAGGTCCCGCGATTGTCATACAAAAGAAATAATATAAATCTAACTAAGTTAAAGTAAACTAATTATATGAAAGTATATCCACAACATATATATAAACTTCCCTATTTTTGTATTTTTGATAAACTATTGAACAAAATTGAAAGAGAAATTATTTAAAATATCTAGAAATTGACAACTAAACTAATAACAAAATTAAAACAAACAAGGCAACTGAGTATAGCTACTTGCCTGCAAGTTTGTAAATCTATTCTAAATAACAAAATAACTGATCTAATCTATTTGAAAGACTCTCGATCCTACCTCAGAAGTGAGGAATGAATCATAGTTTCTCATAAACTATCAATCCCCACAACTTCCCCGCAATATCGAAAGTGAGATTAACTGAAATGAAATGATTCACTATTCTATTTGATATATTTTAACTAGAACTTTGAAAGCTTGAACCTGGATTTTGTAGAACAGTGGCGAATCCGATTGTGTGTGGCTTTGTCCCCTCAATGTGGTCTCCTCATTCCTTCATGCTCACGTGAATCCAGAAAAGCATGTAATGCTAGCATCAACAGAAGTAGGTATTGGAACAATGGCAGCTTTGGGTGTAGACTGAATACAATGCGAGTAGGAGAGGGATAGCGCAAGAGAACAGAGCTTGGCTTATGTAATTCCTAGCGGGATTTATTGTGAGTCATACAACACAAAACATCCAGAACCTAAACTATCCTTCTTGACGAAAAAACCTACAACTCTAATGGCTTCAGACTCAAAAATGAAAACTACCTATCTCAATTGATTGTATGAAATAATAATAACACTAGCACAAGAAGATCATGTAGCTTCTAAACAACAAAACAACACTAACTATGCATGCAACAAATAAAACTAATACAATTCCTAAGAAGAACTAAAAGACTAAAATTGAAATGAGAGAATGAGAGGCAAATTTGAGGGGCCATTTGCTTGAAAACAAACCAACTATTTATAGAATTCCCATTTACCCAAAGGTGAAATCCAAATTGAACTCTTTACAATAAACAATGGAAAAACACTATTCCAGGGAACCAAAATCATAAATACGAGCAAAGGTGGTGAAAAAAGCTGGTAAACGTTGAAATTTTATGCGAGTCATGATAGATGGGGGAGGTGGATGTTAACACAAAGGGGGAATTGCTAAGTGGGGCATGCGGATGTTAATGTACATTTTGTATTGGAGCATTCTTCTTGATACCAATCAATCCATGGAAGTGGTTGATTGGAAACATCTTCGGTCTTATATGCTTCATCCAATACTTCACCGTCATCTTGCAAATCTGCCAGGATCTCAGCTATCCCATACTGGTGAATTTCATCTACGTCCAATCTTTCATAATCTCTTTGTCGGATGATATACTCATCCCGACAATGAATCCAAATGTCTTCTAGTTGAGATGTATGGGAAGTCGAACGTCCTATCTCACCAAACTTTCCCAAGTAGTCAAAGTTGGTTCTTGGATGAAAAGTCCACAGGGTTACCTCGGCCATCTCTGCATCAACATTCTTGGCTTTGTGAATGTTTAGACAAGTATACCTGCCAATCGAAATTGGAAAATGCACTCCTACCTTGTGGCGCTTGTTTTGGATCCGATGGTAATCCAACAGTTTCCGAACCAGCTCCAGTAGAACCCATTTGTCCGTAGGACACCTTGGCAATTTTCTAGGGGCACCAATGAAACCCGGAATTTGAATGTAGGTGAAAGTGGGAAATTGGAGATAGATAGCTCCCCATTCCCGTACTTCTTTGAAGGCTTCATCGAAATTCTCCGATTGTACAACTCTTTGTCAAAGTGGTAGAGGATGACTACGAAGAAAGCATCGCTGACCCTTCGAAAGTGCTTGCACCCTCACTTAGAGTGAGCTGGGGATAGAAGTCATAAATATGGGATGTGCTGTGAACGCCCTTGGTATTTAGTCTAGGAAAATCTCCCATGGCAATGGCAACGTAGACTAGGAATGATGTCATGTAGAATGATTTTGTGGTTGACACTCTGCCCAACTGATAGTAGATGGAGCTACTGATATGCTCTCCCCACTTGATAAGCTCCTTGTTCTTCTTGATAGTGGCAATGTATAAAAACATCCACTCTTGGAATTCCTTGGTAGCTAGGAGGCCTGAGACTCGGCTCAGCAGTATGATTATGTCATTGACTTCTGGATGAAGTCTGCCCTGTACAAGGTTTTGGAAACTTGGCCATGCTCTTGGCCAAGTAGCTTTTCATGATAATCTTGGTACATGAATCAACATCCTTGTTCCAATGTTCTACTGCAATTTTGGGTGAAATAGTGGTGTAGTTTGGAATGTCAGGTAGCCTGAGAAGATCTTCAAAGAAATTAGGATCTAGGTGAATGACCACCTTGTCATCATCATCCTTAACTGACATAGAATCTGCATCAAAGTGGGCAGCTGCAACTAGAACAAACTCAGGACAATGCATTGAAGCAGGAAAACTAGCCGCAAGGACAAGCCCGCTGTCATAAATTTCCTGCATCCATGGCTTTTTGTTAGGAGCCTTCACTCTGCTCTAGAAATCTGGGAAGTCAATCTGACCTAAGTCAGTATCCCCTATGTTACCTAGATCAGACGATAGGCAAGACTGAGGAGAAACTCCAAGGAATGAATACTTCATCTTCTCTTTCTCTTTTGAAGTAGAAGTAGACATGAAGTTCTAGATTTCGAAACCGAAGAAGGAAAAAATCTAAAATTCTGTAGGATGAAAATCTCCGAAAGAAAACTCCGAAGTCACAATCTCCGAAAGTCCGAAAAGAAAATTATCGAAAGAAATGCTGAAATGAGAGTATCCGAAATTCTGAAATGAAAACCTCTGAAAGAAAGTTTTCCGAAATGATTTTCCCAAATTTTTCTCCGAAATGGAAATTTCAAGTGAGTTTCCCTGAAACTCCGAAGTGAATTTCTCCAAAGAAATTTTCTGAAAACACTTTCTCCGAAATGGAAATCTCTAAAATGATTTTCTCCAAAATTATTTTCTCCAAAATCCCGTAGCAATTCCTGAAGTGAGTTTCACTTTGAAATTTCAAAGTAATTTTCTCTAAAGTGAGTTTCCCCAAAATGCTCTCTCTGAAAAAGACAAACTAGCAACTCTGTAAAAACTTGAGATCTACCTCGAGATGATTTTGTGAATAACCTGAGAAACTGGAGATAACTCAAAAATGAAAACATGGTGAATGGGAAGTCCATTATTCAAAAACACCGAAGAAACAAAAAGGAAAGAAAATGGGAGACGAGAACAAAAAAAAAATCTAAAACCAAAAAGAAATAACAAAATTAACATACCTTGAAAAAGGACGTCGAAAAAGACAAGAAAAATGGATGTCAGAGATATTTGTCAAGTGAAAATGACCGTAGAAAATCAAGTTTAAATAGAAAACCCTGGCATTTATGGCAAAAATCCGATCTGTATGGGGTTGGTGAAGAAATAAATGCTCAAGAAAACTTTGAAGTTCCAAAACTGAAAAACCCAAAAGTCTGAAAATTTAGAAATTTGGGATTTCGACTTGAAATTGGAAACAAAATGTGAATTGGTGATGAAAAGTTCCGAAACCTGAAAGTCTGAAAATTCAGAATTTCGGACTTCAGAAAAAATGAAACCAAAACACCAAATGTTCGAACGAAAGCTCCGAATTTCAAAACTCAAAACCCAAAAATTGAATTTGACTTTCGACTTCAAAAAAACTTCCAAAATGAAAACTCAAAATCTAAAATTTAACAATTAGACTCTAAGACTTGGAAATTCATTGTACAGGGGATCTCTTAAAAAAATTTGTCCGACCTCATTTGACTTATCTTTCAGGGTAAGTTAAATTGCTAATATCAACAAAGAAGGAGCAAAATTGGAGCTTGTAAACTCGGATGTGTGGGGACCATCCCGGTAGCTTCTATTGGAGGATCCCAATATTATATGACTTTAATTGATTATGCCACAAGAAAGTTATGAATTTATTGGATTAAGCATAAATATGATGTTTTTGAGACTTTTAAAAGGTAGAAATCCCTTGTGGAAAATGAAACAAACTTAAAGTTATAGTGCCTTAGATCTGATAATGGTGGTGAGTACTACAACAAGGTTTTCAATGATTATTATTCAGTGTATGGAATATGTAGAGAAAGGATGGTTCTTAGAACACCACAAGAGAATGGTGTTGCCAAAATAATGAATAGAATAATCATGGAACATGTTAAAAGCATGAGGATACATGTCGGTTTGCCTTTGAATTTTTGGGAAGAAGTAATGGATATAAACATGGGCCTTCAACAACACTAGATGGTGGAATCCTAGATGAAGCTTGGTCTAGAAAAGAGGTAGATCTTTCTTTTCTTAGAGTTTTTGGCTCGGAAGCTTTTGTGCTTGTTGATAGGGAAAATAGGAAGAAGTTGGATGCTAAATCGAGAGATGTACTTTCATTGGTTATGGATCTTGTGATTTAAGATATTGTTTTTGGGATTTAGAAGATTCTAATATTGTTATGAGTCGTGATCTTGATTGGAATGAAAAGAGAATGTATAGGTATTAGGTTTTGGTGCCTAAAAATGAACAGTTGATGAGACTTTGAAGGAAAATCAACTTTCGGATATGAAAAAGACATTCATAGACACCGATGTCGGTTCTACGAAGCGGCTTATGCTAGCCGGGGAAACCGGTATCGATCAGTAGGTTTGGGTATAGGACAAACACCTGAGGGACCGCATGTCAAAGAATCCTAAAATTGGCGTCGGCCATAAAACCACAACCCGATAATTAGACAAAGGAACAACGATTGGTTACAGAACTGCAATGTCGGTAGAATATGACATGCATCGATCACTATCTGAGATTGACAAGAAAATACAACATGCACAGATTAAGCCCCTGACACCCCAAATCTTAGTGAGAAGGTCAAAATGGTAAGTAGACCTTCAGAGATATTTTCACCTTCCTTCTCTTATTTATTATTAACTGATAGTGGTGAACCAAAAATATTTGAAGAAGCAATGCAGGTGGATACCCATAAGTAGTGGGAGCATGGCATGGATGAGGAGATGGAATCCTTGGAACAGAATCAAACATGGGATTTGGTTAAGTTGCTAGCAGGTAAGAGAGAACTGTAGAATAAATGGGTTTACAACATCAAAGAAGAAGAGGGTGGACTGAAAAGGTATAATACAAAGCTTGTGGTAAAGAGATTTGCACAGAAAGCGTGTATTGAATTTGATGATATTTTTCTCCTATAGTTAAGTTGAATTCTATTCAAACTGTTCTAAGTTTGGTTACAATGAGAGGATTTGCATTTAGAACAACTTGATGTTAAGATGACTTTCCTTCATGGTGGTTTGGAGGAAGATATTTATATACAATAACTACTTGGTTTTGAAGTCGGGGGTAAGGATAAACTTGTGTGTAGATTGAAAAAATTCCTATATGGGCTCAAACAAGCTCTAAGGAAATGGTATTTGAGATTTGATAGTTTTATGCATGAGCATGGTTATATGAGATGTGAATTTGACCATTGTGTTTATTTCAAGAAGCTTGAAAATGGGAGCTATGTTATTTTGTTACTGTATGTGGATGATATGCTTATTGCAGGATCTAGTATGTAGGACATTAGTGAGCTTAAATAAAAGCTAGCTCACACATTTGCAATGAAGGATTTGGGAGCTACAAAGAAAATCCTTGGCATGCAAATTCACCAAGACAAGAAAAATAAGAAGTTGTATTTGTCTCAGGAAGCTTATATCAATAAGGTGTTGGAAATGTTTAACATGTATAATTCAAAACCTGTCAAGTACACCTATGGCTGGATAATTCAAATTGATTAAATATCGTGGGCCTACATCACATGAGAACGTTGAGTACATGGAACATATTCTCTATGCTTTAGCGGTGAGGAAGTCTTATGTATGCCATGGTTTTACCGGACCAGACATTGCACAGGTAGTGGGAGTTGTGAGAAGGTCTATGGTTAATCTAGGTAAAAAACATTAGAAATTAGTCAAATGGATTCTCAGGTATTTGAGAGGGACATCCAACATGGAGTTATGCTATAAAGGGTCAGATACTTATTTACGTGGCTATGTTGATTCAGATATGGCTGGAGATTTGGATGGAAGGAGGAGAACCACTGGATATGTTTTCATAGTAGGTGGAACAACCGTTAGCTAGATTTCAAGATTGCATAAGGTTGTGGCTTTGTCTACTACAAAGGTAGTGTATGTTGCAGCTATAGAAGCTAGCAAGGAGATGATATGGATGAGAAAGTTCATGGAAGAGTTGGGTAAGGAGAAAGATGATTGCATATTATACAATGATAGTTAGAGCGCAATCCATCTAGAAAAGAACTTAGTGTTTCATTCGAGAACAAAACACATTCAGTTGAGATATCACTTCATACGACAGGTATTGGAGGAGGGGAAATTGAAGTTGAACAAAATCCATATAGATGAGAATCCTGTGGATATGGTGATGAAGTCGTTGGCAAAGGATAAGTTGGAGCTTCACTTCACTTATATTGTTCTTCGAGTTTGAGACTTGAAGAGCAAGAAACGGACCAAGGAAAAGGATCCAATGATGGTATTGTATAAGACAAAGGCAACAATTGATCTCAAAGTTGGAGATTGTTGAGTGTGGAGCCTAAGTGCTTCACAGAAAGCTTGTTTTTACATGTTGCTAGACTTGATAGTGGACCGGCACTAGTCGGGAGAAACCGGCATCGATAAGGGGTTGCGGGAAGGAACCGATGGTGGTTGACCTATATGGCGGTGCTTTATTTTTAAATGAGAATTAGATTGAATATTTTCCTTTAAATATGATTTTTTGATTGAAAAAGTATATCTAGTTTCCCATAATAGATATATATTCATGTATGCATTGTATGATGGTATGATAGAAGATAATTTCAATTGTTTTGTATGTTAGTTTCCTTGGTGAGCAAGAAAGAGTAGCTAAGTGAGGGAAAAGCATTGACCATTCTGTGAAGTGTTGGAAGATGGAATATCTTCATTGTATTTCCTCTGTAAAGCACTAAATAATAATATTGGTCATTTCTTGGTGGATGTAGCCCACACTGGGTGAGCCTTGTTAAATTTCGTGTTATCTTTCTTTTGTTTATTTTATCTTCTCGGTTTATTTTAGCATTCATTGCTTGTATGCTTTATCTGATTTTAGATATGTGCAACATTGTTATATGGTTAACCCCAATATGTACATGCACTTACTAGTTGATATATGACCTAATAATCTTCATACACATGGTATATGATCTTAAAATACTCCTCACATACTTCAAAAAGTCTTCCTTACTCCATTTCTCATGCCAATGTATCATACTATTTGGACTAGGTCTAGGATTAGGCCTAGTTTGACCCGAATTAACACCGACTCTCATTTTCCGACCTTGTTGACCTTTTACGGACTCATTAACACCTCGACACATAAAATAGATCATGTTAGACATCCTACATGCCTTACAAAACTAATGGAGCTCAAATCATGACCATAATGGCTTGCATCATGCCCTAGAACATGCCAAAACATCATATCGAATTGACCCGGTTAGGACACTACCAATTAACCTTTAGCTTAATTCAATGACACCTCATGGAGACACCTAAACCATCTTAACATCAATGTGAAAATTGAAATCAATGACAAAAATAAGACACAATGTCCAACATGTGATCGAGCACCGTAGAAACCTTATAAAAGTTCTACAAGTTCCATCCAAAATGCAGACTTAGCCGATGCGGAAATCGAACACCGTTAGAACTTTAAAATAGTTTTGCAAGTTCTGGTTTGTCCCAACATGTTTGATTTACCGACATTCATGCTTAATACATCCAAGTCGTGGTTTTGGGGCACCAAAAACATGTAAACAATTCCACAAGTGTCATTTGAGCCTGTAATGTCTCGATCCCTTATCATCTTCCCCTATTTTGTATCATTTGTTATCAATCAACGAATAGAGAGAACACAAGAACATTTCCCTTGGTGTCATCATAAAATGACTTCACTAATTTTCTAGTGTATCAACCAAGGTGGTAAACAAAGGAACTCAGGGAATGATGGAATTGTTCCCTTAGTTCCTTAAAAGGATGATTTGTATGGATTCACCTAGTTTTGACCCAATTGTTTTTACAAAATTCGACTAACTCCTTGATAGTGAGATCAAGCAAGATGGAGGAAAATGCAAAAAGCACCGAAACTTGCCCATACTGGTAAAATTTTAAATTTTCACTGATCCAAGACAACACAATGACTTGTCAAAACACCGAAATAACACGAGAGATGATTTTGGATAACAATTTAGCGACCTCTTGCTAGATGTAAATACTAGTTTCCTTGAAGTATCCATTGGGAACATAGTCATATCAAACTACTGCAACTTATGAGATTAAGTTTCCTTTCACCCTTAACAAAAAAGGAACCAAAACTTGTGCATCCGATGCACTTATTCAAATGATCACCATAAGGATTAGGTAAAGGCACTCAATTAGTGATCATTTACACAACAAAAGGAGGGAACCTCTAACAACAAAAACAAAGGAAGGAAACATCACAAAAATTGGGAAATCATACATGATCCAACTGGAAGCATACAAAGTGTTCTCAAGAACTTATTTTACAGAAACAAACCTAAACTACTCATAATCTAAACAAAAGGAAAGGAAAGATAAACAAAACCATTTACTTGGTTGGGTGAAATAACTTCATTTTCTCACAAAGTGCATCCGTGAGATCATCTTTGCAACTAGATCACATGGTGGAGATGAAGACATGGTTTACACCTCTAGTTTTCTCAGAATACCAGCCAAGAAAAGAATAAACACCTCTATATGATCCACACTTGGTCTTTGTAGATGTTGGGAATGATTTTTGGTGACTTGAAACATTTTCTCATGCTTTGAATTAATCACAACTGATGACAACTCTATTTTTAGCTCTAGGATAGCAAATTATCTTATTGGCCAAGTGTTCCTTGTAGTTGATTGACTAATCCTTTGGGTTTTTCCATATTCCTTGCATGCAACTCCATGAATGGAGCTATAAGAACTTTCTCCATCATTTTGGATGGTTGTAGGCTGACTTGTATTTTTCTTGCTTACTCTTGCACAAGAACCTCGGCCTCTTCAAAAAATGTTGATTTAGTAATTGGGTTCTCATTCTTGTCTTCATCCTCAAGCAAAAATTTGGATAGCTCAAACCCATCCTTTTATTCCTCATGAAGATTGATTTGAATAACATGCTCCTCATTCATCTCCTCATCTCCAAACAAGAAGTGTGACATTTCAAAAACATCCTCACCTTCATCATGAAGCTCAAACTAACCAACATATCTGATCTCTTCTTTTTCATGCTCTTCTTCATGATTTTCCTCCAAAGCTGACTTAGTGGAAGGAGGCAAGGAAAAATTACATTCGTTAGCATTTTTTTTCTGATTCTTCCTTAGGTCCAACAGATACTTCATTGGTAAGATACTTTTTTGAAGAAGGTAGGTGATGGGAATGAAAAATAAGTAAGCTCAATGGGTTCTTCCTCATCATCTAGATCCTCTAAATTAAAAAAAAAAATCTATGTTTCTCCGTTATTAATGCTTGAGTGAAAATTCCTTTGGATTTGAATTTATTTACTGATTTCCTCCTTTGTATAACTATTTGCAAGTTGGTTTGAATTTTGTTTTGGTTTTCTTTTGAAAATAACTCAAGTTATCCACTTGGGGCCTCATTTTTATTTTCACCCTCAAGAAAAAAATATGATAGCTCAAACTTTTTCTCCTCATCAACATGCAACTCTAACAGATTAAGTTTGTTGTATAAACATAAACTTGATGACTTTTTACAATATTATATGAATAAAGTAATCTCTAAAGAGGCAAATAAATTAGGATCATTACATTCAACAAAGGAATATTGCTTCCCTAATTACCCTTCTTCATCTTTAAGTTCAAGTTGATTTTCATCAGGATTTGATTCATCTTTCTTTATTGTGGATGGCTCTTCTTGCATGGTCAATACATTCTCATCTTGTAAATAAGAATTATACAAATCAATAGCTATTATTGAATCATTTTATTTTCTAAAACTGATTTGAGAATGGTATGAGACACTAGTAAAGGGCTTCTCCTTAATTCCACTTCCAAACAAAGATGATATAGGCTCAATATTTCTAATCTGGTCATTAGAAACACTCAAATAATCCTCAAAAACATGTTCCTTGTTTTGTATCTCAAGACATTTTTTTGTTGATCATAATTATCTAGGACAATTGTATGAGTTTGCATGGGAGTAACTTTTCCTTTTGAAAATATTGAGAACAATTAGAAACCTATAAGAACATAGGCCCATCATGGATACTACATTCAAAACATGTAGATTGATGATCATCCTCTTCCACATGCTCTTCAACTTCAAAATCATCCTCTTGGAGCTCAACTATTTCATCCTCTCTTGCTGATTTTTTAATAAAACAATAGGTAGTTCTTCAAAAGATGGGGCCATTTCTTCAACCATACACTCAAAGTTAGTCCATTTATCAATAGATGATTCATGATTAACCACAATGGAGCTTATCCCGAGAGGATTTTGATGGATTTGATTAATTTATAGCTTCTTGATGAACAAATTGTTGGCTAATTTTAAATTCAGCCACCAATTCTTGGAACTTTGAATCTATTCTCTCTTTCTTGTCTCTTCATCAAACTAATTTTGGCTATTAATTTTATTCCAAAAGGGGTTTGGAAAACTAAGGGAGGAAGGGTTTGGTCTTCTGAATGATTTTGCATAGATTTGCATGATGGAGGAGGTATAAAATTCTCTTATGGAGGAGAAGGGATGTCAAGGGAAGCTTTACAAAAACTAGGAATATGAAATTTGGGTTGAGATTGTGTAGGTTGGGAAGTAGGAATGGGAGGGCTATAGGATGATAGTGAGGAATTACCCCAAACAGGGTTTCCTACAACTAGATTGGTAAGCTTCCATTGATACATTCCACTCTAATATATGTGGCATTAATCCAGACATAAATTTTAGCTTCTCCTTACAACTATGCCAGTTTGACATAGTAATAACCCAGGATAGGGCACCCTAAAACCAAACTTGGTTGCCTTACATGAGCATGTTTCCCTCATCTATTCCTTTTTTCCTCCATGAGTTGTACCCACATCTAAAAATCATCATTAGGCATGAAATTTCCTCCATAATATGCATATTTAGGCTCTTGAAAAACACCATGATTAATAAGATAACCATATAGATTATTAAGGATTGGATAATGGGAATACTCATCATGATATAGCTTATGATAGTGATATGAAGGATGATTTTGGGAAAAAGGAGGTAGATGGGATTAGTAATGCTCTTGGAACTAACGATTCTAATGGGGATAAGAAGTCATGATTTCACAACCTCATAAATGGATGAAAGGATGGAGGAAATGGCCTAAAACTAAAAAAATATCTTTTGAATTTGTGGAGTTGTCGATATTGAATATATGTGTTGAAACCTTTTGAAAATGATCTATTTGTAACATTTGGCATGATATTTTCATTAATTTACTACCAAGATGTGTTTTGAACTTATGAAGCCACCAAATGCTAGATGAATGTGTCTAAAACATTGATACTTGCTAAAAACAACATCAAATATTTAGCAAACTCTTTTGTTTCATCTTTTGCTAGGCATTTTAGAAATGTTGTCAAGGAGAAATGCACCCTTTAGGGAGTGGTGTGATGTTTCCCCTTCCAAATAAAAAAATGGAAACACTCCTAGGTTGTGGGTGACCTATAGGTTGGAGTAAATATCCAGAGAGATTTTGTTCCCTAGTGTAACACCTAAAACTAACTTCTACTATATTGCATGATATGAGAAAAGGGAGAAGGAAAGATTGAAAAAAAAAGGGGTGATACACCAGAAAGTTTGAGGATCTCAGACTTGCTTGGATCTCATAAATGGACCATGGAAATCACACACACCATA
The DNA here is from genome assembly GCA_018340775.1 of Taxus wallichiana var. yunnanensis. Lineage (NCBI taxonomy): Eukaryota > Viridiplantae > Streptophyta > Pinopsida > Cupressales > Taxaceae > Taxus > Taxus wallichiana. The sequence continues at coordinate 705,850,059 of CM031242.1, read as the reverse complement.
CACAAATTACAATGGATATGTCAATGCAAAATTGTTTTAAATAAGGGTTTGAAGTTGTGATAAAATAAATAAGGGAAACAAATGACTCTAAGAGGGAAATTTGGTAAGCTCCACAACAAGATCCTACACACACTATTAAACACAATCTATGACCTACAAATTAACATATAACTGCATAAAGGCATGGAAATTAGACTAAAAATCAGGGATAAAACAATATCACGAGATAAAATTAGCTTAAAGACACAATATTACATAATAAACAGGTTGTAAGAAGGTAAAAAATTCCCTTTATCTAAGAGGTGAAACTAGTACAAAAGATCACTCATGACCACTACTCTTTCACTCAGAAGACTAGATAACTCAAGAATAATGAATAAAAAGTGTAGAGAGAATTTTTTAAATGAATTCCATGGATTTTTATAGAGAATGAGATAGAAAAGAAGGGGAAAAGAGAAGATATGCAAGTATGATAAGCTAACAATAGAAAAACACATGAATGATGCATGCCCATGTTGATTTTAGCCTCTTGTGTATGATCAAAAAGGATTTTACTTTCTTGAAAATTCCCCTTTTAGCCTTTGCATGATAAAAATAGAGTCTTTCTTTCCGAACTCTTAATTTTATTTTTTATGATCTAAATTTGTAATTTGATTGAAGAAATTAGCTAAAAATAGCTTCTTGGGATGTTTATGAGTTGTGCATGCTTTTATGTCATGTATGTCAATGAATTTGAGAACCAGAGGAACACATGAACGTTCCCTATGGGCCTTCAAAAGATGATTTAACCTTTTGTTCCTCCATTCCTCCAATCATACAAATAACTTATGTTCCTTATGTGGGTGGAGATGCGAAGATATGACAAAATCTTAGAATAGTTTCACAAGTTATTTTTTGACCGAATTAACTGATGTGGGAGATTGAAGTATTGTGGGAACCTTAGAATAGTTCCGCAAGTTCCATCCAAACATGACTTAACTGATGCAATGATCGGAACATTGTGGGAAACTTAGAACAATTACGCAAGTTCCATCCAAACTTAACCTAGTTGATGTGGATGATCAAAGCACTGTGGGAACATTGAAATAGTTATGAAAGTTCCATCCAAACTCAACATAGCCGATGCAAGCGAGTGGAGCACCATTGGAAGAATAGTTCTAAAAGTTCTAGTTTGTCATAACATGTACAATTTTCCAACTTCCATTCTCAATGCAACTAAGGAGGGGTTTCATTGCACCAACTAAACATGTGAATAGTTCCACGAGTGTCATCTAGGCCCGACATGTCTTATCCCTTACTATCTTCCCCTATTTTGTGGCATTTTCAGCCGGTCGATGAATAGAGAGAACATTTGAACATTTCCTTGGTATCATCATGACCTAAATTCACCGATTTTCTAGTGTATTTTTGCTAAGACTAAAGCAATGAACTCAAGGAACAATGGAACTATTCCCTTAGTTCCTCAAAAGGCCATTTTTTTGGTTTTACCCAAAAAAAATTACAAAATTTGATTAACTCCCTAATAGTGAGATCAAGCAAGATGGAGGACAATGCCCAAAACACTAAAACTTTCCCATACTTGTAAATTTTGAAGTTTCACCGATCTAGGACAACACCATTAATTTTCAAAACATTAAAATAACTTGAAGCTGATTTTGGATAAGATGCACCTCCCGAACTTCAAACCTTGCCACGAATGCTTGAATAACTCCCACCAAATTCAAGGGTCATATGTGGTGAATTGATTTAAGAAATTCTCTCTTGGCTTCATGGGGAAATCAAGAAGAGAAATAGGATAGTCAAACCAGTCATAATCAACCTTGAAGCCATTGCATCAATGACGATTCTTGCACTCCTAAAAATCCCAAAGTCATCACTAAGGTTGCAGTCAATGATTATAAGGTGTGATACGTCGACATAATGATGTCATGGTGGTTGATAAATACAAAAGAGAAATGAATTTTGATGACTTTGAAGTTTATAAAGTGATGCTTGGAAAATCAACCATGGAAAATAATGCGGCCAATGCTCGTGAATCAATTGATATTGTTCTAATATGAATGGAGAAATATAAGTCTCAAACTATTCATCTCAAAGAGGAGAATAGACATCTAATGCATATGTGCAAGAACTAATTAATCCAATATATTATATTGTTCAAATCCCTACTACAATGGTGGTGTCAGACAAGAGACTCTTGTGTTATCAAAAGAGATAAACAATATGGGTCGTGTAACCAAGGCATGGATTAACAATGTATTGATATAGGGTTTGCGAGTGATTGATGAAGCAATGAGAATCTATGATAAGATTCATGTTTATCTAGATTTGATCCTACATTTTGAAGAGTCTCTCAAAGTCCAAATAAGAACTCTTGAAAAAAATTCTCCAGATATTTAAGAACTCACACAAATGGGCTTTTCATCCCTTATCAATGAAGGAATCCTGAAATTCAATCACTGTGGTCTCCATATCAAGTGGTTGAATTTTTCCAAGTATAGAAATATGGTGTTTGATGATGTAAAAGACAAGGGAGAAACAATCATGTGCATCATTCAAGAGTTTATCAAATAATTCCTTGTAATTTATTCAATTAACATAATCAAATGAGCTCAAGTGCATTTTCTAAAGGATAAATTATATGATCTGGTAAAAAAACATTATTCTTCATCGTAAAGGTTTGGTCTTGATTCCCTTGATAAACTCGTAAAACTTCATAACTCATTCGCCAACATGGAAGATAGAATGGTGGAATTTCATATAGTTCCTGATAAAATTCTAGAATTACAAGTAATTTGTGAGAGTTGCCTTGCACCTCATTATTTCCTTAAAGAACCGAAATTGATGGAATCACTCAAGAAGTTCAAAAAATTCAAGATGGTGAGATGTTTGGACCCAGGATTTTTGAAATAATATTTTCAATGTTTTGTTGAGGTTTCCCTTGGTGATCAATGATTTCATTTCTCATACGATCGAGATAGGCGAAATCTTGGTCCAATGAGTAAGACACTAATCATAAGTGTCATGTTGAATCTATGTGTCAATGTCTTGTTTACATGTTTTCATGACATTGTCTAAATGGTGTCCACATGTAGCCACTCTTTTGAGATATTTTGATATAATTTAATTAAGTGAAGCTTTTTGTTCTTGTTTGGAGATGAATAAAGGAGCATTTATGAATAAATTTGTGTCGTGTACTTGTTTCATAAGAATTTGTTATTATTATGTCTAATGAATGTGAAATATCTCACTCTATGTGGATTTGGTATCTTCTATTCAATGGTCATTCACTATATTTGTTTCTAAAGTACATATGAGTTTATGATCTACATTTACTTAATCTTGCATGCACCCTTCCTTACTTCTACATTCATTATCTCTCTCTCTCTCTCTCTCTCTCTCTCTCTCTCTCTCTCTCTCTTTCATTCATTTTACTTTCCTTCTTCCTATATACTTATTTTCTTTCTAAAAACCTAAAAACCCCAAAATATCATTTTGAATGTACATTTGTATATAATATTTTTGTTTTCAATACAGGATACCTCACCCATCATTGAGGAGGGAATTTTTTCCCTTTACATTTTTGACATATTTTACACAAGTGAAAAACACATTTCAACACCAATGCAGTGAAATAACACAAAAATGTGTGGGGAGATCATAAAACCATTTCAATGCAAATTCATTAAGGCTCTTATGGAACAACTTGGTAAGAAAGATTTCATAAGAGGCATAATCGATGCAAGCCACATGAAATGACTTAAGATGTTCTATGGGATGAAATTTTACATCATAGATAGGAATTTTAGGTACAAAAACTAAGAGGAAAATGGTAATAAGCCACCTCGGAGCCAATGGATTATGTAGTAATTGAGTGGAATCCATATCATGAGGAGACTTAGATACACCTTTTTCAATTGTAATATTTGAGCTTGTAACATGTGAACCGGGGTTTCGAAGATTGTGTTTTAGATGAATAATCATGCAAACCATTATATATGGGAGGTGTAGTAGCAATAGTGGCTACATGAATAGGCATAGAGACATTGTGCATTGAAATGTTAGGTTCCCAGAATGTGGATACCGTAGATGTAGGAATAGTAGATGTCTCTAAGTTAGATGATGGAGCATGCTTAAGTTGATATTGTGCAACATGTAGTAGGATATCAATGTTAAAGGGATTTTCGTGTAAAATTTGTGTAATTTTTGGGCATTATCATCAATGAGGTCTCGGTTATGATTTTTAGAGTGAGTATTGGAACCATCACCTTGTGCATGATCAACATTGATAGTCAAAATAGTATTAGCAAATATATCATCATGGACTTGGGCACAAGAGTGAGTAGGGGTGGTATGAGAATCAAAATATGTGGGAAAGCTACATAGATATTGATAATGATCCTTGAGATTCGACATGATAAAACACAATATCAAAATACAACTAAACAAAATAGAAACCCTAAGACCACTAGGGGTTTGAAACATAATGTTCAATTCAAGAGTCGTTCACCAAATGTTTTCACCCTTTTAGATTTGATTAAGATTTACACCTATAACCAAAAATTAATGAAATGTAAGATATAGGAGGTTATTTTGATTAATTAAATTCCAACATTAACCATTCAATATCGAATAACACATTAATACTTGTAAAAATGTACACGATATAATACAAGCTCACAAACACAAGGGATTGAGTTCACTTAGTTGATTACCTATTATTTTTTAATGATATGTGTGATTTGAATGATGGAATAGAGATATCTAGACCGAGAATACCTTGACAATGAAATTATGACTTGAAGATTATCTTGGGTAGGACCGTAAGAGGGGCAGAAACGCCCATACGGTCTTGACCTATTTGTACGATCTTGACCCTACTCAAAACTATGATCTATAAATTTCTAGGTTTTTTTCTTATTTGAATATATTCATCTCTCTCTATTGGTAAATTTCAGTCACATTATAGGGGCCTCTGAATTATTTGTTCAATATTTCAAACCCTAACCATGGATAATAACTCTTGCAAAAAAAAACATTAGCTGGTTTTGAAACCTCATGCGCACTTAAAATTCGCACTACTCCAAAGAGGTCTCAAACCGCATGATGTTATCCACTTGGCATGTGATATCTAGTTATAGTGCAATCAAATTTGACATCCTTTCTTTGACAAAGCTTGACTTAAATTTCTCTCTTGAAAATCTACTTGAGTGAGTGACTTTGAGTGCTTGAAAATGTGGGAAGCAATCCCTTAGACCTAGTGGGAAGCTTTAAAACTTGTAGATGGTGTTTCCTGATGAATGTGTAGATCTATTTGTGGATTTTAGGGAGATTTGGGTGCCTTTTGTGCTAGCTTTTGTAATAGAAGTTTTTAGTTAAAAATCACGCACTTACTACTATTATTATACCGCCAAGTATGTTGTTTTATATATGGATTTTTCGTAAGAAAATTATTCACTAATGACCCATCTTGTTGTCTAGTCATCAGTCTTGTTGGTCTTTGTTGTTATTAGTCTTACACCTTCCTCACTCTCTCACACAATTCGATCAAGTTTTGAGAGCTCTTATCTCACATGATTCACTCAGTGTCATCTCTAGTCTTTGACTAGGGCACCTAGTTAAGGATTAGAGTGCCTGGGCACCCTATTTTTAATTTCTATGTGCCCCGTCACCGTCACACTTAGTTTTAAGTTACGCATTCGAGGTCGGTCTTTACGTTTTTCCCTCCCATCTCCCTAGGTGCTAGTTGGCATGTCGGGTCATTAGTGTCAAAATTTGAACAAGATATCCCCATATAAGCACAAGATACACACTACCTTATGTAGACACCAAAATTTGGGTCATACTCCCTTAAACTCGTTAATTAAATTAACACAAGGAAACTAGAGATTCAGTGTAGAAATGTTAAATACTTACTGGGAAGTAGATTGGAGAATGTAGGTGATGAAGACGGTGATAGTAGAGATCAAGAGAGAAGATTCATCAGTATTCGTGTCGCGCGCCTGCACTCCTCCGTGTTTTTCTCATTATGAATTTTTGATCGTGAAGAGGATGATGAATGGTGACCTATGTTGTTAGTGCTCCCATGTGTCTTCTTTTTCCTGAGTGATAAAGAAATTTGAGTGCTCCAAGTCTCTGAAAGAATGATCGACCAACCCGGGAAAAGGCTTTTGAAACATATTTAACCTAACCAACAACAATGCTTAGGCGATTGATGTCTGGTTGAGATATAACCCGCACTCGGTAAAGGCGTGAATATCTAGGTTGGCCAAAAATAGCCAGATTATTGCTATTTTTGGCAAAATCTCCAACCTTCTGTCGAGTCTTGAGTGATAGATCATGGCCAGATAAGTAGGCGTTCTTTTAGGTTTGTTAATAGGAGTTAAGTCTAGGTTTAGACTAAGTCTTAGTTAGTTAGGATAGGCTTAGACTTGGTCTTAGGTCATTAATGAGGTTTGATTAGGTCATTGAGTGAGGTGGCTAGGTGAGGTGGTTAAGTGAGGATATTAATTAATTTAATTAAGATAATTAATTTAATTAACATGTGCACTAGGGGATAAGAATAACTAGGATATGGTTAATTTAATTAACAGAGTTTAAGGGAAGTCTGACCCAATTTTGGTGTCTACATTTTTCCTCTTTTTGTTGCATATATTTTATTTGTAAGTGATGCTGAAAAAACATGAAATTGGTGTTCCAGGTGTGAATGGAGGTTAGTTTTCCCCAAGTAGGGTTAAGGTGATCCCCTCAAACCATGAACTAATGAGGTGTTAAACGGAGTCGGTGAGTGGTTTGATAAATGTGTAAGTGATGAAAGTGAAGGTAGGTGGGTTGTAGGTAAGGGTATGGGCACTTTGGGTAATGGGTAATGGTCAAATTGGGTAATAGGTAATTATAATAAAATGTACGCACACGTATAGACTATGACACGATACCATGTTGTAGAGATTACAAACTCTACATCATCCTGTGTTGATAGGTTTATACAAACAAGGTTGAAGGGATTTAGGTATCCATGGTACATGATATGGTCTGAAACACACTTAGGTTAGGTGTAGGAACATTTAGGTATGATCCGGTACACCAAAGGTTTGGTCGGGTAAACTAAAAAGGCAATAGGAAAGGTAAGGTCATTAGGATAAACAACATGGGTAATGACATCGCTAGGTATAGAGAGTACACAAGTTCAAAGGTCCCAAAAAGGTTATTCATGGCGGGGTATATAGGTCATAGCATGGGTAAGGCGAAGGTATGGGTAAATAGCATGTCCCTAAATGTAATGAAGGAAATGTAGGTAATAGGTTGTTGGGTAAGATATGACAGGTGTGGGTATGGGTAAATGTTTTGGAAATAACATGTGGCATAGGAAAAAATGAGCATATTTTGGGTCAAATGAGTATGTTGAGTGACCGACACCGATTTGGGTCTAACCGATGTCTGTTATCTAGGGCATGACATGACCGACGTTGGTCATGTTGGGTTGGGGTTTAAAAGGTAAAATTTCAATATTTTACGGAATCATTGTTGCCTTTTTACTTTTGAGAAAATGAAAGAGCTGATTGACTTGTGCATTTTTCTTGGGGAAAAGGACAAAGCATTGTAACCAGCTGAGGTGGAGGTTACTAAGTGGTTAAAGGAGCCAAATAGATGGGTCCATGAGATCGATTGGAGACATGTGATTGGTTGAGAGGTGTGAGGTATATTTTGATCATGGAAGAGGCGGGAGAAGGTGCGGGAGGACCATCGGCATAGAGGAAAGAGATACCACCACGTAGGTGACGTTGTGTTGAGGTGGGAGGAATCCAAAAATCTCTATCATAATTTTTTTTTTTAAATAAAAAGATTTGGGTGGGAGTTTGGGTTTGATTTTGTGGTGGAAAAGTGATGAAATCGAGGGGGAAAAGGTCCAAGATAGGTTAATTAGGGTGGGGAATAAATGTGGGGTAAATATTGGTGGGATTGGATAGGTATTTAGGCTATCTTGGTCATTTTTGGAAAAATGGGGATGGGGGTTTTGAGTTGTGGTGATGGCAAAATAACCAACATCAGTTCGGGTTGGCCGATGGGGGTTGCTTTTGGTCGACGGTTTAGTCACAGTGGCGTGACCGACGTCCATTATCATGACTAATATCATTCGAGATGACCAATGTCGGTCACTTTGTTGAAAGTGACTTAGTAATAGGAGGGGTAAATGGGTAAGGTGAATGGGTGAGGTGAGGTTAGGGGAGGGGGTTAATGTAGGTGAAATAGATCAAAGTAGGTGTGAGTGTAGGTGTAGGTGTAGGTCAAAGTGGGTTAATGTTGTTAGGTATGTAGGTGAACTGTGTGTGGTTCCTATGGGAGACAATCGATATGTAGGTGAAGTGGGTAAAAGGTAGGTATGTGAAATTGGGCATAGGTATTTTTGTGAATTGACATGAGTAGTTTAATGAAGTAGGTAAGGGACTAGCTAACGATAAGGAAAAGAGTACCACCTCTGTTGGTACAAATGCGGTCTAGTGTGACTGCCGAGGAGTGGGATCATATGACTGAGGTTGGAATGATTGGGATTTGGCACTATAGGCGCATAGCTTGAGACCCAAGATTGATGGTCACGCTCATTAACAGATGGGATTCAACGACTAACACTTTTCATCTACCGACGGTTGAGATGATCATCACCGTGAAGGACGTGTACATGATCCCGTGGATCCCAATTGTTGTGGAGCTAGTTTACTCTATTTCATCAAAGGCATCAGTGGAGCTGATTTTGGTTGTATTTGGGGAGGTGATGGGTGAGCTGAGGTACTATATCACAAGCCTTAATTATGGAGACATGTATACATCCTACCCACAGGAGACGAGGCTGGTAGTGTTGATGATGGAGGCGGTATGTTGCTTCGCCTTACCAGATGCTAAGGGTGGGAGATTCCCATGAGCACTGATGGGAGTTCTCTAGGATATGATGGAGGAGCGGATCTACTTTTCCTAGGCACCAAAATTCCTAGTGTAGCTATATAGGGAGCTATGGGCCTATGGGAGATTACGGTGGTTTAGTTTGTGTTGCACCTTTTACTACATTCTTTGGGCATACGAGCACATCGTGTGCATGCGCCTAGTTGGTTTTCCGCGACATGATTAGTTCGGGGTGGATTACTCAGAGTTAGATATAGACATTGGGTACTAGTTGGTGGGAAGCATAGGGTAGCTAGGGCCACATATGATGTTGTATACTATAGGTGGCTACTGGAGGGGATGTCAAGAGTTGACATTGTTTGGAGGTCGTATGTTGGCTTTCCATCTTATAGAGGTATGGCGGAGGAGCTAGAGGAGATACGGCTTTGCTGAGGTGGATACATGGGTGGCGTGTCGGCGAGCACTCGATGATACCTGTAGACAGGTGGTGAGATGATAGTTTCGGTATCCACAGGACGTGCCTCCACCTTTCCCACAATGACAAAGTGCGAGACCACCAAGGCCAGGGAAACTAGATCTTGCAACAATCACGGACAGAGGGATACCCTAAAAGGTTAGGTGGCTTCCTTTACAAAAATATATCAAAGGTTTATAGGGGTAGCTAATAGGGCACATGCACAGTGGCCACCTTGCAGCTCAGTGTGCGACCTTATAGGCCTAGTTGGCACGAATATACATGTTCCTACACAGGGCGGTGATGGTGATGGAGGACAGGTGTCCACATTACAAGCATAGGTGGCTAGTTTACAGGTCAATTAGCCTCTTCATGGGCATAGGTGGTAGACTTACAGTGCCCAACTTGCAGCATATGTACTCTCCACAGTCCTGGATAGGGTCCCATACTATAGGCAACATTGGCGAAATAAGGTCCCATAAGACAGGAGGAGGACAGGGGATCCCGATACAGAAACAAGGCCAAGATTATAAGGACATGGCACACAGGTTACATTGAGACCTATGGCACCACCTCAGACGATGACTATGGCAAGGTTCAGGGATTCCCTAAACGAGGCACGTTATTATCAGGATCACCTGACGACTATCGGGATAGATGTTCCCTCGTATGATGAGTACAGAGCCCAGTAGGTAGCAAGTGAGAGGATGAGATCCCAAACTCATAGTTCAAAGAGCACAGGGGTTCGACAAGCCCGAATATAGGGCCAGGTGAGGCTACTAGTTCACGTAGGCTAGGCCCAGCTGAGGGGTAGGTGGAGATTAGATTGAGACCCATGGAGGGTGGAGAGATGTTGGCAGGGTGGCAGACAGGTCGGGAGGAGGAGACAGGTGAGACTGGCTTAGAGGATATGAGGTGGGGTGATGTGTAGTCACTTGAGATGTTTTGGATTTTTGATATATATACCGACCTATGCGCCGCAGAGATAGTGAGGTCAGAAATGTCAGCTTTGTGATTTTTATTTTTATACTGGCCTACATGCCGAAGATAGTGAGGTTGTATGAGCGATTTGAGATACTTGTATGTATTTGTATTTATGTATTGATAAAGAGACTTTTTCATAGTTATATAGATGATGATATTTATTACATGGATGATGTACATGTGTTTCTAATTTCCATTGTTATTGTGTATTGATGGAAACTAGGTGAATTAGGCATGATTGAGTTTAGGTCATTTAGGCATGGTTGAGTCAGGCCTAGGCATGGTTTGGTTTTGTGTATGGGTTTGATTTAATTTCCAAGTTATTGGTAGTATGGAAAATAAATGATGATGTATATGTATGTCATGGTGTAAATTTGTGAAATACTTGATATCATGGATATGTGAAATGATTAATTGGATGTTTTGATCATATGACATGTATGTATGTTTTTATGTTTTTATGTTTTGTTTAATTTCCAAATGTTTGTGAAAAAAGAAACTAAGGTAGAATGTTAATAGAAAAATGAGGGGAAATTGGTTAGGTAGAGAGTGGTAGAGCTAACCTCCAAGGGCCCCATGCCCTTGGAGTGCTACCTACATAGCCCCGATGAAAAGGGGCCTCAAACCGATGTATTTCTCCCGTAAGCTAGGAAAGAATAGGATGAGGATATATGAATGGTTTGGTAGGTTTTAAGCATGTTTTTGAGTCTAGGAAATTTATGCATGGCTGAGTTTAGGTGATTTTAGGCATGGATGAGTTATTATTTGACAAAAAGGGGAAAAATGTAGACACCAAAATTGGGTAATACTTCCTTAAACCCCCTTAATTAAATTAACCATATCCTAGTTATTCATATCCCCTAGTGCACATGTTAATTAAATTAATTAATATCATCACTTAACCACCTCGCCTAGCCACCTCACTCAATGACCTGATCAAACCTCATTAATGACTAAAGACTGATTCTAAACCTATCCTAACTAACTAGGAATTGTTCTAAACCTAAACTTAACTCATATTAACAAACCTAAAAGGACTCCTACTTATCTCGGCCATGATCTATCACTCAAGAATCACCAACATGCCCTCATGGAAGTTCTTCAATCCATCAAGGTTTTACCTAACGACCCTATGTTGGTGGCCTGCATTATCACCCCTCATTATGTGGCCTCTCTCACCAATTCATCCCCTTCCTCTACACCCGCCACCACTCATCAAGTAATCGCCTCGCTTTCTCTAACGACGAGATTGTACCTCTCCAATCAGATGATCTTGATCTTGCCCTTTTCATTTCCATCTATATTGATAATATACGTGTTTGACGCATTATGATCGATGGTGATGCCAACATCAACATTATATCTTCCCATGCGTACAACCAAATACACATCCCTACCAATTATATGCATAATAACCCAGTTATGCTACATTTATTCAATGATGCCATAACTTCGACCCTTGGCACCATCATTCTCCACATTTGCATTGGCCCACATACCATTCCAGAATTATTCTACGACTTAGAGAGGAATTCCATTACAACATGTTACTTTGCCGACCATGGATACACGTCATGGGTTATGTTCCTTTAACCTTACACCGTTGTGTAAAATTGAACATGAAGGACATAACTATACCATTCTAGCTGACCCTTCACCATTCAAAACCTGTAACATGTTGTATATACCTAATGATGTCCTTGTACTAGTTAAGGCACCCTCCACCACCGCCACCTCTCCTTCACCCATAGCCCCTTCCACCAACATTTCCGTTACTTCACCTACACCCAACTCCTCTATTCCCATTGTTATCATCACCTCTACAACTAACCCATCTACTTCTCAACCAATCAATTCTTCTTCTTCCAATGATTCATCTATTCCCACAACCCATATACCAACTACCGATCCCTTAGAAGGTGTTTTTCAACGTCTCACTCTGGGGGAGTATCGCATGTAAAACATTGACACATTCCTTACTCCTAAAGAGTATGGCAACCTTCGTTAACATCCTCACTATGGTCACCACATAGGTGAGGTTTTATCTTATGGTCCTCCCTACCTTCGTACCAACTTAACATATGCAGGACTTGATACTTCTACCTACTCACCTGATCCACCTTCCCAAATGTAACCATTGTCATTTGACCTTCAATATCACACCAATCGTCACTTCTATCATACCTTCCTCCATCATTGTGCATGGAAGGGTTTTGGATTTGGTTTCTATGAACAAGGTCGTCATACTGTCATCTCATGTACCACATGTAAACATAAATATCTGAAGTGGTATTGGCTTTTACGAACCATTTTCCAATAAATCCAGCCAAACTCATTGAGGACAACAACCTTCCTTTACCTCATCTACCAACTTCACCACCTTCACCTACGAGTTTATGGATCCGAAACCATTCCTCCTAAAAAAAATCGTGAACACCATTTCCTTGGGACCTCTAACCTATCAATGAGATGGTGAGTCTCCCTCTTCTCTTCCCTTCTTGTATCCTGACATGATTGATGATGATACACCTTCTATTAACATTGTTCAATGTCAGGACGATGAGTCTATTCTCACCTACCTTGGTGCGGAAGATTCTTATATTCACTAGTCGTTGCCTTATGAGACACAAACCATGTTAAATGAATCAACTATCAAAATCAATATTAACACTCAAAACGACCCACACATTCTAAAGATAGGCCAATATTTAGATACTACTGAATAGGTAGCTTTTATGTCTTTCCTCCGGGATCACAAGAACACTTTTGTTTGGTCCTACGCTAATATGCCTCGGTATTGACCCAAACATTGTGGTCCATAACATCGTAACTATTCCTGAAGCCAAAACTATAAAACAGAAGCTGCAGAAAATGCATCCTCACATTTCCCTTCTTGTCAAAGAAGAACTCCAATGCCTTCTTTTGGTTTCAATCATCCTACTCATTTATTATCCCCAATGGATCTCTAATATTGTTCCCATGTCACAAAAATGATAGGGGACTCTTTACATGGATTTCTATGACCTTAACTTAGCTTTCCTTAAAGACGACTTTCCTCTACCTATTATTGACCAACTAATTGATCTCACCACTAGCCATGAGATGCTATCACTCATGGATGGTTTCTCAGGTTATAACAAAATATTACTTACACCGGAAGATCAACACAAAACCGCATCCATCAATCCGGGGACCTTCTGCTATCGTGTCATGCATTTTGGCTTTAAAAACACCGTGCCACATATCATCGTGCTATGACTTATAGCTTTCATAACATTATGCATCACATATTGGAATATTACGTTGATGATCTTCTTTCCAAATCCAAACATCGGGCCGAACACCTTACAGTCCTTAAGGTCATCTTCAACTGTTTCATCAAGTATTGTGTTCACCTTCAACCTAAGAAGTGTTTCTTCGTTGTTCTCTCTGGAAATCTCCTTGGTTTTATCATTTATTTGTGTGGCATTGAATTCAATCCTACTAAAATAAAGGCTATTCTCGAAATGCCTCCACCAATCGACCTTCATCAACTCGCGTAGTTTTCAAGGAAAGTTACAATCTACTCATCATTTTATTTCACATCTTTCTAACCATTACCACACATTTGACCATCTCCTCAAAAAGGATGTGTCCTTCAAATGGGATGATGAATGACACAAAGCCTTTGATTCCTTAAAACAATACCTCCTCCAACCACCTATGCTCATTTACCTTAAGGATGAACAATCATTTTACGTTTACATTTTTCTACCGATCATTCCTTGGGTGACATGTTTGCTCATCCTAACAAGCAACACTGGGAGATAGTAGTTTATTATAGAAGTCATATGCTTTTAGACTATGAAAATAGATACACTCACCCTAGAAAACACTACTTAGCCTTAGTTTTTGTCACCACTAAACTACGTCATTACCTACTTAACCAAAAACATCTGTTGTCACTAATACGGACCCCTTACATTACATGTATGCCAAGCCATAACAAAATCAACGTGATGCACATTGGCTCATGCTTCGCATACCGAACTCGAATTCATCCATCAAAAATATGTCAAAGGACAAACCATCACTGACCAACTTGTAGATGCACCTCTCTCCAAGAATCAATCCTCTAACTTTGATTTCCCGCAAATCCATTGTTACCCTCTCTTTGGATGATACCATTTACCAGATGAACTTATTCTTTGATGGTTCCAAATGTCAACATGGGGGTGGTGTCATAGTTATCCTCATTCCTCTTGATGGTGAGCCTATGCCATTATCTTTTAAACTATATTTTGATTGTACTAACAATATCACCAAATATGAAGCACTCATATTAGGCCTTCAAACCACCATTACCTTAGACATTAAGTCAATTAATATCTTTGGTGATTCCCAACTGGTTGTAAACCAAGTTAATGGTATATAACAATGTCGTAATGAGATACTTTAGAAGTATGAGCATCATGTTCACATTTGACTACCTTTGACCTTTATGCACTTCAAACCACCCTGAGTTCCACTAATAAATTTATGGATACCATGGCATGTCTTGCTTCTCAAATCCCCGCTTCACCCTCCGACACAAAAATAGTTGTCACCATACAAAGGTTACAATCACCTTCTTATTTATTTTGAGACGTCAACCTTATTGGAACCATTGAACCTGACCCATGTGACCTTTGGTATAAGCAGTTTTTATTACCTTTCCCTTTCCATTCTACCTCCAGATATTACTCGTAATGGGAAACGATCCTTTCTATAAAGTGTCTCTCGCTATGTCATCATGGGTGGTCTTATTTATAAATGTGGCTTTGTAGGTATCCTCTTACAATGCCTAATAAGTTCTGAAATTGCCTACATCATCAAGGAAGTTCACAACGGAATTTGTGGAGGTCATTTCAGTGGTTTAGATTTCGCTAAATGCATTCTCCGCCTGGGTTATTATTGTCCTACCTTAAACCATGATTATTGTGATTATGTCAAACGTTGTGTGAAGTGCCGGAATATGCTAATATTCATCACACCCATAGTCACGCCTTAAAGGTCGCATGAGACCTTTGGCCTTTCTCTCAATGGGGTTTGGATCTTGTTAGAGAGTTCAACCTCATTCTTCCCAACATCATCGATGGATTATTATCGCTAATGAAATACTACACTAAATGGGTAGAAGTCATACATCTTATTTATACAAAAGATGAGAAAATATGTGAATTCATAAACCATCACATCATTTTTCACTTTGGTGTTCCTCATCATCTCATCACCTGGTAATAGAAAAAGTTCAAAATAAAACCCTACGAAAACTTTGTGACACCTTCGGCATTCAACTTAGTTTTTCTTCACCTTACTACCCTAAAAAATGGCCAAGTTGAATCAACCAACAAAACCTTAAACAAAATTATTATGAAAGTTGTTGACGATACTGGAAAGGATTGGCATACGCACATTCCTTTTTCCTTATGGGCTTATCACACTAGTATTCGTACTTCAACTGCTACCATGCCTTTCTCTCTAGTCTACGGTATAGAGGTTATTCTGCCTCTTGAAGTTCATATTCCATCTCTTTGTATCTCACTTAAAGAGATGCTCAACGATGATGAATTTCACCAAGACCATTTGGCACAACTTGAGTTATTAGACGAGCGTCATCTCAATTCTCTCGATCATCTCCAAATCTACCAAAAACGTATCAAATGTGCCTACGATAAATGTGTCCACCAATGAACCTTCCAGTTGGTGACTTCATCCTAAAGGAAAATCAACATATAACAAAAGAAGAGAAAAGTAAACAAGGAAAATTTTCTCCTAATTGGATTGGACCATATATTGTTACTCATACTTATGGATCAGGTGCTTATCATTTTTATTCACTCAAAGGTAAACCTGAACCCGATCACCTCATTTTTTTACATCTTCGACCATTCTATTGTTAAATCAAGTCCTATATCACCTTATTTCCATTAAGCACTTTTCCCTTGAGAACCATTCACTTCCACATACCTATTTTAAGGAGAAATGACTAAACAAGAATTGTGTGATTAATCGTCACCTTTTAAGCCTTATCTTAAAAATGAGTACCATGGCTCTACTCATGGCATGATTCTCTATGGCACCATTCTCATGGCATATAAGGGTATTATTCAATTTGTGATTTAAACACCTATCCTAAGTTTAATTCACCCCATTATGTTTTACCCATGGATAATTAAATATTAACTATTTAATTATATTTTCTACATATATCCTAACCACTTATCTACCCCATATCAATTCCTAACCTCCCATATCTATTCTATCCATCTATCCCCCTATTTCTTCTCCTCCCAAACTGAGCAATGGGATATTTCCCATAATTGAGGTAGAAGGATCACTTCATCTTCCCAAAAATGTCCCTTTTGGCCATTTCGGGAGTCTGTTCCTTGATCGGCGCCGACCGGTACTCGGTCGACGCCGATTTTTCGAACGGCACCGATTTCATCTCGGTGGCGCTAATTACAAATAGAAGCCCAGAACTCGAGTTCTGTTAGATAGTTAGATGGTGAGATAGATAGTGAGTTAGACAGAGAGAACGAGAGAGTTTCAAACATCAAGTCTGAGCATTATCTATCAAGTGAGAGTGAATCCTGTCCAAACCAATCCCTGAGAGGAGTACTGTTACTCTGCTCCTGCCACATCAACATCGTGAGTCTTCATCGATCTCTTGGTGACTCTGTTCTTGCATCCAACACAGGTGGAGCCTTGTCAGTATCCCTACGACACTTGCAGATCCAGCGAGATCAACGATCTAGCCTCCACTGTCTGTTTCTCAATCTTCCTACAAGTTTTCCCAAGTTGACGCCGATTTATATCATTCGACGCCGACCTACATAAGATGACGCCGATTTGAGTCAGTCGACGCCGATTTTCCTAATCAACGCCAATCAGCCTACGTAGACAGGTAAAAGAACTCAGGTAACATTAATCTAGCATTATTTTCAGAGTTTCCTATTTCCTGTTGCTTTCTGTCCGCTGTTTAGATTCAATTCATTATTTTTTATCAGAAAATCTAGTCATTTACGTACATCTTTTATCATGTATGCTTCTTTCCTTAATTAAAAACGTGGACTGACATCCGCCAAGGGAGCTTATCGCTTCTGACCCGCTTTTCGGGCATTCCACCCAAATATCTTTTAACGTTGTCTTTTTCTGCCCAGCATCTGTGTCTCACAGGTTTCCTGGATCTACTTTACAGGATCACTCGTGTGCGCCCGTCGTGTCTACATCGGCTTTCTTTTCCATCTACATCTTCGGAGCTTGTCGTATCAATCAGGTATCGATTTCATTTGAGTTTTTCAGGGTTTTTGTGTTTAGTTTGGTACATTAACTTGGACAGGTAACAAGCGTGAAATTCTTGATCTACATTCTGGCACACCCGGTGGGACCCAACCAAAGTCCCTTATTGGTAAGTTCATTTCTTTTCCAGTTTTGAGCTTTTGTTTTTCAAAGAGTAGCAAATTTTTTGTTTGATTTCAAAATTGCATTTTTTTATCCATCTCTTTATGCAAGAATTGTTATTTTCTCGAAGGTTTTTAGTTCTTTGAAATAGAAATTTCCATTCTGTTATCATCTGGATATATCTTTCTGGATTGGTTTGTGTGTTTGCTTAACCTTTTCTTGCAGAGTGCTTTGCTTGTTCGTGGGATTGTTCGAGGGGAAGAGCTCAACAACGCATTTTTGAAGTCCACATACCTTGGAGAGCTAAATATACAGGTATTTCTCTTTTACGGTGTTTTCTCCTTTTTAGGAACTAAAAAAAAAAAGAAAAAATGAAGACTTTGTTTGTTTGTTTTCTGTCACATTCAAACATTTCGATTTTGGTGCTTAAAAAGAATTTAATCACATTTGGGAAAGAATTTGTTTGACTTGTCCTCATCGAAAACAAACACTTCACTTTTAAGTGCTTAAAAAGAACTCTTTCTTTATCATTTCTGCTGTGTGTTTTTCATCTAGTTTTAATTAGGTTGGAAAATTTATCAAAATCGGTAGTGACACTATTTGATTTTTATTTTTCACCCTTGCACACAAAGCCAAAATCACTAGGTATAAAGCATTTAAACAAGAATTCCTTCCCTGGCCTCGCCTACTTGGAAGTGACATCCAAGAGGAAGAGCCTACACGGTACTCGGGCCATGTTATAAATTCATGAGAAGTTCTGGTATATATTGGCAAAGCACCCGACTCCCTTATCGCAGCGGTGTGTGAAGTGCGGGGTAGGCCCCTATATCAAGCCACGTACTAGTCTTTTACTAAAGTGCCTTTGGGACTCCTCACCAAACATTCCCCAAACCATCCTTAGTTTGGCTATTTGAGTAGTTCCTGTTCTAAAAATCCTTCCCTAATATTTTCTTTCTTAAAAGCATAAAAATTTAAAAGAGATAATCACCCACGCTGCTTGATTTTTCTATGCATTAGTTAGGTCAATCTTCTTTTTTCGCTATATTTTTGTTTGTTTATGACGGTCATCACTCGATTACAATCTAGAAAAATGGCTCAAATGGCCCCTTCTTCCTCCGAGATCACCACTACTATGGATGTTTCGGCACCCCCCAGATCTTCCTCGGGACCGCTGTTAGTTGGCTCCCCATCTTGGTCATATAATCCTTTCTATCAGCCTAAAGCAATCCCTTCACGTCCAGCTTCCCCCAGTCCTTCAAAAATATCATCTGCTTCTGACATAGAGTATGTTCCTCATGGGGACCCTAAATTTCAGGCACTCCTTGATCGCAATCCAGTAGCCCTTATGGACTATCTAGTACATAAGTCCATTCAAATATCTGATCAGGGACCACCAATCCAAAAATTTATGATTATCCTCATGAACCATCCCAGGCTTTTGTAGAATAGTTGGCATCCTTTTTCTCACCTCGAACCACGAAGAGGGTGGCGCACCTGTACCTCCTTTTTCTCTTCCACCAACCATGACGACTAGTTCTCAAATAGTCTTGCCTATTCCTAGCGCCGTAGTTACCTCGGCTATCCCACAGCCTACTTCTGAGAAGTCTTCTACCTTAGCTATAATGGGCGCATCTGCGCACCCACAGATTGCTGTTAATTCTTCTATGCCATCTATTGCATCTCAGGGTCAGTATCTCTTGGTGAATCAACCCCCTTTCGTGAGTCAGTTGGTTCCTTCTTCTCATCCTCCACCTCATCTTTCTTCCAATGCTCCAGCGACAGTAACCTTTACCCATCCTCTAGCATCGGCGCCCTTAATAACCAATCCGGCAATCAAAAGCCTCATTCAGACTTTGTTCCCCACCATGTCCAATCAAGTCAACACCCATGTTCCTCAATCCATTCCGATTCAATCAACAAGTGTAGGAGCCCATCAATCACAGGCTCCATCTTTCATTCAACCACCTTGTTCTCAACCGCTTGTCATCTCACAACCTGTCTATACATACAGGCTCCTTCACAACAAATACCTCATCAGGTGTCACCTAGAACACCTGGTTACTCCTCTTACCATCCTGTTAATCAACAGATGAATCCCCGTTAACGCCTCAACAAAATCCACCATTCGCTTCTTATGTAGGGCATACCAGCATACCTCCTCCTCAATCTGACGTGGTCCAAATTCTTTTCAAGAAAATCACAGACCTGGAGGCATCTACCAAAGGGGCTCGTCCCTCATACTCTTTTGAAGAAGTATGTAATGAACCGATTCATCCATCAGTGGCTTTTAAGCCTTATCCTCCCCAATGGGAACTTCCTAAATTTTCAAAATTTCATAGTCGGGAGGACCCTCAATAAAGATCTCACAAGCATTCAAACATGCTTGCTACCTTATAGTCTAGGATCGGAGCTTATGCTCCATTTCCCTATGTCTCTCGCAGGACCTGCTTTAGACTAGTATAATAACATTCCCCAACATTCCTTATTTTCTTTCTCTCAATTGGCCCAGATGTTTGTTGAAAACTTTTCAATAAATATCACACATAAGATCTCGATTATAGATCTTTATAACATTCGTCAATTCGATGATGAGTCTATTATAGACTTTGTCACTCGTTGGAGAGGGATAATAAACCAATTGTCTTTCTCCCTTCCTCAATCTCAACAGATCGAGTTGTTTACTCGATCCTGTGCTAATCATATTTCTTCCACCTTAAGGATCCAGACCTTTCACACATTTGAAGAAGCCTTTACGATGGCACACAAACTTGAATCCTACCATTGAACAAGGGAAGTTAAAACTTTGTTCTAAATCTAAACCAGATTTTTCTCGGTTTACAAAATCAAACCCTTCCACTTCTAAAGACAAGAATCAGGGATCCACCAATGCTATCGTATTAAAAACACCACGAGCCGATAACATTTCTAATCAAACACCACGGAAAGACTCTTCATCTTCTCGAAAAGGACCCTCATCATCTCGATCTTTTACTTCGTTGGGGGAATCATATGCCTCTATCTTGGAAAAAATGTTGGAAGTTCACATGATCAAACTTCCCCCTATTAGAAATTTTGATGAAAGCCAAGAACGTCCATTCTGGTATAGGGAAAATGACTTCTGTCATTATCATAGAACCAAAGGTCATGACATTGAATGATGTCAGACCTTCAAGAATCTGTCCAGAAATTTATTGATAAAGGCGAGCTCATTTTGGATAACCCAAATGCTCCCCCAAATCAGGTGCTTGACGTTTTTAAACAACCTTTTCCCAATCATTCCCAAACCATGATGCTTCAGAGTCTCAAAATCAAACACTCATACTATCAGCTTCATTTCTACTGAAGAATCTTCTTCTAAACCTAAGCCATCTTCGAGCACATCGATAGAATCAGAACCTCCTACCGCTCCGCTAATCGCTGGGATTCTCGCCATCTTCAAACAACCCGTCTTTGAGTATTCCCACATTGTTAGAGACAGATTCATCTCCCTCTGCCTCTTTATCTAATCTTCCATCTATGCCTGAGATAGTGTCATCCTCATCTATCTCATCATCAGACATCCTTTCGATGCTCGAGACATTTACATCCCTTCGAGTTTCCACTACATCTACATCTACTTTTGTTTCTCCCATTTTCACTACAACTATGCCATTGGTAAACATACCTATAGTTGTACCAACTTCAATGGAAGTGTCTTCATTTTAACTCTTCCCATTTCCTTTCCTACAGTAGTTACACCCACAATTATTGTACCAGAAGTATCTCCCTCGCAAGGAACTACTTCTTCATCATCCACTTCTTCCGTCATTGATACTATTTTTCCTATTAAAGGGAAATCTAAAGAAATAGTAACGACACCTACACTCTCGGTTCCTGAACTTAAACCAAGACAACTAAGATCTAATGATACATCATCCATATCTCCCCATTTTCTTCCCCCAAAAAGGTTACAGTCACCTTATGCGGTTGAAGTTGTCACCATCCCTGAAAAAGGAAAACCCATATTTCGAACCATCAAGACTCTTGGTGCTTTCCCTCAAAAATCTCTCTCTACGCCTCATAAAAGATTGGATTTGTCTGCGGAGAAGGTGTCTTCTTCTATAACACCATCAAAACCATCATCTTCTTCTACAACACCATCTTCACCAATGCCTCGTAAAGTGGACTTACCTACTAGAAAGGCATCACCTCTCTTATCAGGACCATCATCTTCATCCCCAAAAGACAGGGCACCTGTTGTTCCTCCGATCAGACATACTTTGGGAGCTTCTCCCTCATCTAAATCGGCATTATCTAAATCATCATCTATTTCGATCAAGCAACCTTCTTTATTTCTGAAGACCACAACACTTGTTACATCTCCATCATCTTCCAAATCTATCTTAGGAGCTCCTCCACCACCGAAATCAATCCAGTATCACTCACTTCCATCTCAAGTGCCCAAGGCTGCTCCTCCCGATGTCTGGAAAGGTAAGACGATCCCTAAAAAGACTGTTAAACTAGACATGTAGGTTCTTTTACCTCGCAATATGTTGAGGTAAAAGAGGCACCTTCGTCATCTCTGTCCTCATCTTTGTCTACCGATTCTATACTGAAATTCTTCACCAACTTATCCAAGCTTCATCCATATCCCTTCCCCCGATCAAACCCTATAATCCTAAAGGAGTAAAACCTTCCTGGTTCAACTCTGATTTGATTTGTGCTTACCATCGCACTCCGGGTCATGACACCGAGGGATGTAAAGCTCTTCAATCTATCGTTAACAACCTCTTGGAAGAAAGTGATCTTCTTTTGGAAGAGGAGGAGGAACAAGTATCTCGTTGTTGTCCCAACTTCATCTGAGCCTCAACAGTCTACTCAGACCTCTAGTTCTGTTAATTCCACTATGGATGATCTTCCACCTTCTCAAATCGACACAATTCATATCGCCACTAGAACCCGACAATATGATAATCCATCATCATCTACAACATCTCGACCACGGGTTGTCATTTCTACAGCCCCAAAGGAGCTCTTCCTTCCTCATCAGCCTCGAGACCTTGGGTCTCTATTCGTGCTTCACCTCGGGCTCAAATTCCCGTGTCAGTTGAGGAGAGTGTTATGAAACAACTCACCCATGCTCCGGTCAAAATGTCTCTTTTTGACCTCATTCAATCTTCTCCGCAGCATCACCAGGCTCTTGATTGATAATCTATGTCACATCACTGTGAATTCAGATGAGCCCCAGCCTTTCGAGATGGTTGTTGGATTGAATAGACCATCAACCACCATTTCTTTTGAGGATTCTGAAATACCTCCCCTTTCTTCCAAGGATTTAGAGGCTCCTCTTTTTATCACGGTTCAAATCAACAACACTACATTAAAACGCACTATGATCGACAGTGGTGCTGCACTCAATGTCATTTCTTCCCACACATTCGAACAACTTAAATTACCTAAGAATGTAGTGTCACCACCACCTTTCACCCTTCGATCATTTAACGATCAACTGGCAGTTACTTTAGGAACTGTGGTCCTGCCCATTCGGGTAGGTAAAAAATTACTTCACGAGCTCTTTTACATTGTTGAAGGAAAATTCCACTACAATATGATCCTAGGATGCTCCTGGATTCGTACAATGCATTGCGTCCCATCAACCCTCCATCGATGCTTAAAATATCAGTATGAGGGAAAAATCTATACTCATCCAGGAGATCCTTTTCCTTCTGCACAATGCGACATGACAACAGGGTCTGCCCCTCTAAAGAAGGATGCTTGTTCCCTAGCGAGGCTTCATCCTCTTCCTTACCTGTAACTAAATTACCAAATTTTCAAAATCTGGAAGAGACATTGCAGCGTTTCTCGCTAGGAGAACTTCCTCTTCTTTCTTTTGACGCCCATCTCAAGCCTAATGAGTATGGTAGACCAGACAAACAACCTGAATATCAGCCGGGTCTTGGTCACATCATCACCATTGGTCTACCCAATCAATAGACTAACTTCATTTACGGTGGTCTTGATACACCTCACTATCACCTAGATTCTCCCCCTAGGGCCAAACCTTATTCAGCAGGGTTTGATTGTCTACAGAATCCCACGTTTGTAAAAACTTATTTATATCGATGCGTGTGGAAGGGATTTGGCCTGGGAAAATATGAACAAGGTGTGCATGACCTCACATCCATTCCAACTCTTAAACCACATCAAAAATTTGGTTTAGGATTTAAACCCCTCTCAAAGGCCACCATCACCATTCTCGATGAGCCTCTTTCCATTGAGGAACCATCTTCTCCCGTCAGGCTCAAAACATCATTTGATGAGGATGACGCCATTTCCATTCCGGCTAAAAAAATTTTTTTAGTCAATACCATTTCCTTAGGACCACTGACCTACAAAACTAATGAAAAATCCACTTCCATACCATTAATCTTCCCTGAAATAGTTGGAGACGATTCTCCCACTATCAACACTATCCACTGTGTGGATGATGACTCTGTCCTCACCTATCTGGGGGTAGAGGATTCCTATCTTCCTAAAACCATTCCTTCTGACACGTCTACGCTTCTCAACGAAGCCACTATCGACCTTAATATAGGGACTTCTAAAGACCCTCGCATCATTAAGGTCGGCCAATCTCTTAATCCACAGGAGTTAGGAGACTTCACCACTTTTCTTTCCAACCATCGTCAAGCCTTTTCTTGGTCATATGAGGATATGCCAGGACTCGATCCCGATATCATGGTCCACAATATCGTTACTCTTCCCGACATCAAACCGGTTAAACAAAAATTGTAAAATGCACCCTCGAGTAGCCCTTCTTGTTAAAGAAGAGTTGCAGCGCTTGCTTTCAGCTAACTTCATCCAACCCATCGATTATCCACAATGGGTTTCAAATGTAGTACCAGTAACTAAAGCTACTAGGAAAATTTGAATTTGTACCGACTTCTCGGGATCTTAATCTTGCTTGTCCAAAAGATGATTTTCCTCTACCTAATATCGACCAACTCGTGGATTTAACTACGGGTCACGAGATGCTTTCTCTTATGGATGGTTTCTCTGGGTATAATCAAATTCTCATCACACCAGAGGACCAACATAAGACTTCCTTCATAACTCCTTGGGGGACTTTTTGTTATCGTGTCATGCCTTTCGGTCTTAAGAATGCAGGAGCAACCTATCAACGAGCAATGACCTACATCTTCCATGATCTCTTACACAAAATTGTGGAAGATTACGTCGACGATCTCCTTGGTAAATCCAAACGCCGTCAGGATCATCTTTTCATTCTTGCACCTCTCTTTGAGAGGCTTATTCACTTTTGTCTTCGTCTAAATCCATCTAAGTGTGTGTTTGGCGTTCTCACTGGTAAACTCTTAGGCTTTATCATTTCTATTAGGGGTATTGAAGTAGACCCCACAAAAATAAAAGCTATCCTTGAGATGCCTCCCCCTTCTAACTTAAAGCAACTCCATAGTCTTCAAGGACGCCTTCAATCAGTGTGTCTTATTTTATCTCACAACTGTCGGACCGTTGTCAACCTTTCCATCATCTCCTCCATAAGAATGTTCATTTTGAATGGGATGAGCGTTGCCAAAAAGCCTTTGATGATCTCAAAGCTTATCTTCTTTCTCCACCTGTGCTTACACCTCCACGCGAGGGGGAGCCATTCTATCTTTATATCTCTGTGACTGACCATGCTCTGGGAGCCATGATCTCATCGGATGCTTGTGGTAAAGAACAAGCCATCTATTACATCAGCCGTACTCTCCATGAGTATGAAACACGCTATTCTCAAAGCTGAAAAGTTGTGTTGTGCTCTCTTCTTTACAACTTCTAAGCTTCGTCACTACCTCCTCAATCATAAAACTTACATTGTCACAAGTGTCAATCCACTCAAGACAATGCATGTGAAGCCTTATCACAATGATCGTATCACTCGTTGGCTCATGCTTATGACAGAATTTGATCTCGAGTTTATCCCACAAAAATCTATCAAGGGTCAGGTCATTGCAGATCAATTAGCTGATGCTCCTCTTCCGACACTCAAGACCCTCTCGCTCAATTCCCCGATGAGTATATCCAACAAATTGATTTTGGTCTTTCTCCGTTTAAAGTAAAACTCTTCTTTGATGGATCTAAATGCCAGCAAGGGGGAGGTGCAGGTTTCGTTATGATTCCTCCTTGGGGTGCACCTATCCCAGTTGCACATAAACTTAACTTTGAGTGTACCAATAATATGGCTGAATATGAAGCTCTTGTTTTAGGTCTTCAAAATGCCATTAATCTTGGCGCCCGCCATATTGACATCTTTGGTGACTCTGAACTCATCGTTAATCAAGTCACTGGTGTCTATCAATGCAAGAATGATATCCTTCAAAAATATCATGATATCGTTCTCTTTCAACTTCAATCCTTTGATAAATTCACTATCCAAGCTATTCCCACACTGTGAATCGATTCATAGATACAATGGCTTCTTTGGCCTCGCTTATTCTACCTTTTACCGAAGACTCGCGACTTTATGTGGTTATGCAACGATTAGACCAACCATCTCATCTCAGGCAACTGACTTCAATCAATGCCATTACAACCAATACTCAAGACGAGTGGTATCAACACATTGTTGATTATCTATCCCATTCAGTGCTTCCTCCAGATCTTACTTCCAATGGTAGAAGATATTTTATCCTACGCTAATCGCTATACTATTCTAGGTGGAATCCTCTACAAATGTGGTTTTGATGGTATTTTGCTTCGATGCCTCAAAACCCCTAAATCATCTAAAGCTATCCAGGAGGTCCATGATGGTATCTGTGGTGGAAATTTTAGTGGTTTGGCCATAGCTAAATGCATCTTACGCTTAGGCTATTATTGGCCTTCTCTTAATCGAGATTGTTGCGAATACACTAAGAAATGTGTCAAATGCCAACAACATTCCAATCTTACGCATATCCCTAGTCAAGCTTTGCAACCTGCGACAGATTTGTGGCCTTTTTCGCAATGGGGTCTTGATCTCATCGGTCTTATCAATCCCCGCTCTTCACAACGTCATCATTCTATCATTACTACCACAGAATACTTTACTAAGTGGGTGGAAGCTATTCCCCTTTCCTCAACAAAAGCTAAACCGATTGTTGATTTTGTCTATCAACACATCATTTGTCGCTTTGGTATTCCACACAAACTCATCACAGACAATGGTAAATCTTTCAAAAATGTCGATTTACAGAATCTCTGTGATGCTTTCAATATCAAACTCAAATTTTCTTCTCCATACTATCCCCAAGCTAACGGCCAGTGAAGCTTCCAATAAAACTTTGCGTAACATCCTCACAAAGGTAACTAGTCGAGCTAGTAGGGATTGGCATTTACATATCCCTTTTTCTCTCTGGGCTTATCGGACTAGCATTCGTACTCCTACTAGTGCTACTCCCTTCTCTCTCATCTATGGGTCTGAGGTTGTTCTTCCTTTGGAAGTCCAAATCCCATCTCTTCGTGTTTCTCTCAGAGAATTTGTCTCTGATGAGGACTATCGTCAAAATCGTCTAGCGCAGCTTGAGTTGTTAGATGAGTGGTGTCTCAATGCTCTTGAACATCATCAAGTCTATCTTGAGCATGTCAAATGTGCTTACAACAAGCACTTGCAGCACCGTGACTTCAAAGTTGGTGATCTTGTTCTTAAAGAAAACCAAAATGT
The DNA here is from genome assembly GCA_018340775.1 of Taxus wallichiana var. yunnanensis. Classification (NCBI taxonomy): domain Eukaryota; kingdom Viridiplantae; phylum Streptophyta; class Pinopsida; order Cupressales; family Taxaceae; genus Taxus; species Taxus wallichiana. The sequence continues at coordinate 705,822,628 of CM031242.1, read as the reverse complement.
CACTACACTAGAACAGAGTCAGCGTGGTAAGTTTGCTCCTAACTGGATGGGTCCATACGTGGTTACTCATAAATATGGATCTGGGGCTTACCGTCTATCTTCCATGGATGGTGTACCTGAAATGGAACCTATTAATGCCTTGCATCTAAGGCCCTTCTACTGTTAAAATCTATCTTACATGATCTTAGTCAAAAAAGATCTTTCATCCATCTATAACCAGTCATACTTTTTTGTAGTGATTTAGAACTATGTGGTTCTCCACGTTATGTCTTTTTCTACCTTAAAATATGAGTACCACGGCTCTACTCATGGAATTTTTCTTATGGATATGTTCCTCCTCATGGTAGGAACACCTTAATCACTTCTTCATTTGTCCCAAGTGTCTATCTTAATCAAATCTACTTAGGGCATGAGTACGCATTTGTATACGTTTTCTTTCCCTCTATCTGATCTATCTAGTCTAAACTCAGCTTCCTCCCAACAACAACAACAAAAAAAATGCAAAAAAAAATTCCTAAAAGATAGACTGATCCCTTGAAGGATAGCTATCCATGCATTATCAAGCAAATCAAAAGATATAGACCATACCCTTGAAGGATGGCTATCATTAAATTCAAACTACAAACCGTTCCCTTGAAGGACGGTTGTTTCTCTCATGGAATTCCCAAGGCTTCTCACATTGATCAGCCTTTTCAGTAACAGACTTCCTCTTTGGCCAGTTTGTTCACTTTTTAGCATCACTGAAAGACTTCCCGTATCGATCAGTCTTTCCACATCTAGCAAACTTCCCGCATTGATCAGTTTGCTTTTCTGTCAAAACAAACATCATGAAGCTGAGATATAAGACCTTTTGTCGATCATATGGAGAACCCTATTTTCCCAATATGAGCGTGTATTCTTGTCCTTTGTAAATTTTGACAAGATACATACTTACTTCTCCTTCCATTTACCTTCTAGATCTGGTTTGCGACTAGCTAGTGTCAGGTTTATTTTAACCTCATATATGGCCTTGTATGCATGGTCTTTTGGTTTCCTATCAAAAGTCTCTATTTATGGTCGGTTAGGGGCCTAGCTTATCATTCTTTTTCTTATCTAGGTGTATTTCCTTTATTTCCCATTATCATTTCTTATTCATCCAGTTAAATTGACATTTAACATGTTAATTTAGTCAAAATCTATCATCTATCTAATTTCATCTTATCTACTTTTTCCAAAAGAAAACATATCATAGCATGTATTATCAACACATGTGGATCTATCTATCTAAATTCAATTAAAACATCTTAAACATATCAAAATCTATCAATCACATCTATTCATCTATCATCTAAAAACATGTCCATCCAAGTTACACTACATCTGTCTATATCTATTTCTCATCAAAATTAAATCCACATATCAATCACATCACATCAACATCACGTCTATCTATTCTATGAATATCATATCACACCTATTTATCATCTATCAGCATATGCCTATATCCATCACAATTACGCTACATCTATCCATGTCTATCGAAATTTAAAGCATGAGTACAATCATATAATGCACCAAATGATGACTATATATATATATATACATGAGTATCTGTACAACAAAGGATGGATGGCTTTCAATCAAGCCATCTATATCATACATCAAAAATGCCTTCAAATCGAGGCTACATCAATATATCGATACAAAAATACATCATATCTAAATCATAAAATCCGATAAGTGGAAGACACTATCTCCTCCACCCTCCTCTGACCAGGCTGTCTCTCCTGGCCGCCACCTATCGAGCTAGACGCACCTACTGCTGGGGGCCTGCCGCCACCTCGGTCTCTCTCGGTGCTCCCTCCCTCTGATGCACCACTAGTTGTGGCTATCGCTTGATCTCCTCCTCGCACCATAATGAGGCACATCAGAGCATGCTGTGCCAGGGCGTCCTCATAGTATCTCACCTCAGCGAGGAGAGACTGATATGTACTCAGGCTCACTATACCAGGTGCTCGTAGTGTCACTATTGGTGCTGCTATTGGTGGTGGCCCTCCTATGTCATACCACTCCTGTCCCAGGACTCGACGTGGTACTTATATCACCATATTTGGCCCTGAGGGCCTCCCTATGTCGATGGTAGTGATCCCTCTGCTGGATCGCTAGTATCTCACTCCTCGCGAGCTATGTCCCTCTCCAATATCAGGGCATCCCTCTCCTCTGTCAGAGCTCTGATCTCCTCTAGGGCAGCTTGATGTGTCTGCATCAGCATAAAATGCTCTCCCTCCAGCCTCTCCAGACTGTGGCTATATCCTCCTCATCGGCATCTATGGATGCTGGCAAGTGTCGTGGAAGCTCTGTCGAATACCATGCCGCATAGCCATCATCCACTCCATCATCATCACTATCTGCAGAAGGTGGGGCCTCCCTCAATGGATCTACCGAGATCAAAATCGAAAATTTGTCTCTCTGTTGTCTCATCTATATGGCCTGTAGGTGGTCGGCACTGTCTGCACTAGGCCAAACTGTCTCAATACCCGTATAAATGGGACTCACTCCCACATATCAGGCCTGCGGCCCCTAACCACCCTGCTCCGTCTCAACCCCACTAGGTGAGCATCCTGACCAGCCCATGTTGGAAATACCCGATATGGTCTCCAGATGACCTGCTCTGGTGTCAGCGTCCTAAAGCGCTCGGCATACCAATCTGCGGATCTCCCTGTATCTCCCGGGGCCATGTCAGCCCGCCATCACCGAAATCCATAATCAATGGCCCCCACTCTGGGCATCCATGGAAGCCCGGATGGCCTGATCACTGCTATGTGCTCATATGCCCAGCAATGGAGCACAAAACTAACATCAATCCCTATCCTCCTGCTAGTGGTATACATCCATAACTCATAATATATCTGAGCTATCAGGGCATCAGAAAATGTGAACACCTGTCTAAACTACAGGATGTCACAAACACAATCTAGTAATAATAAGGGAAATCTCCCACCTCCTGAATCTGGTAGAGAAAAATAGGAGATAGCCATCTGTATCAACACTATCCATCTACTCCTAGCATCATCCTCGTTTGTATACTTTGAGAAGCTATCCGCACCGCCTCGACACTATCTTTGAATCCTCAGCCCTGTCTCCATATAACCGTCCTAGGGCCCTCTACTGCTTTGCTCTCGTGGAGTGATCTCAATAGGGTCCCCGGTGATCGGTAGCCTCAGGATCCTGATATATATCCTCATGGGTGATGGTCATCTCACCCGTCCTGAACCAAAAAGTGCAGGTCCAACTGTCCCACCATCGTACTAATGCTCGAAGCAACTCTACATCTCGCGGCACTCGTCGGTAATATCGAAAGCCCCCGAGCCCTGCTAACTCTAAGTGACGCCAATCTGCATCAGTCACATCAGGGAGAATGGTCTCCAAAAGCTTGGAATAGCATCCCGCATGTGTAACGCCTCTCGTGCCTGCATCCACAACGTCCAGAGCAATGTTAGCTTCCCATTTATCCAAATCAGAACATCAAAAACACACATTCTATCATCTTATCAGTCTATCGGTAAAATCGGCGTCGATTTACTTAAATCGGCATCAATCAAAAATAAGTCGATGTCGATTTGAAACAATCGGTGCTGATTTAATCTAATCGGTGCTGATTTTTCCAATCGACGCCGACTGGGAGGATGAGTGTCAAAAACACTCGCACTTCTCACTTATTCCCTTTTTCTCTAAAATTTGGAAGCCTAACATGCTATTTCACGATAAAATTATATAAAGAAGTTCGGTTAGATTCACTTACCCCCGGTCGTGTCCTCTTTCACTTCTGACTACTCCCAGAGGCTTCCATGGTGTTCAAATCCAATTTTTGACTCTCTCTAAATCAATCGTCATGGTGAAAATAAATCGTTCACGTTTTCCATTCGGATACTTATATGTGCTTGAACGGTCGGCGCCGATTGTTATGGTCGGTGCCGATTTTCATGATCAGCACCAATTTGTTTGATCGACGCCATTTGGGCCCATTCTTGCCGATAGGTTGCAATTTGGCTTCTCCACGTCACTTTCTTCCTTCTCCTAATCTTCTTGCCATAGTGTTGATGCTTGGCTTGTTTATCTAGTCATTATTGTGCCCTGAATGTTGCCTTTTGGCACATACTTTCGATATTATCATCCATTTCGAGCTTGTCCCCTGTACATGGGGCACTCGCATTTTTGGCAGCTTAGAGTTAACGGGTCTGTAGGCGCTCATGTCATCTGCTTCCCAGACCATTTGGTCCCTACCAATGTATCTCTCTTTAGGTGCTAACTATTTTGCAGCCCTCCTTACACTCACGGGTCTGTAGGTACTAACGTCGTCTCCTACGGAGACCGTCTAGTTTTCCCTACCAATGTGAGTTCCTTAGGTTGCTGCCTTTTTATTTATTTTTTGTGCATCATTAATGATCAGATCTACTCTAGGCATTTAGTTGGAGCATCCTGCATTTTCATCTACCTTTTTCAAACTTGGGATCATTTGTTCTATCACCCATCCCATCCCTAGTTTGAGGGGGATCACATCACCACTTTTTCTTCCTTTCTTCCACCTCCTTGTTTTTGTCTTGCAACTTTTCTTATCGCAAGTTACTCACAAAAAGGGGCAAAATGTAGACACCTAAAATTGGTTACCCAATTTGGTGTCCCCCACATTCGTTTACCTTCTCGGGTAACCTGGGGCATGTTCATATCACCACTGCCCCCTTGGGGTATTATTCAATTTGTGATTTAAACACCTATCCTAAGTTTAATTCACCCCATTATGTTTTACCCATGGATAATTAAATATTAACTATTTAATTATATTTTCTACATATATCCTAACCACTTATCTACCCCATATCAATTCCTAACCTCCCGTATCTATTCTATCCATCTATCCCCCCTATTTCTTCTCCTCCCAAACGGAGCAGCGGGATATTTCCCATAATTGAGGTAGAAGGATCACTTCATCTTCCCAAAAACGTCCCTTTTGGCCATTTCGGGAGTCTGTTCCTTGATCGGCGCCGACCGATACTCGGTCGATGCCGATTTTTTGGAATGGCACCGATTTCATCTCGGTGCCGACATACAAATAGAAGCCCGTAACTCGGTCTGGTTAGATAGCTGAGTTAGATGGTGAGATAGACAGTGAGTTAGACAGAGAGAATGAGAGAGTTTCAAGCATCAAGTCTGAGCATTATCTATCAAGTGAGAGTGAATCCTGTCCAAACCAATCCCTGAGAGGAGTACTGTTACTCTGCTCCTGCCACATCAACATCATGAGTCTTCATCGATCTCTTGGTGACTCTGTTCCTACATCCAGCACAGGTGGAGCCTTGTCAGTATCCCTACGACACTTGCAGATCTAGCGGAGATCGACGATCTAGCCTCCACTGTCTATTTCTCAATCTTCTTGCAAATTTTCCCAAGTCGACGCCGATTTATATCAGTCGACGCCGACCTACATAAGACGACGCCGATTTGAGTCAGTCGACGCCGATTTTCCTAATCGATGCCGATCATCCTGTAGACAGGTAAAAGAACTCAGGTAACATTAATCCAGCATTATTTTCAGAGTTTCCTGTTTCCTGCTACTTTCTGTCCCACTGTTTAGATTCAGTTCATTATTTTTTATCAGAAAATCTAGTCATTTACGTACATCTTTTATCATGTATGCTTCTTTCCTTAATTAAAAACATGGACTGACATCCACCGAGGGAGCTTATCGCTTCCCGGACCCACTTTTCGGGCAGTCCACCCAAATATCTTTTAACGTTGTCTTTTTCTACCAAGCATCTGTGTCTCGTAGGTTTCCTGGATCTACTTTGCAGGATCGCTCATGTGCGCCCGTCGTGTCTACATCGGCTTTCTTTTCCATCTACATCTTCGTAGTTTGTCGTATCATCAATCGTATTGATTTCATTTGAGTTTTTCAGGGTTTTTGTGTTTAGTTTGGTACATTAACTTAGTACATGTAAAATGGGATTCAACTCCTTGAGTCAAACTTCCAACAAAAAGATGACTCCCTCAAAAAGGAAATCTACACTTTCTATCTCGTTCTATAAATAGACTACTCCCTTAAAGGACAACTATACCAAGCTAGCCATATTGTACATAGTCTATCATAATAAGAAGACTATTCTTGTAAATAATAAAATCAAATATTCAGAAGCTTCCCGCATCGATTAGCTTCACGAAGACCTCAAGGAGAAAATATACTCATCCCACATAGACTTCCCACATCGATCAGTCTATCAAAACAAAAACAAAAGCAAAAGCAAAAAGGAAAATATTAACTTTTTTGTCATGGACTTTCCTATTTTGATCTTGGGTCTCTTACCAAATAGGCATGTTGTCTCACACTAGGTTACGCTAAAACCAACCTGCTTTCATCTCATCACCTTTTTTAGCCTAATTTTTTGTTTTCTCAAGGGACGTGCCGCAAAATGTGACATTTTGTGATCATGTGACTTTCTTACCCTTCGAATAGTCAATCTGGAAATGACTTTAGGGTTTTACATTCATAATACCACCTTTGGTATGGTAGAATTTTTATGGCTCTTACCAATTAAACAGTAGCTTTTGGTCACCTCTTACCCTTCACCTTCTTCATTACTTTTTTATTCTCCTATACAGGACTAGACCATCGACACCTACATTTTAAGAATTCCTCTTTCACCAAAAAAACCATTTCTAACTAACCTAAACTCAACCATGCCTAAAATCACCTAAACTCAACCATGCCTAAATGACCTAGACTCAAAACATGCCTAAAACCTACCGACCCATTCATCTATCCTCGTTATATTCTTCCCTAGCTTACAGGAGAACTACATCAGCCTGAGGCCCCTTTTCGTCGGGGCATAGGGTTCTTGGAGGTTAGCTCAACCACTCTTTACCCTAACCAATTTCCCCTCATTTTTCTATTAACATTCTACCTTACTTAGTTTCCATTTTTCACAAACATTTGGAAATTAAACAAATCATAAAAACATACATACCTATCATATCATCAAAACATCCAAATCAATCATTTCACATATCCATGATATCAAGTATTTCACAAATTTACACCATGACATACATATACATCATCATTTATTTTCCATACTACCAATAACTTGGAAATTAAATCAAACCCATACACATAACCAAACCATGCCTATACCTGACTCCATCATGCCTACATGACCTCGACTACCTAAATTACCTAGACCCCACCATGCCTAACTCACCTAGAATCCACCATGCCTATACCTGACTCAACCATGCCTAAATGACCTAAACTCAATCATGCCTACATGACCTTGACTCAATCATGCCTAATTCACCTAGTTTCCATCAATACACAATAACAATGGAAATTAAAAACATAGGTACATCATCCATGCAATAAATATCATCATCTATATAACTACAAAAATTCGATGTATCAATACACATATACACATATATAAATACATTTAAGTATCTCAAATCACTCAAATTTACTCATTTGACCCAAAATATGCTCATTTTTTCCTACACCACATACTATTTCAAAAACATTTACCCATACCCACACCATTATATCTTACCCAACAACCTATTACCTACATTTCCTTAATTATGTTTAGGGACATGTTATTTACCCATACCTCGGCCTTACCCATGCCATGACCTATATACCCTTCCCTGAACCACCTTTTGTGACCTTTGAACTTGTGTACTTTTTATACCTTGTGATGTCGTTATCCGTGTTGTTTAGCCTAATGACCTTACCTCTCCTATTTCAGTGTGGTTTACCCTGACCAAACCTTTGGTGTACCGATCATACCTAAACATTCCTACATCTAACCTAAGTTGTGTTTCCGGACCATATTTTGTACCCTGGATACCTGAATCACTTCAACCTTGTTTATATAAACCTATCACCCTCGAATAATGTAGATTTTACAAGCTCTTCAACCAGGTACCGTGTCACGGTCTATACATGTGTGTGTGTGTTTGATTTCCATTACCTATTACCCAATTTGACCATTACCCATTACCAAAAGTGCCCATACCCTTACCTACAACCCACCTACCTTCACTTGCATCACTTACACATTTATCAAACCACTCGCCAACTCCGTCTAACACCTCATTAGTTTGTGGTTTAAGGGGGTTACCTTTAGCCTTACTTGGGAAAACTAACCTCCATTCACACCTGTAACACCAATTTCCTATTTTTGTCAAGATCGCTTAAAAATGTAGACACCAAAATTGGTTCATACTCCCCTTAAACCCCGTTGATTAAATTAACCATATCCTAGTTATTCATATCCCCTAGTGCACATATTAAAAAAATTAATCATCTTAATTAAATTAATTAATATCCTCACTTAACCACCTCACCTAGCCACCTCACTCAATGACCTACTCAAACCTCATTAATGACCTAAAACCAAGTCTAAACCTATCCTAACTAACTAGGACTTAGTCTAAACCTAGACTTAACTCCTATCAACAAACCTAAAAGAATTTTACTTATATGGCCATGATCTATCACTCAAGACTCGCTTGGAAGGTTAGAGATTACACTTTGAAAATATCAATAATCTAGCTATTTTTTTGCCAACCTAGATATTCCCACCTTGACCAATGCCAGTTATATCTCAATCGATGTCGGTCACCTAACCATTTCGATTAGGTTAAATACGTTTCCAAAGCCTTTGCCCAAGTTGGTCAATTCATTCAGGGTCTCATTATTTCGAGAGACTTGGAACACTCAAATTTATTTATCACTCAGGAAAAAGAAGACACATAGGAGCACTACCAACATCAGTCACCATTCATCATCCTCTTCATGATCACATATTCACAACATAGAGGCACGAAGGTCTAAATTGTCGCAACACGAATACAATAGTTCTTCTCTCTCGGATCTCTACTATTACCATCTTCATCACCTACATTCTCAAATCTATTTCCCAAGAACTATTTAACATTTCTACATTGAATCTCTAGTTTCTTGGTGTTAATTTAATTAATGGGGTTCAAGGGAGTATGACCCCATTTTAGTGTCAACACCTTAAGGGCGGACTATTTCTACTAGGTGTTAGATATCTACATAGAGCAACAGACTTCATTTGGACACTATTCGCATCACACACTGCATAGGAAAGGTTGTATTCATTTTATTCCATCCACCATTTAGCATTTTATCTAGCTATTCCCCACTAGTTTGGCTTCATTGGCGCTTAGGGACCCCTGGCACATTATCGCACACACAATCACATAAAACTACATAGGGTCCGAGATGTAGTGAAGCAATCAATCATAATTCCATCCATTTAGAAACTAAGGACAATCGACCCATTCATTTACATCTCTCTTTTAGGCTTTTGATGCTTTGTGTGGGGTTTTTAGGTGATTCTTCATTGGAAGTTGGTAGCAATGTTAGTGAGGTAGGTGTGACACTCACATGGCCAAAGGAGAAGTATTATGAATATCTAACAACCATATCGGGATCAGATTTAGAGTTGTTCCATAGACCAGGGTGCCCAAATTTCAAACCACGGCACCCACGCATACGCGTATCCATCTCCAACTCGCTCCAATCCAACCAAATCTTCCTCTATTACTACTTTCTCGAGGTTCGTTGTGATACTCTGCTCTACCATTTCATCACTTTATCTAGTCCCAGATCATTGCGAGGTAAGTCTAAATCGGGTAAGAACCCTTCCCCTTTCATTTCATTTTATTTAAAATATTCAAATAAATTATTTAGCATTCACATTTTAGTATATTCCATTTTTTGTATTATTGTACTCCTTAGATTCATAATAAACTTTAAATTTTATAAAATCATTTTGGTGAGCCTGTAGATTAGAATTTTTTCCCTAGGATCCACTAAAACCCTAATGGCTAAGGATAGATATTCTCCTTCTCAATTCATCATGCCCTATGTGACTATTAATCCTATCTACAATGAGGCCACCATCACTGAAATCACTTCTCTTTATCGTGATGTTACTATGTCAGATCATACTCAACAACTCTTAGCCCATGAATGCCATGTTCCTACTAGCTTTAAAAATTATACTATTATTTGGCATTGTTTTTTATTTGATGAGCTTCACTCATTACACACCATGTTATACAATTAGCCATGACCCTTATTTTGAAATTTCCAAGGAAGTTCTAGATGATTCTCTTATTGATTTCATGTTTGGCCTTGACAATGGTACAACTATGCATACTGATTATCCTCCTAGTAAGACCACTATTATAACTACATCTCATGATTCTCCTATTTCTAATAATGCTTCTCATGATCCATCACATAGTTTTCCACATGCTCGTTCACTTTGTTCACACTATGTTGATGATCCAATTAACGACATTTTCATATCCGAGTCTCTTTCTGATTTTGACGAAACAATTGATAGTCATGATTCTACTACTTTACATACTACTGAGTGTGAATCTCCTGCTCCATTTTCATCTTCTTCTAAGGTTGTATCTACCACTATGCATGACTCACCTCCATCTATTAGTTCATCCTCTCCTATCACTCCATCTCCATATATTAGTTTGTCTCCTCCTATTGTTTCATCTCCATCAAACACTCCATCTCCTAGGGATGTTGCTAATGCTAGTCCTACCACTTCTATGGATGTTTCATGTCCTTCATCACCTATTGCTTCTTCGAACCTACACTCAGTGTGAATTTAGCATTAACTTCTCCTACATCCCTATTATTACTCATAATTGAAAATTACAACCGCTTAACACACCATTTCCATCCTTTACTATTCCTTCACAAGACATCTTATCTCTTATGCATGTTGTGGGTCACTTACAATATTAGGTTCAATCACTCACATTAGAAATCAAGGCCTATTATGCTTTCATTGATAACAATTCATTACATGACAACCCTATTCCTAAAAATATTAATAATTCATCATTTCATAAGGATTTTATCATGCCTAACTTTTCATGTTTCAATGGTATTGAAACCCCTACTTACATCTCAAGCATTATTATATGTCTATGGATTCATATTCTAATGATCGATTATTGCTTGAAACCTTTCAACATAGTCTTACCAAAGATGCCATACAATGGTATACTCATCTCCCATTTGGATCTATTAGCGTTTATCATGAGATGGAAGAAGCTTTTCTCCATCGCGTAATCGCCACAACAAGTGGCCCTAGAGTTACCTATGATCATCTACCTTCTTTACATCGGGGAAAACAAAACCTATCATGGATTACATATTATGATTCAATGCTTGTATGGACTAATTATTCTTCCAACCTCTTTGACTTAGAGAAGCAATTTATATCATGTTATGGCTTGATTCCCGCACTAAAGAAAATATTGCAATATGACACATGCAAACATTCACACTTCTATGTTATAAAGTTATTGATCTAGAACAAGACCTCATTGCAACACATGTTATAGATCCTCCACCTATTACTACCATGACTACATCACCTAGTTCTTCTTCATTGCTATCAGTTGAGCATCCTACACAATCTCCATCCCCTCCCCACAAGAAAATCCATCGTACTGCATCATAGAAGTGTCCTTCTTCTCCTACTCGTGAAAGCTACACCTCTATCTTCTACACTTGATTCACGTGAGCCATTGAATTTATACCATCACACTCAACCACATGATGTGATACATGTTTTGATTAATGAACAGTTAATTCGCTTACCTTGTAACCAACATCATCCTCAACATTGTTTACAGTGTCGGTGTCATCAACCAGATTGTATTTATCACCATATTAATGGCCATAAGGATAATGATTTCCTTTCCCTTCATGATCGATTGAAAAAATTTGAGGATAAGGGGCATCATCTCCTTTATCTCTCACTCACATGAGCTGTCCATATCTCCTCTACCTCATCCACGAACTGCTACTTCGGTTGAGTTATCTCCTCCTTCTAGTGCTAAGGTTATTGTTCATCCATTACCACAGGTCGTCACTCATACACACTTTGTATCACATTCATCCATCATTGCACCATCTAATCCATCTCATTCATCTCATCCACTACATCCATCTTATCCATCGCATCATGTTATTGCTTCACATTGGCTTCCACAGCCCTTGGAATTCGCACCTCCCACCACTGCTCCATATGAAATTCAGTTTGGCTCATACGCTCATGCTACTTCCACTCCACACGCCCACCACTTCATGTCACCTTGGTATTTGGTAGGTGATTAATATCACCTAACCCTTGATGATGCAATCATGCTCTTAAGGTTCTTACATGACTTTTGAGGATCTTCTGTTACAATAAGAACCGCTCTATAGATTCATCTAGCACACCTTATCGAATCATTTCCCGACGAGTCACTCTTGCATTACATGGTTCATTTTTTACTGTTGAGGGGTCCTATATAAATGAACCTCATCATCTATATGTTGGTGGGCATCACTAATATTCCCCCTATATTCATCTTACTAATATACACTTCATTACACTATAGTGACTATATCATACTTTTGCACAACAGTTGATCATTTCATCACAATTTCATTTCATGTGCACAATTATAGTCATTTTTACACCCACCAAAGAATAAGGGAATCCCATGCACACCGGCCTATCACCCAGCGGGTGTTGGGTGCTCACCCGAGGCATGCACGATGCCGAGTCTCTCTTTAGGTGAGTTGAGTGTGAAAACATCATCTATGATCCAAACTATAAAGGGAATGAGTGGGAATGAAACATGCGAACATCATAGAGCTCTCAATGACTCTAGATCATTGTAGTCATTACAGGCATGATATACTTTAACAAAATTAAACAATCAATCAAGACAGAAAGTAAAATGCATAGGAACTCATATTCATCTTATAAACATACATGAAAAGGAACTATGAAGAATTGTGTATGAATCCGAACCATAAAGGATCATATTCAATTAACTTGGTAACCTCATTAAATTCATTAGGCTTACTACAAAACACCACATTATGGAAGATTGAATTCATGCATCATAATTGGATCCATATCATTTAGCTCTCAAAAAGAAATTTTATAACTCCGGTCCTTGATACATCCTTCTCCTATATTTCTTCTACCCAACCCAATATGATTCCTTACGGCATTTACGCGAACTCTGCTCTCTATTGATCTCTCCCTTATCTATTCTCCAATCTCTCTATCCATCCTCCATCCATCCACCCCCTGTGTTCTTCTCGCAGCGCTTGTATTTATAGGCACCCCGAAGTGACAAATCATCCTTATGTGGCCTTAGATCCGGCACCAAGTGTCTGAATGTGGTCCTCCATGGGAGCATGCTCCTCTAGGCATGAGCTCTCCACTTTTTTCCATGATGGTCTTATAGAAGCTTCCATCGCAGGGCCTATTCCTTTCGAGGCCATCATGTCACCAGCCTGACACCTTATCCACTCTCGCATGCGCGAATCGAGTCATACTTTTCTCTTGTCCTTCCTAATACACCAAATACGGATAAGTCCCGAGACCTTGTCCTACGAGCGCACATCACGGGTTCTACTAAGACCCTCCTAGAACCTTGCCTTGTGCACCTTCTCCTTGCACGCCCATCTTCAACCTAGGCCTTGTGCGCCCATGCGCCTTGTGTACTTAGTCAATATTATAGGGGCCAACATCACCCCACACTATGCCTATTCTCTCGCTCGTGGGAACACTTCTCCAATGAATAAAGAATCACAAAAGACTTAACACCTTGGGAAAAGAATAAGGGAATGAATAATTTAGGAAAGAAGAAAGAATGGGGAAGTGATGGCATTATTGCAACAAGATAGGAAAATCTTTTTGCAAGTCGGCCTCCAACTTGTTCCAGGCATCGACTTCATTTTTCACTCTCTGGTAGAGGTCACCGAATAGGGTGCTTACCTCCCCAAAACTCAATCCATCTCCTTGAGCGCTCATAGTGTCAACAGTTTTCTCCAAATCCTTACCCACATCCTCAAGCACATCCATCCTTCTAGTAATCTGTGGGTATAGCTCCTTTAGCCGGATCTTGATTATACCCCTTAGGGCATCAATAGCTTTTGAATTCTTTTCAACCTCGGCTAGGATTCTATCCCACTCTACTATGTTCCCTTTGTTATTTTCTTAGAACTCTTTAAGCTCTGCTTCATAGTTTGTGACCAGAATACCCGCCACTTTATCTCTATCTCGTGTAGTTGTCATATGTGGCCTCATGTTGTATTAAGCCATGATTGCTACTACCTTTAACTTATCCTCCTTCTCCAGCACGCTACTACCTCTGCTGTGGGATTCTAAGGCTAGAGGTTGTCTTTTCATGGTGAGGATGTGTGTTAATTCTTCAAGGCATTCAAGGGAAGATCCATAATTTTGCATGGGCATCATTAATTCTGGATGCTTCAAAACAATGGCATATGTGATGGATTCTACCTTCTTATGTACTTCATGCACCCTTTCCTTTTCTTCCCTAAGCTCACGCTTTAGCTGAGTGCTAATTAACTCCTGCTTTAAATCCTTGGCCTTCTCTTCTAGCTCTCTCTCCTTCTTTTCTAGTTCTGCTTCTAGAAATCTTATTCTGTCATTCCATCCAAAGAGCCTAGCTTCAACCTCAACGGATACCTTGTTGAGCGCGTTGCATAACTGCTCATCTAAAATATGTTGAGCATTTACCAAGGGGTTACCTCCTTTTGACCTAGGCATTTCCATTAGTGCCCCCGGCTTACCTTGAACTTTAGCTCGTCGATGTGGGACTCAATTGCCCAAGAGAGCATCTTCCTCATCCGAGGGTATGCACCTTCTTCATCAAATGACTTCATTTCCAAGAGTTGATCTATTGGGACTATGCTTTGGAAGTGCACATGTAACACCTTGCTGGGATCATTAATGTAGCTCATTCCTTGCCTTTGGATCTCCATGCGGATTCCCCTATGCGCGCACCCTTAGGAATAGTTACATATAGATCGGGCCTTTCGCATTGCCATGATATTTCCCTACGATGTCTTCCTTATCCTCTTCCATCACTATATCAGTGTTGCGCTCCAATTCTTATTCTACCAAGGCCTCAATGATTTTCATTGCTTCTCTTTTTTCACCTCGTTTACTTGCTCCTTCGTGAGGCTTGGATTTTTGATCTCGTGCGCTAACCTCTTCACTTCCTTCCATGTCCCGGGCACCTTCCTCCTCCCCAGCTACCCTTACGCCGCACGAAAAGGAACTCATGTTCTTCTTCTTTGCCTTCTTCTTCTGAATCGTGCATGTTGAAAACAAGTGGCTCTTGTTCCCCTTTAGGACCATCTTCTTCATCATCATCCCTCTCACCTGTGTATTTCTCCAAGCTTTATGTTTCCTCCGAGTCGACTTCCTCCATCATCATCTGCTTTCTTCCTAACCGGGGATTCCAGTATAGGAGATTTTGCTCTCTTCCTCTTCCTCTCGTAATTTCTCCTCTGGGATAAGCTTTTCCTGTTACGCACCTCTTCTTTGATCGGGACCTCTTCCTACGTGCGTAAGTACTTGTTATAGCATTTGTTCTGGGGCGGTTACCTTGAGTATCTTGGGCACTTGGTGCCTTTCTCTTTATCTCCTTCATTTCCTTCTTCTTGGGTGCGGTCTTCTTCCTACCTGTTAGTTCCTTAGGTATAGCTATCTCATTTTCAAGATAATCGCCCTTCTCAAACTTGGGCCTTATCCGAAGGTATACACGTGTCAAGGACCTCTCTGCAATATTCAAAGTCAAGGGTTTTACCATTTGGAATTCATGTGACACGTATGAGCACTTATTGGGGTAGACCAACATCCTTCGCATCTCCCTGTGGTCCTAGTCCAAACTTCCAAGGTCAAGCTTTAACTTCTTGGACTCCTTGAATCTGTTAACTCCCGCCTGGAAGTATTGAGATGTGAAGATGAATGGGAGCTTGCACCATGGGCTCATATTTTCATCAGTCAACTTGAACCTACCAATACAAAAGTGTTTATATACATTGGACTCAAACTTCTCCATCTGTAAGTGCTGGCAGTTGTTATGGTATTCTCCATTCTGCCCCGAATGCATTCCTTGAGCGCGTATACCATTTTTCAAGATGTGCCTTGTGAACGGGTGTCATGCTATCACAAGTGTATTTCTCAAATCTTTTTACAGGCGAGGTCTTCCTCTGGGCACTCCCAAACAAACTTGTTTGCTATATCTAGTACCCCCGATCATTGAGAACACAATGGTTAAGAGGACATTACCAAAGAGGATCTTGTCTCCTTCCCCAAGTGCGTTGGTGATAATTTCATCTATAATGCATGTAGATAGATTGTAGATGGTGCCCTCTGATATTCTTCTACAAACATTCAACCAGGAATTGTTAACTCGGGTCCATCTTTCTTGCGCTTTGAGTTTTGTTACCAGGCACGCGGCCATTCTCATCACTGGGTCTTGGATATCCCCAATATCAAAGTACCTTGACCCTGTCTTGTACGCATACGCGGCCACTGTATCCTTAATTGCTTCCTTGTCACACGGTTGTCCTTTATATCATCTCCTTCACGTATAAGGCCCGTGAATCTTGAATACAACTAAGGGGTTATGCGCATCTTGTGCCCTGCGAAGTGAAAGTGGTCTTCATGTACACGTGGCATTAGCCACTGATAGAGGCACTGGATTTCTGAAGTAGGGCAACTCATAGAGTTGTAATAACCTTTCCTTCTACAACTTCATCTTGACTTCATCACTATAGATTGGTAACCCCTCAAGTGTTCTCTAGTTAGTCGGGTGCACTAACTCCAGTGCCATTTTTTTCAATCGCACTCTTGCGATGGTTGTAGTCACTTACTATCATTTTTCTTAAACCGAGCATCCTCAAACTAGATAACTCCTTCTCGTGGGGTGAATTGTCTCTGGATCCTTGATTGAGGGCACATATATTCTATACAGACCTCTTCTCCCAAAGGTTCGGTATAGGGTGTTGATTTTCCATTAGCCAAGGGTATGATGACCCATTCCTCATCATTTTCAAAGCTTATGTATCTCTTGTTGAATCAAAGATCTGCAATGTTCTTATAGCACCATGGGCGCCTAAATAATGCTAGGAAATTGTCTACCTCGGCGAGCGTCAAGACTTCAAAGTCCCCAAGAAACTTAGCTCCTCGAATGGTGATGGGTGCATCCTTCAAGACATCGATGGGCATTGCCTTCGTCTTGTTCGCCATATACAACACATTTGAAGATGGCTGTAATGCAGGTCTTCCCATCTGATGCCATGCATCCAAGGTGAGAACATTGACTTTCGTGCCTATGACAATGAGGATATTACTAAGGAGCCATCCATCCATGACCACATTTAACGTGATCTCCCTATCATAGCGAAGGCTGTGAGGGGGAAGGTTTGCATGTAATACATACCTCTCACACTCTTCTCCGGTGCATGGTACCTTCTCTCTCAACCATACCCTAGCAAGGGAATAATATTCTCTTGCCTTAGTATTTTACATACTTGACTTCATCCGAGTTATCCTTTGGTGCCTCGACCTTCCTTCTTTGCTCCTACATCATGGAATTCTCCTTTAGACACTTGGATTTCTCCTTGTAAACTCCGAATGATGTCCATGGTTTCTTAATATACCTCCTTCGATGATGCGCAGTGTCCGGTACTTCCCATGTACCACTTCTTTCCTTGAAACCAGGTTCTTTTGCCTTCGTATTTCTTTTGCACACGCGACCTCTACTCTTTTTGTTACCATAACAAGTTCCAAGCTTTGCATCATGTGTCACCCACGACATCCATTATGTGTTAGACTTCTTAATTCTTACCATTGTAGTGCCCTTGTCTTTTCGATGCTTTGTTGATTCATATGTTCAAATAACTCGGGGGCACTCCTCATACTTGTGCTTCATCCCACACCATGAGCACTTTGCAATAAATTTGGGCACTCTCATTTGCAATGCTCGCAGACCCACAATTAAAATAGGTTCCACGTGGGAACTCACTCCTTCCTCCCCTGTGGTTACCATGACCATGAAATCCTCTACAAAATCCCCTTATGCGCGTGCCTCCATCTGCTCACTCCTTATACCGGGATCATCACCCTTAGAACCACTTGCAAGGCTAGTTTGGCACACACCAAGATCAATGGCCTCATGGATCTATTCAATAAGCCTACAATCCTTAGTATCATGGGTTGTAGAGGTGCAAATCTTACAGTAGCAAGACACATTCTTCCGCATTACGCGCTGCAACAGGGGACATCTACTCGCATCATGGTCCCCATGACAAATCTCATAGTCTATTCTTATAGCGCATACTGTCCTTCGGGGAAACTATCCTTGACATGCCCCTCTACTTCACAATTTGTACACCATATACCATGCGAGTCTCATGGGATGATTTCATAGATTAATTTTCTAGCCGCTGCTTAGCCATAGCAGTAATTTGAGCTTCTAGAACGGGTTAACACCAATGATCAACACTTCCAATGGCTTTAGCACGCAAATCGGCTTCTAACACCTCGTAGGTCTCGTCAAAAGTTTTATGAGATAAATCTCTTCTAAATGGAGTTATCAACCCCCCAACAAACCATTGAGGATGTTGTGAAGGGTGAATGTCATATGACAATTTTGATAGGAGGGTTTTGAACCGTGCATCATACTCCCACACACTCTCCGCCATTCCCTGTTGAATCTCCTTCAGGGCGCTGATGCTCTTCTATTCAAACTCAAGAATGTGGAATATTGACAAAAAGGTGTTCTTTAAAGCAATGTAATCCACCACCGTTTGATGAGGGTCATATTTCCTATACCACCTATGCACGTGCCCTTGCAATGTCATTACAAACTGACTTATCTTCCGCTCTGGGCTAGTGATCCCTTTTACGCACCATAACAACTCACACTTGTGAACATGTTCCACAGCATCTTCAATACCTCTATAATCTAGCAAATGTAAAGACATCTCAAAGAAGACTTAAGGAGGTGGCTGTGGCCCTTGTCCTTCTGAGCCAGAGCCTTGGTTTCCTCTGGTGTTACCCTCGCCACCGGATCCACCAGCTCCTGTGCCTTCTGACCCACTAGATCCACTGTGTCCTATTCCTCCTGATCCACCAAGTCCTGTAGTGGTTGTGCCAAGGGTCCCCAAAGTTCCACCGAACCGCACGCCAATGGTCTCGTGATACTACCCCACTACCAATAGTGTACCTGCGCCACTCTCATACACGAGACCAAAGGCTTGTGTATCTCGCACTCTACCTAAAAATTCCTCCTAACACTAGGATGGTATGTGCAACCACAAAAGTCCCAAATGATAAATTATATCTCCTGGTGTAGATTAGTCACTTCCACCAATACCAGATGGGTTAACAATATTCTCCCCTTGATTTGGAAAATCAAGCACCAAGGTTTGGTCACTAGGTGGGTTTAGATGCGTGCCAACAACTCTTCTCTCTCCGCGTGACGAACTCTCATAAGAAGCCGAAGGTGTCTCTCTTACGTGTTTTCCAAGATGGGGTAGCACAGACTGCTAAGGTTCCACGTCCTTTGCATGAACCTCAAATACTTCCCACAACGTATGCCTCCATATATCCATCACACTTGTAACCTCACGTTGTCTAGCAATCTCCCTTTCACACGCTTCACTATACTTGAGTCGTCTCTCCTCCCTTTATTTCTCTGTCGCAATGTTTTCCATCTTCCTCCACCCTAGCTTCCTCGCCCAATGCTCTTAACGGTTCATCCAAATGCATCGAAAATACCTCTAAACTCAAGGTAATAATCAAGATCTTCATGGTCAGAGGAATAACACATAGAAATTATCCTCTAGGCTCCCATGTAAAACTCAAACTCAGCAACTTCCGGACAAGAATATGTAGAAATGGCATACTCCAGAGTGTAGCTAGCCAACACTCCTTTCCACCAATGATCCACAGCATGATTCCACATCATATCTACATCTTGCAGCCTCTGGTACTCTTCTTGGGTCCACGTGCATGATCTATAATACCAGCTTGATCTAGATGCATATGCCGAGAGCCATTCATACAGCTCTACTGGGAAGCAACAGAAAAAAAAATCATACAAATCATGGTAGAGGTTCTCTTCTACCCATCTACGTGCATCAAACTCAGGTCCAGTGTTGAATCTCTAAGCAAATTCATCCTTCGTGCTCTTAAACCATGTTTCAACACTTTCCAAGGTTAAATGCTCTATCATCACTCATTACACATATCATGATGTATGTTATTTCCCACTACAACTTCAAAAATAGGTCCCGCAACGGAACCAAGATGTAGTCATTTTTAACCCACTAAAGAACAAGGGAATCCCATGCGCACCGGCCTATCACTCGGCAGAGCACTCGGGCACTCACCGAGGCACGCGCGGCACCAGTCTCTCTTTTAGGTGAGTTGAGTGGGAAAACATCATCTCGTGATCCAAACTATAAAGGAAATGAGTGGGACTGAAATATGCGAACATCATAGAGCTTAGAACGACTCTAGATCATTGCAGTCATTACAAACAGAGATACTTTAATGACTTAAAGAATCGAATCAAGACAGAAAGGAAAATGCATATGAACTCATATTCATCTTATAAACATACATGAAAAGGAACTCAAGAATCATGTATGAATCTAAACCATGAAGGATCATATTCAATTAACTTGGTAACCTCATTACATTCATTAGGATTACTACAAAACACCACATTATGGCAGATCAAGTCATGCATCATAATTGGATCCATACCATTTAGCTCTCAAAAAGAAATTTTATAACCCCGTGCCCTTGATACATCCTTCTCTATATTTCATCTACCCAAACCAATATGATTCCTTGGGGTATTTCTCAGCAGCTCCATTCTCTATTGATCTCTCGCTTATCTATTATCTTATCTCTCTATCCATCCTCCATCCATCCATCCTTTTGTTCTTCGTAGGCGCTTGTATTTATGGGCACCCCGAAGTGCCAACTCATCCTTCTGCGGCCTCAGATCTGGTACCAAGTGTCTGAATGTGGTCCACCATGGGAGCATGCTCCTCTAGGCATGAGCTCTCCACTTTTTGCCATTATGGTCTTCTAGAAGCTTCCATCTCAGGGCCTATTCCTTCCTAGGCCAACTTGTAGCAAGGCTGGCACCTTATCCACTCCGCATGCGCAGTCGGGTCATGTTTTTCTCATGTCTTGTGTGATACGCCAAATATGGCTAAGTCCCGAGACCTTGTCCTATGGGCGTGCATCACGGGTTCTACTAAGACCCTCCTAGAACTTTTCCTCGCATGACTTCTCCTTGCGTGCCCATCTTCAACCTAGGCCTTGCGCACCCATGCGCCTTGTGTACTTAGTCATTATTCTAGGGGCGCAACAACAATCATATTACAACATCACCTATTATCATCTACACTACATCATCATTGCATCATCACATCAATAAATGTCAAATACAATAATCATACGCCAATAAAGCCATCTATACATATCATTCATAATCATAGTTACAAAACATCTCATAACTAGGGGAAACTCCCCTACATTGAATACATCAATTGAAATCATATCTCGTCATCATTGTCGCTATTGGATATCGCAAGTGCTCTAAAAATAGAAGCCTCACCACTAACTCGGTGTCGCTGATCATGACCCCTATTCCTCTCCATCTACCTACATAATAATGTGTTCTTTGTAAACTACTCGCAAAGTGACTCTATAACGTAAGGAATTATGCAACACATCCTACGCTAAAGGACCACCATCCACCGCCTCTCTAGCTCGCCATGTATCCTTGCATGCCTCATCCCTCTCGATCAACAACATGGCACATGTTGTTGCTGCTTATAACCACTGCTCAAACAAATGGGCAGTCTCACCCACAATTTCATCTACACGCTCTAAGATCCCTCCCTCTCGTAAGTATGTTGGTCAACATATTTTGCATCAATGTTTAGATAGATGTGTCCATAATCAAGCTCTAATACGTGTCACCTACAACCAATAACACAACACATTAGACAACCATCACCATCACATAAACAAGTAACCAATCATACAACATAACTATATAGATACTCACACTCTGGTATCACTTCCATTACATTTTCTCGGGGCATGTGTTTGCCCTCAAATCCTCCTCCTCGTGGCAATTTTTCCGCATCCACAAATAATGGAAACAAAAGCACCCATCAATACCAAATCTTTCATCATACACGATGCTACGACAATTGCTACCATCTCGAAATAGCTAGGTTGCAATGCTCTAACTTGTGGAATCCTTACACACTCATGAGCTCCCTATCACACTCACGCAAAAGACAAATGAGTTGACTAATCACTTTTTCACTTTACTATTTATAGTCACTTTTCATTATTCACTCTACTATGGTCATACTTCACATTCACTACTCAACTAATACATGTCGCATGATTTTGCTAATATTTTGAGTGTTTTTACTTCGATTTCTATCTTGTTTGTGGAATTCTCTTTAGGACCTCACCTACAATCGTATCATACACATGACACACATGTTATTTCTCTTCGATGTTGTATTTCACTCGATCTACACATATTTTTGTGATATCCATCATACATTGTCTATTAACAGACTTACTTTCGGCTCTACATTCGTTATCTGTATCACTTCCCCTTTTGCTAAAAGGGGGCATACAATTGGGGTCATCCTATAATTCCCCTTACACCACTATGTGATTGTTCAACACTTATAATTCATAATTTTTGAAACATTTACTAATACACCATGTGATATTTCATCATTTTCTATCGATCCCCCTAATGATCTAACTTGGGGGCAACAAGTGTAAAAT
This sequence comes from Taxus wallichiana var. yunnanensis, assembly GCA_018340775.1. Classification (NCBI taxonomy): domain Eukaryota; kingdom Viridiplantae; phylum Streptophyta; class Pinopsida; order Cupressales; family Taxaceae; genus Taxus; species Taxus wallichiana. The sequence continues at coordinate 705,799,865 of CM031242.1, read as the reverse complement.
CTCTCTACGAGTAAACCAAAAATCAATCAACCAATCAAATACTTTCAAATCTATAACAATCAAAATAACACCATTCAATCGACACAATACAACATATTCAGCCTCCTAGATGACCTAACTTGGGAGTTACATTGTTATTTTCCCAGATGACCTAACTTGGGAAGTTATTCTACATTTTGCATTTTATTCCAGATGACCTAACTTGGAAGCCATCATACATTATGGTAGCACCCTTGGAGTGGGGGCAATGAGATTCCATTGCCTTTCCTATATTGCTCCTATATGGGTCAACACGTTTGATCAAAATCTTTAGATCCAAAATCACTGAAAATTTGATCTCGAGTTCATTTGCTGCAGAATCGGATGTTGAGGATGAGTTAAAGGTTGGATAATAAGGCACCTTTCTTCCTACACTCTTCCTCTCCTGCGATAGGATGCCCAAATCATCCAATTTTTCATACACACGCAATCGGGTTGAGGTATGATCACTCCCTACCCCATCACATTGCCATCAAACAACATTTGAAATAATCAATCATTCAACATTATAATCATCACTCTCATATGGTACACTTCCTCACAGTTTTTCATCTCTTGCTACGTTGTATGGATCAACATGTTGATCCATGGTTCACCACACTATATGTTCACATTCGACATGCTCTTCTACCACATCTACACGTTCTTCTACAACATGGGCTTCTTCGGATTTCTCTCAGGTACACATCTCTAACTACTTTATGTGAATCGAGATTTCGCTCACTAACGTAACATGGAAGAAAATGTAGTCAAAAATCACACACTTACTAATATTATTACGCAACTAATTATGTTGTTTTATATATGGATTTTGCGTAAGAAAAGTATTCACTAATGACTCATCCCGTTGTCTAGTCATCAATTTTGTTGGTCTTTGTTTTTGTTTTGCACATTCATCACTCACTCGCACAGTTCATATCGGGTTTTAATATCTCCTATCTATCATGATTCACTCAACTATTGTCTCTAGTCTTTAACTAGGGCACCTAGAGCGCCCTAGTCCCGATTTCTAGGTGCCCTGGTCCTGTCACACTTGGTTTTAATTTAGGCATTCGAGGTTGGTCTTTATTGTTTTCCCTCCCATCTCCCTAAGTGTTAGTCAGCATGTGGGTTCATTAGTATCAAAATTTGAACAAGAGATCCCTATATAAGCACAACATGCACACTACCTTAAGGGCATACTATTTCTATTAAGGGTTAGCTATCTACATAGAGCAAGGGACTACATTTGGGCACTATTCTACATCACACACTTGCATAAGAAGGGGTGTATTCATTCTATTCCATCCACCATTTTTCATTTTATCTAGCTATTTCCCGCCACTTTGGCGTCATTAGTGCTAGGTCACCCTAGGCACATTATTACACACATAAGCACATAGAACTACATCGGCCTAAGATGTAGTGCAACACTCAATCATAAGTCCATCCATTTGGCAATTAAGGACACTCTAACCCATTCATTTACATCTCTTTTTTTAGGTTTTTGATGTTTTGTGTGGGGTTTACAGTGCGATTCTTGATTAGAAGTTAGCAAAGTGACATCATGGAGGTGGGTGCAACACTTACCCGAAAAAAGGTGAAGTATTGTGAATATCTAGTGACCATATCGAGATCGGATTCGAGTTGTTCCGCGAGACCAAGGCACTCATATTTCATACCAAGGCACCCACAAGCATCCCTATCCCTATCCAGTGTGCCCTACCCGGTAAAATATTCCTTTGTTGTTACTTTATGAGGTTCGTTTTGACACTTTGCTTTGTCATTTCATCACTTTGTCTAGTCTCATATCAACTGCGAGGTAAGTCCAAATTAGGTAAATACCTTTCCCCTTCCATTTCATTTCATTTAAAATATTCAAATAAATTATTTAGCATTTACATTTCAGTATATTCCATTTATTGTATTGTTGTACTCCTTAGATTCATAATAAAATTCAAATTTTATAGAATTAGAGTCCATAAGAGTGTTACGTTCTAAATGAGGTGAGATTCACTTTCTTTTATATGCTTCGAAAGTGATTTAAGCTACAAATTCCAACTAAGGATGAGTAAATGACCCAAAGAATAATGTGCAACTGAAAGTTCGGGATTAAAGTGAACAAGGGAAAAACCATACACTAGGGTCAGGAATGTATGGACGTTTCTACCCCTATTGTATGTTTTTGACCCTAGAGAGACAATCAAGTGTGAAGTTTGGAAGTTGAACAACAAAATTTCTTAATAGATTTCATGCATTCAATTCTAAGATATTTTCAATAAATGAGTGTATGTAATCAAGAAAGCTAGACAAAAGACCTATAGATGTACTTGTATGAGAATGGGTAAAGTGTACTTATTTGAGAAAGAGAGAAATGTCAAGACTAGTAGTGTCAAAGAGTAGAATTACCAAATTTGAGTATCTACACTTTCCAGCTAAAAACACCATAAACCCAAAATAACCCATCATATGAGGGAACTTCCCCTCTTAAACATAAGGGAGCATCACCCTCGTTTATAAGTGACCTTCCCTAATCAAGTTGCATGTATTTTATTTTACTTCCATTAGGCTATATATAAATGTTAGGAAATATATATTAGTGCTCCATTTGTATGGGTGAATAATAATTACATGTGTAATTATTATTATGGTAAATTAGTGAAAGTACATTTACTATGTAAATGTAAATAGTAAATGTAAAATGTGGTTAGTATGTGGTAAGTTAGTAAGTTAGAATAATAAAACAATTAGTATTGTTTTATTATTATATTGGTGAGAGGTTGAAACCATATGGGTGTATGGTTGTATATGAAGACAAATGTTGTTGTAAGGATTGTTATTTTACATCTCCTATATAATGGAGTGTATTGAAATAGTGAATTAATGAAAATATAATATAGAGTTGTTGATTTCAATTATTGTCTGTGTATCTATTTCATGGATTCTTTGTATTAGATCAGATTAATTTCTACATTTGGTACCAGAGCAGGTTAAATCTGTCTCGAAGATGATCTCGTAACTTTTGTTTCGCGATCTGGGTTTCTCCAAAATTTTGCGTGTGGAATGATCTATTATACAGGAAGCTACAGTAGAAATTTCAGCAAAACCCAGTTCACAGTTTGGGAGAAACGTGCAATTTACTATACAGCACATTGATCACTGCTGTTTTTTTGAAGAAATCAGAGAATCAGAGGTAATTCAAATCTGCATTCAATTTTTTTTTTTGGATATTTAGATTCAGCAAAATGGATACACCATTAGATAAATTTAATGGGTTGAAATTCCATACATGGAGAGTAAAAATTCAGATGCAGTTAATGAATAAAAATCTATGGAGGATAGTAGATGGAAATGAAAAAGCACCTACAGATGTAAGCAAAATTGTAGAATGGGAAACTAGAGATGAACAAATAACAAATGAAATTGACTATAATTATGAAGAATTTCTATACTAAGTGAATTTACTGGAGGATGGAGGCAAACGGAGGTTGGAGGTCATTCAGCGACCTCTCGTCAGTCGCCAACGACGGGGCCGCATAGATGGTTTGGTGACATTTTTGTGGTGTATTTGCTTTCAGCTTGTGTCGTGTGCTTCTTGTCATATTTTTCAGAGTTCCAGTATCAGTGTTCCTGTTTACAGTGTTCGTGATTGAATAAGTGGAAATTTCACATTGAGGGGGGGAACATCATTCCAATGTTCCATTTCCAGTATGTCAGCTTTCTCTATGTATGTACGAGCAACAGATTTCAGTAGAATTTCCTATGTTATTCCCTGCAGTGAGATAGTGATGAGAGTTGTTGATACTACTGCATCATCATGATATCGTGGTTGTTAGTTATCCATAAAAACTATCCAGAGGTTGTTGGTACTGTCCTCAAAAACCATCTGTTGTGTGGTTGTTGGTTAACCACTTGGAAAACCATCCAGAGGTTGTTGGTATTGTCCTTGAAACCATCCAGATCATGAGCATGCTACGTAGCGGCACGTTGCAGTACAAAGCAGGTTTTCCCATGTTCGCACTAAGGGGGGGAATGTTAGGAAATATATATTAGTGCTCCATTTGTATGGGTGAATAATAATTACATGTGTAATTATTATTATGGTAAATTAGTGAAAGTACATTTACTATGTAAATGTAAATAGTAAATGTAAAATGTGGTTAGTATGTGGTAAGTTAGTAAGTTAGAATAATAAAACAATTAGTATTGTTTTATTATTATATTGGTGAGAGGTTGAAACCATATGGGTGTATGGTTGTATATGAAGACAAATGTTGTTGTAAGGATTGTTATTTTACATCTCCTATATAATGGAGTGTATTGAAATAGTGAATTAATGAAAATATAATATAGAGTTGTTGATTTCAATTATTGTCTGTGTATCTATTTCATGGATTCTTTGTATTAGATCAGATTAATTTCTACAATAAAATCTACAACCGCATAAAATTATGCCAACACATCTTTCATACAACCCTTACTTGAGGCTAAATTTACTTATCTTAGGTAGCTTTTGGTAGTGAAGGAATGTGTCATCAAGGGAGATAGTTTAGTGATTCCTTCATCCTTCCCTTCATCAAAGTACATCTTAAGGGGGGATGTTAGTGTATTTAATTAATCATACACTATTGTATGTGATTAAGATGCACTTGTAATATTAATTGTAATTTAATATGTGGATAATTCACCCATTAGTGCACACTTATCCACATCTATTAATAGAAAAGAGTATCAATCAAGTTATTGACTTGATTGACTTCCACTATTAATAGATTAAAGCAAACTTGCTTTGCAAACTACCCCCCCCCATCCCTAATAATAACCTCTAATTATTTTTGTAGAATCATAGAAGGCTAGTGTTAGTGGATCATATAGTGGAAGAGAGTTATTCTTACTTTGGTGAATTCAACTAGAGCTTCTTAATAAAGTTTTGGAAATCATGCTACCATTAGTAATTTATTCTTATGTCTTCATTTTAGGCTTCCATTGATTTATTACATACGCATGCTTATGGGTGTTTATCTTATGGTTGTTTACAATAATTGTAGGGAGTGCATTGTACTTTAATAAATATATGTTATTTTATCCTATCTAATACATGACACATATAACACTCACTATCTTAAATATAAAATAAATAGGTTAGGTTTAGTGATACTTTCTTATATTGACATGTGTGTACATTAATCTTCCTTTTGGCTTGTAGAAATCAATGAGAGATCGTTTTAGGTGAAGCTACGACGAGAAGGTAGAAGACCTAAGTAGGAAGGAACACCATGAGAAAATCTATCACAAAGTATTATAACATGGCCCACCCCATCCGTAACATACACCTTAGGACATACATTCAAGAAGATTAATGTATCGACTAATCGTTGAAAATAAATGTCAATAAGCGAAGATAATGTGTATACAAATTTATTGAAAGTTATAGCGTGAGGACGTGTACGACATTTTGGCTCACCAAAATGTATCCATAAAATATGTTCAATATTAAATAAGCATCATGAATCACATTAAATTCCGACAACCAATGCTTAATAAAATAAATAATCAAACATAAAGAGAGAAATTAGGCTTTCATGTTGTTTATGCATTTTCATTTTGGCGAATGAGGGTATTCGTGTCGCTTCTTATCCATCATCACAATTTGAACATGTTCATGTGGATTTAGCGGTTGTTACACATGTCAAGATATGAATATATGGTTGAAACCAATATTGTGTAAGTATTCTATGAATGGGCATGAACATTGTCAAGACCATGAAGACGGTCATAGGAAAATCACATTGTTTAGGTTGGGACCAACAAATTATGGTAAATGGCTTCCCTTTTTCTAATATATTATCGTTGTGTGCCTTATTTGTGTGTCATGCGGCTTGTGTCCCCCTATAATGAGATGGTCCAACAAATATAAAGTAAAAAAAAGGATTGATTTTGATGGTTTGTTTAGCTAAGCTAGTTTCTAGCAAGTACCAACCCCTCCTAATTTGTTAGATCCTCAAATTAAAGTAAGAATAGTTGAAAATATAATAAAATAATATACTTGTATTTATACTTAATGTGTGTATATAAACTTGGCAATCAAATGGACAAAACATTAATTTATTTATAGACAATTAAATTCAAACTTCAAAAAATCAGTGTACATGTTAACATCTATTACTTAAGAGTTAAAAGACAGAAAGATAGACCCAAATTTAAGAGAGGAAACATGACCACACAAACCATGATGATAAATCAAATAAGCACCATAATAACCTCTAATTTAAACCAATCACCCATACATATACAAATGTGGACAATATCCATAAGATAATGGGATTTAAATGCCATTCGGGTCCAATACCCAAATGAGCTGCTTTTGAGAGTCCGCCGACAAAAGAAAGAACAAATGGCCCCTTTTTAAAACCCAAGCCACCCTCTATATGACACCATATTGAAATGCTTTCATAAGTACATAAAGGCAAAATTAAATTGAATGTGACAAATTAGTTGAATAATTTCCATATGTAGTTCTCCGTGGAAGCTTTAAAATGGCAACAATGCACACGGCATTCCATTTTAAGGAACAGGCGTTGAGAATAGGGCGTGGCCCATTAAGCCTCGTATATGTTTTAATATATAAATTGAATAAGGAAGTACGAATACATGGAATGCGTGGAATGTGGTTGTGCTTGTCATGTGGGTAAAATGCATCGCCTCGCCACCGTCTCGTCACATACGCATGTGCGCGGGCTTCGTTTTCCTGGCCACAATTTTCCCAAAACAATGCACGGTCATTTCATAGGCAATGATCAGGAGGATATTTTGAATATTTCAAACCCCGTGTTTACTTCTTACGATACCTAGTGCCACTTAAAATAGTGTGGTAATAGTTACTTTTTGAACCTCATTTCTTGTGTGGAGTATATTCCTCTTAAAGTCTTGGAATAATATTATCTAACTCCCTATGTATTTAGATTTTTCTTAGCTTCTCTGACGGTTCTAACATATTGCGGTGAGTTAGTGGGAGTGGGACCAAACAAAAACCATTTATTATTATTTTTAATGTTTGTATGCTTTGTAAAAAAACAGAGACTTTTGCATTTGAATATTTCAAACTCCGTGTTTACTTATTTAATTAGCAATAAGAAAATCTATGTAATAATAGGAGATGTGAGTGTAACATCAAGTTAATGTTTAAATTATTTCAAGTGGAGATTTAAATTTGTATAGCATATAAATATTATTATTATTTAAATGTGACTTTATATTTGATTTAAGTTTGCTCGGCATAGACAAGACAATTAACTTGTAAATGTAAATCCACACCAAATTTAAACTTGTTTGGAAAAGACATGTCATTGTAAATGTAATTTGAAATCATTTGAGGCGAAGACACAAGTGTTGGAAAAAACACTTACAATTTTTTGACTTGTTCGCTAGAAGGCGTCCTCTATGAAAAGAGCCTGTGAAAATGTCAAGTTACGATAGGCTCTTTCCTAGCAAGGTAATTTCAGATATTTTTTCCTAAAAGTTTAAGGGAGATTTGATTCGATTTTACATTGCCACATCCATCGCTCCATATATCATTGCATAGTCGGCGGTGGGTCGCATTAGAATTTTTATCTTCAACATCTTGTCTTGGTTGCTCACAATACGCGATCAAGTCTATAAAATACAAACATTAATTATATGTGTGCGAGTGAGCGAGTAGAGTCTCGAAAGAGATAAGAGCGATTGTATTGTGTGACGTATGATTCACTAAGGTATACAACTCAGACATGCCACTACATTCATTAATGTTCTGGTTGAATCTTCTATGCTTGCATTCATTTCCACATGAATGAAATACCTCCCGCACTTAGATTCACTATTCACGAGCAAATTGCACTCCTATGAAAAGTTTGGTCGCCTCTACATAACAACCACTATTTCGTTGAAGGTTGGTACGCGTTTTAAAATTTGCCCAATATTGCACTATGCATATTGGTCTATATGTTTTTACATCATTTGCAACTTACAGATGACACGAGCATCCTCACAAAATAGTGACATGGTTTCAAAAATGTATCTTGTAGATGTGACTTGATCAGTTCACCTTTTCTAGCATACACCAAATCGCCGCGAAAATAGGAGCTACAAAACAATGCCCGAACTTCGCTAAAGCATTATGGAGGGGATTTTTAAAAATATTTTAAAAGACATGCAAATAGTTTCTCAAAAATCCTTACTGGTCCTATGGCACAGATTAAATTTGGTTTAACCTTGACACTAAGTTTGCAATGGAAATTTTCTTAGTAGGTACATTTTGAAATTAGTTCAATCATTTCACATTATGGCCATTCATCAAACTCCTCTTCCACAAACAGATGACACCGCTACCTTAAAAATCTCATCTACATAATAGAACAAAAGCATATAAAAATTACATTTGCGTCCGTATTTATTGCACTTCTTCCCGGAGGCCCTTTTCAAATGTCGTGTTAGCGTGTTTTTTTATTTTTATTTTTTCTCAAACATTATATACTCATAAATCGTTCAAGGATAGTAATTTTATCTTTATTCATAGTATCGTCTCGCATTTTGTGCTTGAAATCGAAGTATTTGAAAGGATTGTAACGTCTTGGATTCTCTTTGTCCACACGTTGTGCAGAGCCCAACTTTCCTTATCATTTCTATTTCCTTTTAAAAATTAAATATTCTATTTCATGCATCGAGACATTTAGAGTAGCAATAACCAATGACATGTGATGGGTTGGTATTCAAGGGTTGAGTGTTTCCCCATCCATCCGCAATCAATTTCATAAAATTATGTTGGTTAACTTATATTAGTCATTTTTATAAATAATGGAAGTTAATTTTATATCAATAATTGCATTGATTAGATACTCAATCTATTTTTAGATACATACAATTTCATTGCAAATTACAACTCCAACAAAGTAAACATTGTTATCCTCTTCAAAGATAGTTTGCAACTCATGTGTAATTGCTAATATTATTACTTGTATAACTTGTACCCACCAAAAGTGTAAAGTATTCAACATCATATTTACAATTTCTAGATAAACACCAAAAATTTAATAAAAAATATAAAAAAAGAAACAAATCATTAAAAAGCGCCATAATAACCTCTAATTTAAACCAATTACCCATACATATACAAATGTGGACAATACCTATAAGATAATGGGATCTAAATGCCATTGGGGTCTAATACCCAAATGAGCTGCTTTTGAGAGTCCGCCGACATAAAAGAAAGAACAAATGATGCCTTTTTAAAACCCAAGCCACCCTCTATATGACACCATATTGAAATGCTTTCATAAGTACATAAAGGCAAAATTAAATTGAATGTGACAAATTAATTGAATACTTTCCATATATATTTCTCTGTGGAAGCTTTAAAATGGCAACAATGCATACGGCATTCCATTTTAAGGAACATGGCGGTGAGAATAGAGCGTGGTTCACTAAACAATGGGTCATCCCTTAACACAGAGGCATTTAATATCGTACTTTTTTTTCAATCTTTCTTAATCGAATTTAATATTAAAAACCTGCAGAAGTTCAAACCTATTGAAAATGCAAGGTTGTAATAGGGAAGTGACTCTGGTCCACTCTACAATTACTTACAATACAAGCGGCCCAAAATTCTCCCCATCCTCTCATAAATTACCAACACTAAGGTACGAGTCTTGCCAGCCCTAGTATGCGGCCACTTATAAGGGGGATTTTTTCCTCTATGAATAGAGCCTATGCATAGGACCAAGGGATAAGGGAGAGAAGTTAATATTTGAGAGGACCTCGTTTGATTTCGTGGCGTGTATTTATATTGTGTGAATAGTTGTGTTATTTTATATTTATTAGGAAGGTGTTATCTTTATGGGAAAGGCACCTGCGGACGTTTCTACGATTGTGTTAAATTTGACGGTTTGACGGCCATCTTGACGTTTGTGCTTTTCCTCCCTATTTTAGCTTTTCTCTATTATTTTTAATAATTTTGTTTCTAATAATTAACAATTTTAGCTTTTGTTTTTAATTAACAACAATTTTAGCTTTTATTTTTAATTAACAATTTTAGCTTTTGTTTTTAATTACGCTGAGCTGAAAATAGAAATCTCTACTATTTTTAATAATTTTGTTTCTAATAATTAACAATTTTAGCTTTTGTTTTTAATTAGGTGTGTCTTTGAAAATAGAAAAAGGGAGATCAATAATAGATTGCAACGTTAGAAAAGAAAGTATACGCACACAGAAAAAGGGAGATCAAAAGGAGATTCAGGAATTTAGAGTGACGCAGAGAATATACAGACACGAGAAATAAAATAAAACAAGCAGTGGAAGCACGAGAAGTCAGATTGATGTTTCAGACACTTCTTCTGGATTAGTAAGTTATGCTCCAGACGCCTTTACACAGTTCCTTTAAGAATTTGTGGATGATACTTATTAGGGTTTAATCTTTGTTGTTTAAAATAATTTGTTTTTTGTATGCACTGGTTTGGCGCCATACTGTATCTGTAGCGTATTCATTTAATTGACAGACATGAATCTGAGCTGTATTATCAACATTGCGAGATCATGTAATTGACAGACATGAATCTGAGTTGTATTATCAACATTGCGAGATCATGTAATTGACAGACATGAATCTGAGCTGTATTATCAACATTGCGAGAGCATGTTTCGCCAAGCACTAGTTGGCAACTTGGTGTTTCATATGTAAAGCTACTTTTGAATTTTGCATGAGATAGTCAGCCACATATCTGATCAACGATACTCTCTCTTGTGATCTGAATGATTGCCTATAAGCAAAGTTGTGTTTCCATCCCAAATATCCTTGGTTTAAAATTAAATAAGTAAATGAAAATTACGATAATCAACTCATAAACAAAAAAATGGTTGATTTGCGGGCTTGATCCAGTTGATGAAATTGGTTATACAACAAATATGGACGTGAATTAGTTTATCTCAATTATTTCTATTTTATAGGGAATAATTAGCTTATCTTATTATTTCTATTTACTAGGTGCTCTCAGGTGTTTAATAGTGCTCAATCTAAAAAATAACTTGCTTTCTGGACAAATTCCCAATTCTCTAAATAACTGCACAAAATTGCATCACTTATCGTTGTCTAATAATACACTTGAGGGACCAATTCCATCTGAGATATTAACAACATTGACCAGATTAGAACATCCCAAAATCCATAGGAAATATTTCGGCGCTTAATTTTCTTCAAATAGAAGACAACCAATTAAGCGAATGGTACCCCAAGAATTGGGAATGTTGGGTTGCCTACAACAACCGACGTTTGACAATAACAATTTGAAGGGAGATTTTTTTCCATTCTCTTGAATTGTACAAAGTTACAAACCATTGGGTTGGAATTCAACCAGTTTTTGGGCTCTATTCCGACAGAAATTGGCTTCAAGCTCACCAAGCTACAAGAACTTGCTGCAACACATAATCAATTCAGTGGGAGGACCCCACATTTCATATATTGCACTTGTCCTCCCTAAGGTCCATTCTCAACACTGGTGCCCAACATCGTGTTGACTTCATTCTCAACTAATTTCTTGATGTCTTTACCTCTACCTTTTAGTTTCTTTATAGCCACATCTTTATCTTTCAAATTACCCTGATACACTCTTCCAAAGCTTCCTTGCCCAATTTCGTAACATTGGTTGCAAATCTATGGGTTGACGCAGGCCTCGTGAATGGTGCCACAGAACAATCACCGACATTGTCTACGACGCATCAATGCAACCACCAACATTACCTTTATTTGTTGTCAAATTTGATAGATACAACGACCCATGTTGGGATCCCTCCAACCCGTTACATATTCCCATACCCCCTATTTCAAGAGGGAATCGAAGACAATTGTTGATTAAAATGGCCTGGGGATTAACTATCCACAAGTAGAAGGTACTTACTTTGCATAGAGCAAACAGTCGACATTAGAACCACCGAAAGACAGTGGTCCGACATTCACAGCGCTTCTCCGAGTTCCCGCTCGCAAAAATCTACATATTTCACCTACTTTTTCATTCGAGAGATACTCAAAAATGGTGTACGTAACAACACTTGGAGCAAGAAGAAAGGAGGAGTCAAGACTACTATCACTCAACCTGTCGTAAAAGCTACCCTCTACTTTGATAGCACCTCCACCACTACTATACTCAACACTTCTTCTATCCAAAGCAGCATTGCTCAAGGGGTATCAAATGTAATCATGTTTATTGAAACTAAAATTGCCCAAGTTAAAGGCTACCATTCATGATATAAATACTGCAAATGTATACATGTCTCATTATGTGCACGCAGATCTACATTTATTTGATGTTTTGAAATATGATATGCAACTTTAATTGTACGAATCTGTAACAGAATTAAATGTACACATACAACATTTTAATGTAATGTTTCAACTAAATTCCTACACTACAACTATCAATCACACACATTATCAACTGTACAATAAATGTTTTTCCAACAAAACACCAACCGAACAACCGATGCACAACTAATAAACACGAATTAAATACATACAACATCAACTATAAAATAAATTAACTATAAAAAACAGTATCAAATGTATTCATGTATGAATTTTTAACAAGTTTGAAATGTAGAAACAACCTTCAAATTAAGTGGCCCATCTATATTTCTACACTTACAAAATCAATCACACCCCTAATCAACATCAACTACAAAAGTAATAATTATACCTCTAAAACAAATAACATATACCGTTCGGCATTCACATCTCATGAAACACATGTGATTGCTAGTTTGTAATATTATTATTATACAACTTGTACTCAACAAGAGTGTGAAGTATTCAATTATTTAGTCATACATCACATTTACAATTTTTAGATACGCGATGGATATGTTTAGACCTAGTTTTTTTGGTTCATTCAAATTTACTATTTTACATTAATTCAAATAATGACTTTCCCTCTAATTAAAGTTACAAAATGAAAAACATATGTTAAGCACGTGATGACTCAATTGTAGGATAAATTTCAGCTATCCATGTGTCGTCATTTATGTGCCGCATGAATACCAAGTTAGGGTGCACGAGGAATGATGTTAAATTTATTTATTTATGGTTATTGTGTTACACAAATGGATAATTTTATATTGAACACCCAAATAACTACCCATAATATGTATATCGTAAATGTGAATTAATCACACATGCGCACAAATGTACACACATGCATGCACATGCGCACAGATACACATGCCCACACGCATACACTGCACACACACACACACACTCGCACATACACCCACACATCCACACACATGTGCATGCATGCACATACACGCACACCCATGCACTCATGCACACACATACACATGCACACATACACACATACACATAGACACATGCACACACGCATATACACACAAGACATAATTAATTATTAAAATTTAGAATGGGATAAGATGGGAAGGAAATTTATTCATATTGTAATTAGAAATACCTTTTAATATCGCAAACTTGGGTTTTTTGACAAATAGAGAAACCCGTAAAAAACTTGATAGATGGAGGCCCTTGTCCAAACCATCATGTTTTTCCAATGTTTGTGACTTTTCTTGTTAGTTTTATCACCTATTGTGTGTTAGTAAGGACTTGATTTGAATTTAATAAGTTTATAAATACATGAATCCATTGATGCATTTACGACAACAAATGAAGTCACCTACACACTTATCTTGCGAGGAGAAATCAATTACAAAGAGTGATATTGAAATTTTAAGATCAAAATTATTGTTCCCAAGAGCTTCCTCATGCCAAACATTGAATTCGAGTATTTATAGACAATTCTAGCATTTACTAGTTGTTGCACGCAATGAAAGATAAGTGTTCAACACTTGTTGAGATTGTTTACTTTCTTGCATTGGCTACTAATATCAACATATTTTCCTCAAAGGGGTCTAATTGAGACAAATCTTAAACCCAAACCCCAATATTAACCATTTATAGTGTCAAGAAGAGTAGTTTCTAGTGATTCACAATATAACCAAGAAAATTGAGAGACAATTAGGGTGACTTGAACCATGTAATTACATGCATAAAATCAATTCCACATTCGGATGAGAAGAAAATATTCCATATTATTCGCAAGATTTTATGTTGTGATTTCTTCACTTTGTTTATTGAATTTCTCACTATGTAGCATCATAAAATTGCAACATTGGATAACTCACCATAGAATAAGTGATATTCCTCTACATTTGAGAGGGGTAGCACCCTTGTATATATGTTCTATGGGGTTTTGGTATTTTTAACTAAAAAGTAAAAATGGACAAAAAGGAAAATGAATAACAAAAAGTAGGTGGAATAGACAAAAGAGAAGAGAGACGAGAAAATCACAAAAGAGTAAACATGAATAACAACTTGGATAACTTTAACAAGATAAAAAATAACGGGAAAACCTTCCTCTCGATGAAAATGGAAATAGAAGTAGCAACCTAATTGAAGCAAGAGATTATTTGAAAGCACACAATCTTCTCATTAGTTAAAGTGCACGTATTTGACGTCAAATCCTTGTACAAGAGTTCACAATACAAAATTTTATGTAAAGTCTGAATTTTGTAAAAGACAAAATAAGCAAATGATTTTAATACTTTTCTCTATCTATAAACACGAAAACAAATTTCATAATAACAAAATATTAAAAATTCCACAAAACATCAAATTCATCTCCCACAATTTTTGCATATTCTATTAATAATTTTTGGAAAATGCATACTACACACATTATAGGAAGGTTTCTATTTACAATGAGAAAAATAACTCTTTTATAATGAAGAATAATATTATATGGAAACATTTTCCACTCATTGGTAGTTAATTCCACTAAGAACTTAATTTCCCTAACTAAAGTTTACCCAAATTTCATTTTTGTAATCAAGCACTCATTACATTGTATTATACATTTGAAAATTTTACATAGAAATCTAGCTTCTCAAACTCGTATTGACCTAACTTTCCCCAACTAATGTTTTCCCATGAATTTATATTTAATATATCCTCGGCTTTCTATATGCTTACATGACTTCGTATTTTAATAATGCTAAATTAGTTCGTATTTTAACAAGGGTTTGCGTTGCAAAAATAGCAGGAGTACCTGCCGTGAAGGCGTATTGCGAATGCGGGGAGGCAATGAATTAGAAGTTATATTGAATCTATCGTCTTGGCTGTTAAAGAGTTAATTGACATGTATAATTTAGAAATCACAGTTTGAAAAGCATAAATTCTGAAATCTGTTTGATGCAGAAAAGAAGAAAATAGCCCGACAAGTTTGAGTAGTTTTTAGTAGCAAAACTTGAGAGAAATTTGTCATGTAATCAGATACTTACATAAAGTAGAGCATTGATAAAAGAATATTTACAAGTGGCAATTATCATGATGCAGTATAGCATTGAGCTTGAGAAGGAAACAATCATCTTGTTTGAAAGGGAACATTTATGCACTTTGCACTTTCAGCTGGTATAAAAAGACTACTAACGTGATAAGCCAGTACAGAAGTCGATTCATTTTTGCTTTTCAAAATGTAAGACTAGGACGGATGAACGTTTAGAGTTACTGTCATCACAGTCTGTTTCTAATGTGAATGTATGGAAATGCATGGTTCGAAACAGCCCACGATAGATCACTTCCTCAGGTGGTTGAAGTAACTGCATGTCCATTGCATATTAAATTAAAAATAAGAACTGATGTCTCTAAATTTCTTTACATAAAGCATAGATGAGGCAAAGATGAATGCACCTTGAAAACGTAAGATTTGCTGCTTGTAAACTTTAAGAGGGGGATCAAAGCAAATGGCAATTCAAATTAAAGCAAATGGCAATTCAAATTAGTGCAAATTCTGCCAAAGAGTCTGACTGCATCATGGAGCGTTTGGCAGTTAATAAACAGTGTAATGGGGCTGTTATATATAGATACATCTTATTTAATTTAGCTTTTGAGATGGTTTCGCTTCAGACCTGCAGAGTGTATTTGGCAAAAGAGTCTGAGAGCTTCATGTTTGAATCCCATATGCTACGACTGCCTTTGTACGCCGGAGGGTATTTTGATGGGACATTTTGCCAACCAGATAGCCCATTGTCCTAGAACATGCTGCACAATATAAGGGAGACATGTTGTATTTGTCACAAAGAAACATGTAGTTATTGGAGTATTTTTTTGAAGTAAGACAAAGTGTTTCCTTCTTTACACAAAACTTAGTGCAAGGAAAACATGCAAAGTTGTTCAAATGTAGTTAGAACTTACAGCATAATAAGTGCCCAAAGAAGTGATATGGCAAGACCAGTTGCTCCATTTCTGCTTAGCTGAAGAACAAACATTCCCATCTTTCCCAAAAAGCGGGCAAACATTACAAACACTAGAAGCGCCACAACCATTTCCAGTTTTCGGATCTAGAATTCATAGATAAAGTCTACATTTTTTAGATTTCAATAACAAGAAAATCCGAATACACGAATGTAATTAGCAGGCAATTAATGTAATTAATAGGTCAAAAATGAGTACGCTATATCGGTGCAGTCCAAGAAGCAAGAGTGTGCTGAGGCCTGTTAGAAGAACCGCACCCCATAGAGGTATATGGAACAACATGTTCAGTGCAAAAGCAGATGCAATGACTGCCATACATATAGACAATAACTAATGTTAGAAGGCGTCGAACATATATGCATATATTCCTTGGGTAAAGCTTAAACAGACTAAGACTATTTCTAAAAACAATTAACCTTGAGCAATGTCTGCTGCAATGTCGGCCACCTCTGGTATCATCCACAATAACTGTTTATATTAGATGGAGTACAAGGGCCTGTTTGAAAAGATTGGAGATAAATTTACAACTACTCTATCTTATGTTATAGGGTTAATCTCTGTGTAAGAATAGCATCTAACATCTCTATTATTCTGCAATTGCATAAGAAATGAGGGCTGCAGGAAATTAAGGGCTGACAGTAACACATCAGAAACTGTAATATGGAATCAAATGCATTGAGGCAACATAAAATAGTAATCATATGTTTTCTTGTAGTCGTACATGAAACTAAGATTGGAGATTTGTGCATGTGAGAGATTTTGTTGATGAATAAAGTTCTTTTTTGCCTTTTTTAATGAATATGAAAAACTAGACTGTAGAGTACTTTGAAGATTATTCGTATAAAATATGAACACTTATAAATGAACAACCATCCATAGAGTTAGATCCTGTTACAAAATAAAGAGTAGCATAGAATACCTTAATTGAAAAGGAATTGCAAGTTTGGATGGTATACACTGTCCAAATAAAGCAGCTTCTTCGGCTATTCTGAGCAATATTCTTCTCACAATCTCTCCCAGGTACATTCCAGAGATTAGCTTTTCAAAGATCTGCTAATGAACAGTAGTTTAGTAAGGTAACGACTTTTAGTAAAATTCATTTGATGTATTTATAGCTGAAACTTACAAATCAGTTTACTATTTCATCACTTTACAAAACTCGGGACACATAATGTTGGAGACAACAATCTGCTGTACTGAAAAGATATTTTATTTTCATTTGAGGTAGTTGGCGAGGATCAGAACTCAGTCACTAAGCAACACTTAGTTATTATCGCGCACATGATGTCTTGCAACCTGCAGTTTGTAAGCTCCACTTTCTCCTAGTCAGCCAATAGATATGCACTATGGAGACATCAGTGTGGAAAAGACATATCATGTAGCATCGAGGACCAAAGCCAAAAGAAGCCTCTTCAGGGCTAGAGAAGACAGGCTTGAGAAGGCATGGGAGAGAAAGAGAGATCAAGTTTTATCAGAGGAATTGGGTGGTTTTTCTGATAATAACAACTACAGTGATTCTTATTCCTCTAAAACAGCTCAAGATTCATGTGGTGAAGAGGCTAGGATTAATTCTCCCAGGCCTGACTCTGCTAGAGCTAAAAGCTTGACAAACGTGGACTTGGATGAACTAAAAGGCTTCCTGGACTTAGGATTTGGTTTGAACTATGACGAAATGCCAGAGCTTTCTAGTACTCTGCCAGCTTTGGAGTTGTGCTACGTTATGGGTCAGCAGTTCCACGATGATATCCACCTGCATCATAAAGCTTCTCCTGTATCTATTTTTGATAACAATGCAGATTCACCCAGAAGTGACAGCTTTGCACAATCTCCTATTGCCAACTGGAAAATTTCCAGCCCAGGTCAGTATTTCAGTTCTGTTCAAGAAGAATGCCTATAAATCACTCAAGTAAATGCAGGATCTGTACCTCTATGATTCCATTGAACAATGTCAAACTTACACAAAGTAAGCAGTCATAGTTATCACATATCATATGTCCTGTAGGAGATGGATATAATGTAAATGACCTATAAGTTGCAGAAACTGTATAAATCCTGTTTTACCCTGTACCATATATCTTGCAAACAAAAGTATACTATTCTATTCCATATAGTGTTTGTGAGATCAAGATGCAGCAATCCTTGTATCATATGAGTGGATTGGCCTCCATGAAAGTATGTAGCATGGGTAGAGTGAATTAGCCACCATGCGAGTATATATCTCAGGTAGAATTAAGTGTGTAGATTGATAGGCAAGACCAGATTTTGATTGGCATTATTTGAAGGAAACTCAGGTTCTTAGAGGGGGATCTGATTGCTGTATCCACCCCCTCCTGATTATATTTAAATGTAACATAACCATATCCTTATTCATATACTTCAATACCATATTTAAAAAGACGCCAAGATATTTCTTATATGACCAGAGAGCAATTATATTTGCAGCACCAAAATTAAGATATATCTAATAATGGAAAGGCCTTGGAACAGACCAAAGAAAACATAGATGTGATCTTGCATAGGACAATGTAAACAACATAAGCAATCATACCTGCAACAAATTGTGATGGTTCCTTGGTTCAAATTCTAGCCTACCCATGTTGGAGAAGTAATTAGAAATTGATTTGTAAATCTTGCACATAATCTTTTAAAACATGATTTGAATCCACAGTAAATTTGATGTAATGGAGACCTTGGCAGTAAGCTAAAAGATTCCGAGCACCTAGTACCAAAGATACTTTTCAATTTTTAGAAGGACAAAAATATTTAAAGAACATTAGACGTTTACTCCAGTTTCCTTTTATGTGAATTCAGACAAGCCGAATTCAAAAAAATAAGATTTGCAAATGAAAGCCAGCCTTTTCTTTTGATCCAACAGAGAATTAGATGAATCTCATATTTTGAATACGCACCTGGGTGGCAATTATTTTGACATTATTTGACACGCCTTCTCAGAAAGTAGCGGCCACACCAGATGCAGAGGCCAACTTCTCAGCAGATGTAGAAGTCTTTTTCCCCTGCATCAGATATCTTGTTTATTCTCGTATTACAATTTGTTTATAAAAAAGCTCCGAACAAAACAAATTGTACTGATGTGAGCATTTTAAAGTAATAGTGGCATATTATTATCTTGGATTTATGTGAATGAAGAATAACAAAGTTTGTCGTTTCACTATAACATGTGGATTTTCTTAATGAAATTTTGCATTTCAAGGATGCTGCAAGATTATTGAAATTTCTAACCATGGAGCTATTTGACACTCTGAATCAAACAAATTGTATGTCTTTACACTTATTCAAAGAGAGGAAACTCTTGCTTCCTGAAGGCTTAAGCAGCCTGCCAAGGCAATCTTCCACATCTTTAGCATTGCTCCAATCATGCACAGGAGCTTTAACAAGATTGGAGCTGTCCCGAAGAAGGTTACACAGTGGGTACCTGAAAACAAACATGTATTGTTCAGAGCAACAGAAATGGAAGGTTTGTCTATGTAGAAGTTCAAACATTTATCTAGACCAACCCTTGTCTTGGAAGGACATGATCGTTAGTGCCCAACTTGAACGAAGGACAGAAATCTCTCCTGCCATCTCTGACATACATGAAGCATTTCTTAGATCTGGAGGGAAGCTTTTTCTAATGTCATCCACTATTGCTCCTTGCAATAAATGCAAAGAGTTAAAATAGTTATTCCATAAACAGCTTAAGTGATATGCACAAATAAGCTCAAAGTTATTCTATACTAATAAGATCAAAGTAGATTCAAAAACTAGTTCAAGAAAGAGATAATTTCAGTGTCTTTTGCATAAACATGGGAGATAAGAAATAAACAAAACATGAATGACAGTTTAGTGGATGATAGAGAATGACATCTGTTCTATATTATTAGACAGTAGCTTGTAGTTAAACAACGCTTGTTGATACCAGACATATAAAATAGGTATAGAAGACAATGATTTTGAACCTTGCACATATTAGCAGGGCAAAGTTGGCAGCCATGTGGCACAGCAGTGTATGAATGGAAAGGGAATATCCTTAATCTCCTATCTTCATCAGTCAAAATTCCTATAAAATAGGTATAGAAGACAATGATTTTGAACCTTGCACATATTAGCAGGGGAAAGTTGGCAGCCATGTGGCACAGCAGAGTATGAATGGAAAGGGAATATCCTTAATCTCCTATCTTCATCAGTCAAAATTCCCAGCAAACTATAGTCTATGTAATACATGGAGTATGACCTTAGAGAAAGCCAAAGCATTCCAAAAAAATTACCCAGCCTGGTAGACATGTATGCAAAATGTGGAAGCATAGACAAGGCATGTGAACTGTTTGATAAAATGCTCGACGTCCATGTGCATCAGGTATGCTTCCACTTTTTGTATAGGTGTCTACCACAGCATTTGCAACTACATGTAACAAACCATTAGGCAGTCCCTGATAGCATGTTTAGTTACTTCAATATTTTCAGTTGGCGCTAATATTTGTTCATATATTTGTTGCGATTTTTGATAAACATCATCAAATGTTTTGTTTGGGTCACCGGTGATTGATGCAGTATTAATCCTCCATTGCCGAGGTCGTTTCTTCCTTCTGCACAGATATGTCCAATTTCATTAAAGTTTTATTCTCCTTTCAGACTTTGCCATCTGCTGCAGCTGTTTTTTGTCCAGCTCGCCCTGTTGTCGGATCCTCAAGACATGTGGCTTCTTGCATGAAATAGGGTTTCTTGTTTGCTATGGAAATGTTCTTTTAGAATCTGTTTGATTTTCTGCTTTGGCTAATTAGCATTCAATATCTCTGAAATTCCACCTGTGGAACAATGGATTTGATTTCTGTTGTTTATATTCAGTAACTTGCACATTGCTCTTACTGTATGCAAAATGTGGAAGCATAGACAAGGCATGTGAACTTTTTGATCAAATGCCTGACGTCCATGTGCATTAGATATGCTTTCACATTTTGTATAGATGCCTACTATAGCATTTGCAACTACGTGTAACAAACCATTAGGCAGTCTCTGATACCACATGTTTTTCAAGTATTGTTTCAAACAGTTCATGTGCATCAGATATGCTTCCACATTTTGTATAGATGTCTACTATGGTACTTGCAACTACATCTAACAAAGCATTATGCTTTGATGGCTGTAAATGCACATTCTGCTTATTACACACAACTCCTCTGAAGATGTATATATCTTCAATTATTGCAGACCTTCATGCATTATAGAAAAAATGCTACAAGTATGCAGAGAACAACAAGCTATCTCTGAAATGCAGGAACAGACAAAATATCCATACTACAGTCTTCATTATGCTGTCAAGAGTACAACAAAATTTAAAAATGTCACTACTTCCTCGCAATACAAGTAGGTCAAGTAGGTCAATACAGTCAGATTGGGCTTATAGCCTGAAAAAGATGTGGTATCAGGGACTGCCTAATGGTTTGTTAGATGTAGTTGCAAGAGCTCTAGTAGACACCTATACAAAATGTGGAAGCATACCTAATGCACATGAGCTGTTTGAAACAATGCCTGAAAAAGATGTCGTATCAGAGATTGCCATGATTGCAGTATATGTACCAGATGGATTTTGCAGGGATGCTCTCACTCTTTGACGTACTAAAATATTTGCCAATTTCTATTAATAACTACAAGAAATATATACAGAAACATTAGCTTTAATATATTTCACACGAAGCCCAAAGAAAATTAATAGGAGAAGGCGAATACAACAGTATCCTGTGCGGCTGCCATGAGACCACATTTCTTTGAGGCATTCTATCAAACAGTTCACGGGCTTTTTCAAGAAATCCATTTTATGCATATCCTGCAATCATGGAACTCCTTGAGATCACATCTCTTCGAGGCATTCTATCAAATAGTTCACGTGCATTTTCAACAAATTCATATTGTGCAATCATGGAATTCCATGAGCCTACATTTCTTTGAGCCATTTTATCAAACAGTTCACGTGCCTTGTCTATGCTTCCACATTTTGCATACATGTCTGCTAGGCAGTTGCAACTACATCTGACAAAATTCCTCTATCCTTTATGCTTTGATGGATATCCATACCCTGTTCCAAAGCTCCCATTTTGGCACATCCAGAGATGCTGACAAAGGTTGTGGAATTTGGCTTTACATCTGCCAATTGCAATTGCATGAATGTTTCTAAGTAATTATAACACATTTTCAACAAAACAATTTTGGGCATATCCTGCAATCATGACTGTCCACGATACCACATTTTTTGAGGCATTTTGTCGAACAGTTCACGTGCCTTGTCTACGGTTCCACATTTTGCATACATGTCTACCAGGACATTTGCAACCACATCTGACAAAATTCCTCTATCCTTTATGCTTTGATGGATATCCATACCCTGTTCCAAAGGTCCCATTTTGGCACAGGCTGGGAGTATGTTGGAAAATGTAAACTGATTGGGTTGAAGGCCTATTTGTTGCATATGGTGAAACAGTGTGACTGCCTCGTGAGGATAACCATGTCTTCTGTATGCTGCAATAATTGTATCACCTGTGAGCAATGGAAGAGTGGACTGTCTTTCCTTGTGAAACCATGCTCATGAAAATACAGGTCTGCAATAATTGAAGGTCTGCAAGAATGGTATGAGGTACAAGAGAAAGGAGGAAAGGCATGAGTGGAATGCTTCCACAGGCGGAATTTCAGAGCTGTTTAACTTATGTGTTGGTCCACAGCTCTCCCCAACCAGGCATCTAGTTACAAAATGTTATAGCCCAAATTAAGAAATCGGATTTTGAACAAAATAAGGAACATGAGAAAACCTGCGTGAGCATAAGCTGCTCGCCACATCCACCGCCGTAGACCCTGCAATGTCTGAAACCCCTGATTTAATCAGTAACAGTGCAACGCTCCAACGTTTTCCACCTAATTAGCCAAAGCAAAAAATCAAACAGATTCATGCAACAAGCCACATGTCTCCAGGATCCAACAACAGGGGGAGGTGGACAGAAAACACCTGCAGCAGATGGCAAATCCTAAAAGGAAGATAAAACTTTAATTAAATCGGTCGTATCTGTGCAGAAGGAAGAAACGAGCTCGGCAATGAGGATTAATCCTGCACCAATCATCGGCAACCCAAACAAAACATTTGCTAATGTTTATCAAAAATCACAAGAAATATATGCACAAAACATTAGCTTTCATATATTTCAACCGGAACCCAAAGAAAATTAATAGGAGAAGGCGAATACATTAGTATCTGCGCGCAGTACTAATAATGCTAATTCAGCTTTCCGGTACCATTTTTGGAGTTTTTAGAGGCATTTTGCAACCAAAAGACATTATTGTTACTGATTATGTTAGATAAAATATAATTCCTTATTTACCTAGTTTTCATTACGTTCACACTAGGTTAGTTTATTATAGGAGTTTTCGTGTTTAATAAAGTTTGTTTTATATTTAATAATTTTATTTTATGTTTGTTAATAATAATTGCTATTTGGTTATAACAATTTTGTTATATATATGTTGTGAATAATAAATTGTAAAGTCTATTTAATATGTATTATTGTAGAATGATAGAGAAGATCGCAAAGAATAATATTTTATTATATTGCTTTGGAGATTTTACGGTATTTGCCTATTAATAGTGTTGAGTTTGAAGGCTTAAAACCATTGGTTTCTTTTCCAAATCCTTATGAGAATCTACACATGGTATCATAGATAAGGTGAAGTGGAATGTTAGGAACCTATGTACTACCCTTCTCTTTGTATTATTAGTGTATTAGTTACTATAGACACATATGTTTTGTAAGTCGTCCCTTGAGCATATTTGAATTATCCCACATACATGGGAAGTAGTAGTTAGAATAGAATTAATATATAAGTAAGTGTTGAGGCCCAATGAAGGCATCCATGAATATTATTGTATTGAGCTTTCTCAAAGGAGGTTGCCCCCTTGAAGTGGCATACGATCTAAAAGTTATTTGAGTTATTTCCCAAAGTTCATTTCATTGTTCATTTATTTTCTGAGTTCGTAAATTTGTGCAAAAGGATCCTCACATTTGGTATCAGAGCACTTTCTTGGCCTTGCAAGTAGATTTTGGAGAAATTTTTTTTTTTCAGGGCTTTCCAGGAGCTGCAACATTTAAGAAAATATTTTTTTATATGTTTTCTACATATTCATTGCATGTTTGGATAAGGGTAAATACCTATCCACATAACTATGGGAAGTACTTGGGCATAATCCCTAAAACTCATTGTGAGGAGTACCACAGAACCTCGAAGTAGTTGGCCCATTGAGAGGACCTACCAACGAAAAGGAAATGACCTATCTTGGTTGACTAGTTCCACATGTGAGGAAAACAAAGATTTGTCCATGATAATGAACCCATCTCGATTGATTAAGGGGTAAGTTTGTGACCAAATATTTTCTGGTGAGCGGTACTCGTTCAGACAACATTGGTAGCTAGAGAGAATCCTTAAAACCCTTAGGTTCATAATCGACGAGCCATACCCAACATAATAGTTTAGTGGGAAAACAACAGAGTGGTCATAGTTGAGAATAGTTGGTAACTGTGCACTTATAAATAAGTTGTTGGTAGGAATAACAAAACGGGCGTTGGATTTCTAAAAAAGTAAGAAAAAGAAAAAAATCAATTTTTTCCATATCTTTCATTTTATAGTTTCGTTGACTCTCAAAATTTCTGGAACACCTGAAATTCCATTTTGCACATTTCTTTCCTTGAGGGTCCATATCCAAATTCCACTTTTATTAGCCAAAAATCTCAATTTTTTATTTTTCGGGTTTTCTCATAGCTTCTTTAGTTTTCTCTAATTGCTTTGAAATATTTCCACCGTTTGTGTTCCTCTTTATTTTATGCTCCATTGTCCCTCTTGAAAAAATTTCTCGCTTTTCCATTATGGTTCTGAAATCGCCCTACGTTCGTCAATCCTAACCAGGAGGTGCCAAAAAACTAGTAAAAGTCCATTTACCCCTTCCAATTGAGCTCACATTCAAATTTTCCATTACTAGTCGAGTATTAGAACACATTTTTCTATCCCTTACAAAAAAAACTAGTTATGGTAGCCACCCATGCAAGCACAAAGATCATGGAGGAAGAAATTACAACATTGAAGTCCTAGGTCACTAAGTTAACCAATATGATGCATGGACTGAACCAACAGAATAGCCTTTTTCTCAACAAATTACAAAAGAGTCTTCTTTAGAGAATAAATTCTCTTCTCCCAACACATCCCGTGGGCCCAAGCTGGACTTTCCAAGGTTCAATGGTACAAATCCTACAAGATGGATATATCGAGATGAGCATTTCTTTACCCTTCATAATACTTATTCTTTAAACCAAGTCCTGATTGCTTTGACGTGGAACAAGAAGCACTTCAATGGTATTGTTGGTATCTCAAATCAAATGATGAACCAAATTGGACAACCTTTGCATCCTTACTTCTGGGCAGGTTTGGTCCCTCAACATTTGAGGACTTTACAAGAGCTCTCACCAAACTCCACCAAACATGTATTGTTCGTGATTATCAGATTGAATTTGAGAAACTGGCTAATCACACTAAAGGGTTATCAGATGACTTCTTCAAGAGTTGTTTTGTTAGTGGCCTCAAAGAGCCACTCCACCTCGGAGGTGAAAATGTTTCGACCCAACAACATGATGGATGCCTTGGGCCTGGCTAAGTTAGCAAAATATAAACTCTCACTATAGCATCAACCTCTCACTTTCCCACTCACAAAGATCACACTGAACCAACGACCAACCATAACCACCTTAATCACACGCTTTACTGAGGCAGAGATGTGGACTCATAATAAGAAATGATTATGTTATAATTGTGATGAAGAATGGGTTAAGGGTCACATGTGCATCACACAAAATATCTACTTGCTAGATGTGGAATCACCACTAGAGAAGGACAACGAGCCCGATCTCCAAGAATTCTAGGATGCTAAAGAGGAAAAAATCCTCTCAGAGGACTCAGTGCCCTAAGATATTCAACTTGAGATCTTTATTCATACACTAGTAGGTTTTACCACCCATCAAACCATGAAGGTCAAGGGTTCTTTAAAAACATACCTCTCACAATCGTCATCGACTCTAACATCTCTCTCAATTTCATCAATCCTCACATTTCTAAACAGGCATATTACTTCGTACACATTGTTCTAGCTTTGCTAATGGGGAACATTACCATGTAAAGGGAAGTGTTTAATGTGTGTATCATGATAGGCGATTACACTCTTCGCTCAAATATGTTTTCCCTACCCTTAGGAGGATGTGATGTGGTTTTAGGTGCGTAGTGGCTCCACACATTGGGACCTATTCTATGGGAATTCTCTAAGCTTTGGATGCAGTTCACAGATAGTGGCCAGAAGCACACCTTAAAAGGTTTATTTCCAAGATTTGCTAGCATCATCAATTCCTATTGTATGGAAAATATTTTTGAAGAAAGGATCACATGGGATCATTGCCCAACTGCACTCCATCCAACTCTAGCCCCTCACTACTACTAACTACCATGTTGATTTACAAGCCCTCCTCGACAAGCATACAACCATTTTTATAGAGCCAGTGGATTTTCCCCTTCATGCCCTAAAGATCATTGCATTCCACTCCTTCTAGGAAGCACCCCACCTAACATCCAACCATACCGCTATCCCCATCTACAAAATATTGAGATTGAGAAGATATTCTAGGAACTCCTCAAGTCTCGAAGTTATTCACCCCAACACCATCCCATAATCCTCCCCATTGTTTCTTGTCTACAAAAAATATGGGTTTTGGCAACCATGTAATTAATTTTGTGCCCTTAACCACCTTATTATCAAAGATAAATTACTAATTTCGATCATCGAAGAGCTCCATAGGGAATGTTTTTTTCCAAATTAGATCTTTTTTCAGTTTATCATCAATTTGGGTGCACACGATGAAATTTCAAAGACATCCTTCTACACTCATGATGGTCACTATGAGTTCTTGGTCATGTCATTTGGACTTACAAATGCCCCTTCAACATTTCAGGGACTAATGAATAAAATCTTTCGACCTTTTCTTTGTCAATTTGTTTTGGTTTTCTTTGATGATATTTTGATCTACAACCGAGCATATCCAACATATTGATAGGGCATTATAACTTCTAGTAGACAACACATCATGTGCCAAATAGTCTAAGTGTCCTTGATCGAGAGGAAGTTGAGTATCTAGGGTACATTTTTTCAATCGATAGGGTCTGCATGGATCAAGAAAAAATTAATGCCATGCAATATTGGCCTCGGCCAACAACCCTCAAGAGCCTTCATGGTTTCCTAGGCCTTACAAGATACTATCACAAGTTTGTTAAGGATTATGGAAAGATCACGACTCCCTTGACTTCCTTATTGAAGAAGGATGCATTCACATGGGATGTGGCAGATGACTAGGCATTTGTGGCACTCAAATAGGCTATGCGTAACACTTTAGTTTTAGCCATGCCATAATTCTCTAAAACTTTCACCATTGAAAGTGATGCATGTGGCAATGGATTGGGTGTTATTCTTCTCCAAGAGGGTCGTCTAATTGCCTTCACTAGCAAATCCCTTTTTGGTCAAAATTTGGCTTTATCTACATATGAAAAGGAGATGATGGAAATTCTACATGCAGTAAAAAAATGACAACCATACTTAATTGGGAATCATTTTTGCATCAAAACCAATCACCAAAGTTTGAAATATTTCTTAGAACAACAGTCTCATCACTAACACAATAGAAATGGGTCAACAAACTCATGGGATATGATTATGAGATCACTTACAAGAAGGGTAAAGATAATGTTGTGGTTGATGCTCTCTCACGCACATTTGAGGACCAGGATTCCCTTTCTGCCATCTCCATGCCCATTCCAAACTAGTTGGAATTTGTACAACAAGGGTATGCAAATGATCCCTTCTTACAACCCCTCATTCAACAATTAGCCACTAACCCCATGTAGTACCACATTATTCATGGGATGGTGCTTCTCTACGATACAAGGGTTGTTTGGTGCTTCCCCATAACACAAACCTTCATTAGGATGTATCTATGAAATCCATGCTTCTCCCTTAGTAGGGTACTTGAGATTTCTTAAAACATATGATTGGGCACATCAAAGCTTCTCTTGGAAGGGAATAAAAGGATAATTTAAAAATATGGTCGGTGAATATGATACTTGCCAATGTAACAAAGGTGAAACAACATTGATTCCTAGTTTTCTTGAGCCTTTTCCCATTCCTACTAGGATCTGGACAAATATTTCTATGGATTTCATTAAGGGGATCCCTAAATCTAGAGGAAAAACAATGATCCTAGTCATAGAAGATTGCCTCTATAATATAGTCATTTTTGTGCCCTTATCCATATATATATATATATAGCCTCCACAATCGTACAAGTTTTCTTAGATAAGATATTTTTCTTTCATGACATCCCTTCTTCAATTGTTTCCAATCATGATGAAACTTTCACTAGCCATTTTTGGATGGATCTATTCCAATGCACATACACACCGTAACGCCCTTTCTTTAAAACAACCCACCCGAGACCCAAGAACAACCTAGGATTAATTAGGAAAATTATGGAATATTTTTTTTTGTTTAAAAGAGTCTATAACTTGAGTTACAAGACAACGATTGTCACTAACAAGTTCTAGAACAATTATAATTCACTAGAATATACTTTTCTCTTATTAACAATTATTAGAGGTCACAAGGTCCCAAAATTTAGGGTTAAAAAGTTCAATTAGGTTCGAGGGTAATTCCTCACCATACACACTCTCTAACATGATTTAAAGATTCAACTTGATTTTTCTCAAAAATAATGCATCCAAAATTTCCCTAAATCATTCCCATTGGATAGGAAATTTCCTCACCTTTCCAAAGTGATATAAAGAAGTCCTCCAAACTCCTCATACTTCTCGAGTTATGGGTCGGCGGGCCTTAGGGGTGAAATTTTTCCCAAGAGTGGCTGCGAGCCCAGGAGAAAAATTTGCCCTAAGGGCGGAGTGCCCATGGCCGCGGGAGAAATATTTCCCGGAGGAGTAGTCGGGTCAACGGGGCAAAGGGGGAGACATTTTGGAAATTTCCCACGTGGGGTGAAAATCCAACTTTGCGCCCACACTCCCGCAAGTCCGCAAAGGACACATGACACCTCCTAAGCCAACATGGGGAAAGCGGGGCGGTAGGGATAAAAGAGTTTTGGCGCCCGAAGGGCGAATAGGGTAAAATTCACCCGCACCTCCACCGATGCCTCGCAATGCCATGTGGTAGATCCCGATTGGATGCGGGACGGCGGGAAAATTTGGAAAATTTTCCCAAAAAATTTCCAAAGGGCTAAGGGAAAATTCGGCCCGCGGGTCCGCTAAGGATATTTTCCCGCTTTTTTTTTTTGATGCCAAATGAAGAAAAACTTCAGAAGGCCATAACTTTTGATAGAGAGCTCGGTTTTGGGCAAACAAGGGATTTCGAAAGCTCTTGATGCTCTCTTTACTCAAGGATAATTAAATTTTGATTTAGATAAAGTTTGAAGAGCCAATTTTAAGAAAATGATCTACAATATTTTATAGTGCAAAGTAAATTTTAACTTATGAGATTTGTTCAATTTGATCTTCTTCCTCTCTCAGCATGTCAAATAGATGTGGAGAAATTCTATTAGATTGATTTAAGAAGGAGTTCAAGATTCAATTTGTTTGATTGATTTGCAATTTGAACATTTACATTTCTTGACAAAGCAAAATGACTACAAAATGGTTTGAGCCCGATTTTGGTAAGTTTTCTAAGAAATTCCTTAAGTGTTAATGTTTAGATGAATTCGTTTAGATCTTATTATGTCCAAATTAATGTTTCATTTGTTATTTCTTTGTTGCAGATTTGGTATATGTATTTTGGATTAAATAATTGCCAGTTTGAAAATACAAGACAAAGATCAAATTTTAAAAGGTCTATTTGCCATTTTCTTCTTCCAAGTATTATAATACATTCCAATTCCAATCTAATATATTTAGTTGATTCAAATCAAACTATTCAAGAGCTAAAATACGTCTTTGATTTCCAATTTTCACATATTTCAAAAGACAAAATTCTATATTTTTCTCACACACATTTCTTCCTTTCAAACAGAGACTTCAAATACATTGAAATGATCAGATTCAATACAACAACACAATTTGAGAGAGGTAATACATTCATTTATTGATTCCAAATGACAACTTTACAACTTCCTTCTTTCATTCTTTTGTTTCATCATACAGAACACAATTTCTTGCTTTCAAAAGAACAGACTAAAGTATGTCTCTTTCACATTTCAATTTACACTTTCATAACCACTACAACATCTTTCCATTATAGACATATATAAGTTCATCCACTTCAAGTGGGAAAGGTTACTTGTAAGCTAGGAAAAATACACTACTAACAAGGAAGTAAAATACCAATAATCATACCTCCTCCTTTGTGTTCCATAGAAAACCTTGGAATGGGCTAGAAAAATTGGATTGAGCCCTGATTGTGTGATATGCAGTGCTTTTCTTGAAGATGGGGCAATACCTTCCTTCAAAAATGATCCTCTTACTTTGCACCAGATGGGAAAAATGATTATGAGGCTATTTGGGTATTAGGATGAGGCAAAAGGATGTTCTTTGCTCCAGGATGCAAGAATTTAGATATGGCATTCAAGCTTATTCTTCGTGTCCTTAGAGGAGAGGGGTAAGGTTGTATTTATAGCACAGGAAATGATTAACTTAGAGTAATTTAAGTGATCATGGTTTTAAAATGTGGGCAAGATTAAGTGAGTGGTTTGAAAATGTGGGCAAGATTAGATAAGTGGGGGCCACGAAAAATGGGTGAGGATTTAAATTATATTTTTAATTCATAAGTGGAGGATTTTAAGTGAGTGGGGACCACAAAGGGTGGGTGACGATTTGAATTTGAATTTTTAATTCAATAGTAGAAAAACATGGAGAATAATGACATGTGGTGAGGATTGGGTTATTTTTTGGATTTTGAAATGGATAATTAATCAAATTATATTTGATTAATTCAAAGTGTATTTTTGTGGGAAATGAGGAAGGGGAATTAATTGATTTAGGATAGATGTGAAATTAGGGTGTCTACATTTTCCCCTCTTTGGAAGGGTACTATGAAAGTAGTGTCCTTTCAAAGAAAGTAGATGGGATGGGGGAAGAATTCAATCTACTTTTCTTAAGAAAAAGGTAGAGTGAATGTTTGTTGGGGAGAATAGAAAGTGGTGAGTGACGGATGTCATAGTATCCTCTAAGACAAAAAATGTCATGAGAAGATGTGATTATGGATAGATGTGATGATGCCCCCTCGAGAGGACTGATGAGAATGGAATATATGACAGAAATCTTGAAAATAAGAGAAATGCGTTATGTGGAGAAGAGGATGATAATGGAGTGGAAGAGACTTGAATGACCGTATGCGACGCAAATGGAGAAAGGATTCAATCGGCCTTGAATGCTAGGTGTGAGGGTGTGTGGGAAAGAGAAAAGGGAATGGATAGGATTGGGGGTTGATTATGAGAAGAGTAAGGGAGATAGGGGAGGAAAAAGGAATGAAAGAGGTATAAATAAGAGAGAGGGATGATAGGGGAAGAAGGGAATGATGAAGGACAAACAAGGCAAAAACAAGAAAATGACAGAGGAGAGGGTGAAGGGATGAAATAGAGAGATGTGTAAAATGAAGGAAGCAACAAAGATAGTAAAGAGGGATGCGTGAAAGTGAAATAAATGATAGAGCTGAGAAAAGTAAGAAATGGGAAAGGATAAATAAGAAGGAGAAAACGAGGTGGGAGTAGGGGGTGAAATGGATGAAAATGGAAAGAGGACAAAAGAAGAAGTAGAATGGAGAAAAAAAAGAAACTATGAGGGGCGAGGAAAGTGTGAAAAAGAGGAGAGAAAAGAAGAGAAACAGATACAGAATGAACGAAAAGGTAGGGGTGGTAGAGAAAAGGAGAAGTGGTTAGAAGAAACGTGAAAATTAGGGGAGAGGAAAGGAAGATAGAGTGAATACAAGGAGAAGATTGAAGGAATCATGTCATTGCGAGGAAGACCAAGGCAAAGAATATGGAACAGACCGTATGGAGATGCATGTGGAGGGTGGTATGATAAAAAAGATAGGACAATGCTGAAGAGCTAGGTTATTGATGGGGAAGTAAGGAGGAAATGTGATGGAAAAAGGGGAAGAAGACAATACAGGGGAAGGGAAATAAGACAAGGGGTGGGAGAGAGAAGAGGATAACAAAGAAAATGATGTAGAAGGAAGGGAATATAGAAAGGGGGTAATAAGTGGAAAGGGAACAGTATAAGGAATGTTCAGAGAAGAAAGAGGGGAGGAATGACATCGATTGGAAAAGATGCAGAGATGCATGAAATGAGGATACTAGGATGACGAGAAAATAGAAAAAGGATGTATGATGAAGACAGTAAAGATATTGAAGAGGGTGAAGAGAAGATGGAGAGATGGGTAAGAAGTGACAAGAAAGGGTGGGATTGAGGGAAAAGAATAGGAGAGAAAAGAGAATGGGGGATAGAAGAGGCAATGCCAATGAGGGGATGTTAGGGAAATCCCCTTACAATGAGTGGTGGGGAAGGGTGAGAGAAAAAATGAAGAAAATGAGAAAGCTAATGAGGATTGGAAAGGGTAATGCCAACAAAGGGACGTTAGGGAAAGCCCTTTTACAATGAGTGGTGGGCTTAGAGGAGGGAAGGAATGAAGGGAAACTCTAGAAGGTCCAAGGGAGTGAATGAGGTCATGTGGAATGAGGATTGATGATTTTTAGGGAAAGCCCATTTACAATTATTAGCGCGGGAATAGAAGATGATGATGAAAGAATGATAGAGGAATGTTAACAATAATGGTGAATGTGTGTGTGGGTAGAAATGTGGGGGAATTTGAGAAGATGAAGTGGAAAGAGTAAAGAAAATGGGAGGGATGAGTTGGGACTAGGTGAAAGCAAGGAGAGGATGCAAGTGATGAGGATGAACAAGGTGAGGATGAAGAACCAAGACATGAAAAGAATGGGAAGAAACGGTATGAAGGATGATGGATCAAGAAGGGGAAAATGGGGGAAAAGAACATGATTGTAGGCAGAAGAGATTAGATGTATGTTGTAAGTGGATATGTGGAGAAAGGATAATAGTAGGAGGAAAAAGTGGGTAGTAGGAGATACCAGGTGGAAAAATTGATCAACAAATTGAACGAAGAATGAGGCGGGGAGAAGTTCATCATGACAAGTTAAGTGTAGGGAGGACCCTGACATAAGATTGTCATGTGACGGAAGTGGTTAAGTATGATTTCCAAGTGAGAAAAATTGGAGATGACAAGTGGTTAAGTGAGAAGTGGTGTTTGCGAGAATCGAAAAGGAGGTGAATGGATGTGATAATAGGGAATGCCGAGAAGAAGTGAAGGGTGAAGGGTGTGTAGTGATGGGGAAAGGAAAGGAGACAGATCATCCTTAAGAGGGACTCTTAAGTGAGATCGCCATGCCGGGTGAGTGGTTAAGTAAGATTGCCAAGTAGAAGAGGGTGATAGTGGTGGTAAAAAGATGTGATGATGGGGAATGAAGAGGAAATATGGATGGTGAGATTGTAGAGTGATGGGTGAGTGTAAGATGACATGTCATGCTTAAGAGAATCTCTTAAGTAAGATTGTCATGCTGTCGGAGAGGTTTCGTAAGATCACCTAACCGACAAGGATGATATGCAAGGAGAAAGACAAGATGATATTGGGGACGGGAGTGGAATGGTAGATTGAATAAGATGATCGCGACAAGAGGCGGGAGAAATAAGATGGGGTAAGTATGATGGGATGGGGGAAGGCCATAGGGCATATCAACCTTAAGTGGAAGTCTAAAGTAAGATTGCCATGTGGCCGGAATGGTTAAGTAAGATCGCCAAGCTGAAGAAGAAGAAAAATGAAGATAGAGTTGGTGGGAATAGGGTATGACAAAATGGACTGAAGGGGAACCCTCAAGTGAAATTTCCATACTATGAGAGTGTGTAAGTAAGATGACCAGGCATAAGACGGATTTGGGGAAGGATGAGAAAAGAGTGAGTGAGGTATGCCTGAGTAGTATATGATATGAGATGAGGTGATAACAAGAAAGAAAGGAAACAAAGGAGTGTAACATGAATGGATGAAGGAATATATGTAGTGGAGGCGGAGAGTGTGAGGGGAATCCTTAATTGGGATCCTTGAGTTATAAAATTTTTGCTTTGTTTAGTGGTGCCAATGTTTATGTCTTTTGTTTCTTCTATAAGCATTTTAGATTTATCCTTTTTGGAGAACGATGCTAATGGTTGATGTAGGTCATTAGTGTCGGGTGTTTGTTGGAACTTTTTGTTGACATGTTTGTTGGATAGGGTGGTGGTGAGGTTTTGACTATGGGAAATCCTCTGTTTGTGCTTTTGATCCAAATTTTCCGAGGGTGAAGGATCTGAATATTTTATCTCTTCGCCAAAATAGGCCGATTCATTTAGATTGATTTCAAATCCTTTTCTATGGTCGGAAGTAGGGATTTGGTCATGAGTTCCAAGGAATTCTTCGATGGCTTCATCATTTTGGAACATGTCCATGGCCGCATGATGTGGTTGGCCATGGTCTATGAGACTCGGATGTGTAGGCTCAAAATTGATGACATTAACAGATAAATGTTCAAAGTAAAGATGTGTTTCAGCGAGGTCCTCAAAAAGACTACATGGAGACCTGATGTCATTATCAGAACTGGTGTCATCATTGTCACTTGAAATTATTATGGGAGCAACATCAAACACCTTGAAACCTAGACCATGTTTACCGTGATGTTGTGTGTAATTTATCGGGTCTAAACGACCTTGTTCATTTGGACCGAGTCCTTTACCCTTCCATCGCATGTTTTTCATTATTTGGTGAGCTTTGGTAAATTGAGGGGACTCATAACATGGAGCAAAGTCGTCATTATATAACCAAGATCCTGAAGAACTTGGAATATGTTCGTTGTCAAGATAACCAAACTTTTTCCAAACTAACTGTCCCATTTGGTAAGTGGGATGGATTCTCAGATGTGGAGCGTTAGGTTTGCCATAACTATGTGGGGATTTGGTGATATAAAAAGAGTCTGCCATCTTTTGAAATTGATATTCACCGCATCCCGTGTCAATGATTTTAAATGTGTGAGATGGGGGACCAATAGGTACCTCATGTGGTGGGGAAGTTAGTTTGGTAGTCTTAAAAGATGAAGAGAATGGGTTATAAGAAGAAGGGGGTGGATTGAAGGATGAAGGTTGGTTATTCATAGGAGGAGGTATCTTAATAGAAGAGGTGTGGTTGGATGAAGAAGATTGGCTAGGTGAAGAAGAAGATGGTGTGGTGGAAGAATAATTGTTGTTGGAAGAAGAAGCTTGATTAGTGGAAGAAGATGATTGATTAGTGGGAGGAGGACTGGTGGAAGATGGTTGACTAGGAAAGATAATGGATTGGAAAATATGTTTTGGTTATGAGATGATGGTTTCAGATCATTATTAGGGAGTGTATCAGGATCAATGCATGTTTCGTTAGGGATTATGCGAGGTGGAGCATATTTATCTGTTGATGGAAAATAGTGATCATGTCGATACCGTCCTTCGAGGAATCTACAATACTCAAAAGGTTGGGGATCTGCATGTAATGTAAATTCCTTGTCCAAATGAGGAAACTTAATGCATTGGTGGAATGTTGATGGGACAAATTTCATGGCATGAATCCATGGTCGGCCGACGAGAATGTTATATGCAACTTCTACATCTACCACATGATAGACTGTGTCTAAGGTGATGGGTCCAACTTGGAGAGGCAACGTGATTGTGCCTTTAGACTTTCTTTCACTATTACCATACCCATGAATGGTTATGATATTGTTTTGTAAATCATTTTTAGTGAAACCTAGACAATGTAAAAGTTTCATGGAACAAATATTTAATGTTGATCCATTGTCGATTAAGACACGCTTGATTTTACGATGAGTTACATAACCCTCGACGTATAAAGAATGATTATTAGCGATGTTGGGATTAAGCAGGTCAACGGGACCAAAAGATAAAATAGGATTGGGACTGTAAGATGTGTAATTAAAGCCTAGAATTTTTTTGAATTGATGTCCTTAGGGACACAAGCGTTATTCAATGTTTGCATAAGGATACGTTGTAGTGCGGGAGAAGAATTAAGTAGTTCCATGATTGAAATTTGTGTGGCACTTCTCTAATTGTTTGAAAATATTAAATGATGGCGTAGGTTGTGGAGAGGAATTGGTGGTAGAATTAGATGGTGGATTAGGAGGTGATGCCGGGGATGAAGTGGTAGATTTTTTTGTTATAGGGACCCACATTTTTTTCTGTCTAGTGGTGATCGCATAGTCAGTTATGATCTTTATAGTTTCCACTAAGTCTTGGTCATAATCTATGGTCGAGATGACTGAGTCATACTCAACATTGCTTGATGATTGACCCTTATCTTTTGAATTGTTATCATGGTTAGGGAAGGGATTTTTGAGCATGTGAAGTTTTTCATTAGGTGTTTTTGTCTCAGAAGTATTTTTAACTTCTATGTCTCCACGTTCAATCAGGTCTTAGACGTAATGACGGAGTTGTATGCATTGATCATGGAGTGCCTTTTTATGCGATGGTAATCACAATATTCGTTGTCTTTATACCAATTTGGTTTGGGTTGTCCTTTTTTTAAGGGTCTGACAATGGGATATGTAATCATATTAGCATTTTCCAAATGATAAAAGACACTAGATAGAATTTCTCCGAGAGGAGTGAACTCTCTTTGTCGATCCCGAGAAGGAACTTCCTTTCTAGGGATAATGATTGGTTGTTTAGATTTTAATGTGTTGATGGGATGGTTTTGGACATTTCGGACATGGTGGGAATCAGTAATGCCATTGTTGACGATATTTCGATTCCGGTTAAAGAATTTAGATTTGTCCTAGTTCTGAGGAGTGTCTCGATAAGGTTGGTCCCTAAAGGGTGCTTTAAGTAAGCCCTTAGAAATGAGGGCTTTTTCGATTTGTGTGCCCTTTTCGATGACTTCTTTGAAACTATTCAGATAATGCATTTGCATGTGGAATGATAATTCAACATTGAGATTAGGGACAAAAATGCTAACTAGTTGTCTCTCGGGTACTGAGCAGGGAAATTGGCTTGTAATTTCGCGCCATTGTTGTAAAAAGGAGGTAAAATTTTTGTTTGGCCTTTGCCTAGTGTTGTAGAGATCAAGCATGGTTATTTATGAGTCTAGGTTATAGGAAAAATGTTTGACAAATTTCTTCGATAAGTCTGCAAATGTCATGACCGACCCTTTGGGCAGATGGAAAAACCAGTCTAAATCCTGTCCTCCTAAACTTTGGGGGAATAATCGTAAAAGGTACGTGTCTCGATAGGCAACTTCCTGACATTGCATGTAAAATTCCTTGACATGTTCATGGGGGTCACCTTTGCTTTTGTATTTATCAAACTTAGGGATTTCGAAGGATGACAAAAATGGTAATCGTGATATCTCGTATCAATGGATAAGGACACAATTCTTCAAAATTGAATTGTTTGGATTGTTTTTGTAGTCCCTGAATGGTGTATTTCATAATTTTCCATTCTTGTGTGAATGGAGAAGCGGGGACGCTTTATCAAACATGTCGTGAGTATTGGAATCTAGATTGAGGTATTTTAATCTTTAAGTTCTAGATGTTGCTTCCTCAAGTTTCTTTGTTAAGTCTTAGATTTTAGTGAATAACTCTTCGCTCAAGGATCATTTGGATTGTTTGGTATTTCGTTGTGATAACTTGATTCACCGTTGTCGATGAGTTTGTTTAAATTTTTGTCCCGAAGTCAGGGGGTAGTTTTTCCCCCATGGCTAGGATGCGTAACAAATATTCATTTTTGTTTTGTTCTATCACCCTATTGACTTGTTCTTGTTCTTCATTGGTGAGTTCTGGTTGTGTGACTTCTTCATCGTCATTTTCATGATTATGACTGCGAGTGAATACCATGATGAAATGTGTCTGATTAAGCTGAAAAGTGGGTAGGAATTTTGAACAGTGTGGGAAAATGAGAACTCGATTATTTTAGATTCAGCTCGAATAAGCTCGTGATGAATGATAAGGAGAATAACTCAAACAAGTTATCTCAATATGATGATAATGTAACTCGAGACGAGTTATTAGAGGATTTGTTGCACGTTGTGTAGATTTGACTTAAAAAAACTCTGGACTATTGACGGGGAGAGTAACCTAAACAGGTTAATCACGATATGGTTGTGATATAACTCAAAATGAGTTATGAAAGGATTTGTGTTGGCTGTGATTTGGATAAACGCGATGATGGACAGAATAATGAGTGAACTCAAAAAAGTCACCCAATATTAGTTTGATATAGCTGGAAACAAGCTATGAAGGATGTTTTGACAATTGACGATATGGGGAGTGAATGCTAGTCACTCAATATCAGTTGGATATAGCCGAAGACAAGCTATGACAGATGTATTGTTGGATGAAGCAAGCTAAGGAAATTGGTGTGATGTTTTGGTCTATGTTGTTGGATTGTTTGGATGTTTTCGTTTGGTATTGAATTGGTCAAGACTGTTTTTTTGTGGAACACAATTAGGGTATGAAATTTTACAATGAACACATTGATATCACCAATTTTGTGATAAAACAATGCTAAACTATTTTGTTTTCAAATAACAAGCAATCATGTGGATTCAATTGTTTTGACTTATGAGGTAAATTCTCCAGGAATGATCATTGTTTCATGCAATCATACAAGTATACTGTGAAATGGTGGATGCGTGCTCTTATTACTCCAAGAAGATGTGTCCTCCGATATACCCTAGTATTGATATACCTAATTCTCATGCGGGAACAAAATTGGTACAGGGAGCCCTTACAACACTAGAGGAGACTCACCAATTCTTACTTGCCTGTTTTAGAGTGAATCACCACATCCAGAACAGGTTTTGTGAAAAGGTGGAAGGTGATGAAGGGATGAATGTGTATGGTGTCCTTATAACTCCCCAAAGATTTACAAGGACAATGCTCAGGCTTCGTTGTTACAACTATTTAGGTGTGACTCACATGTGTTGCACGACAACATTACCTGTAAGTGAAGAGCAGGGGCGAGGTAAATACCGAACGTTGTGATGAGACTAGGTCTCAAAGTGCAATACAAATGCAAATGTTATTGGTGTGTGGTAGTCAAGTCCACGTCACCGGTGTAGCTTTGGTGGTGATGAAATCCACCTCGTCTACGTGTAAAAATAAAATGATAAAGTGATTAAACGTAGGGTTCTTTCCAACTTGAAATAAATCACTTAGCAAAAATAATTGCGTACCTGAGCATACTTTTTTTTTGGTTTCAGCAATTTTCTTTGAATGGTGGTATTTTTGTGGGATTTTTGTTGTTTTTTTTTTTTTTTGACAATATTCCAGCAACGCAATTCTACAGAAAACAAATTAGTAGTTATCTTGCAAACGAAATGTTAGAAAAGTGATCGTGGTTGTTTTTTATTTTCCAGATCACTCGAAGGCACGTAAAAAAGAGCATACACAACCAATGACCAAAAAATATTAATAATATGACAAAGAAAAATAATGATTGAAATGACAATTGGAAAACAAAGCTAGAGGATCCTGTAATGTTAGAATAAGAAACTAAAAAAATTGTGATCGTTTCTGATTTTCCAGATCGCTTGAAGGCGCAAGAAAAGAGCATACGCGGATACAATTGGAATAGATTTTTTATTTTTAAAATGTTAATAATTATTGCAATTAATCATGATTGCGAAATAGTGATAATGATTATTTTCACAAAAAAGAAAAATGACGAAAGAAGAGTGTGAAAACGTTACCTAGAAGTGTTGTCGTGGAAAATTGAAATGTAAGGCAAAAAATTAAAAAATTAAAAAAATTGTTTTGCGAGAGCCCGGTGGCCTCACGTTTCTGATTTCCAAGATCACTTTTGAAGTGCGAGGAAAGATCATACGTGTGAGGTTGTTACGTGAAATAAAATTTAAAAAAAAACTATAATTTTGTTGTTTTTTTTTAAAAAGACAAGTGTTAGAAGAAATGAAACCAATTTTTTTGTAAGTCTAAATCAAAAAATTATTTTTTTATTGCATAGATCTTTTCGATACCTTCTAGTTAAAAAAATGAAGTCATTCCGAGTTCGGGAGCAAAAGTTATGGCTTCCGGAAGATGGGTTACAGTAGCACTTTGAATAAAAATTTTGAATGTGAGAAAAACGTCCCGGGAGCTAGTTTTTATTTTCTGACTTCTGTACTTCACTTGAGAAGCTAAAATTTTGACAGCAAGGTTAAAAAAGAACAATAAACAGAAATAAAGAGTTAGATCACAAAATGATTAACTAAAATGAAAGAAATAATAATAATAATAATAATAATAATAATAATAATAATAATAAACTTCCTACAAAGCAGTTATTTTAGCAAAAGTAAATAAATAAATGCATTTTCTGGATTGGTTGTCCCATGACAGTAAGATGATAAACTAATGACTAATTCATGTGTTTCTACAGATGACAAGTGAATAGAAAAATCAAAAGCTGGGAACTAAACATCAAGCACCGAGAGATTAAAGACAAGATGAGCGTCATAGTTTCATTCTTGTTATAACCCGTAGATTCACCACAAGACACCACACAACAAAAACACTACCCAAAGTGTGAAGGTTAACCAAATAAGGCCATAAGGAATAGAAAAGGAAATAATAATGAACAATAATAAACAAAGAACAAATAAAACCACTAATTGGAAAATTAATGGTAACAAATCAAAAGTAACCGGGCATGCCAGAATGTAAGCTAGGAAAAATACACTACTAATAAGGAAGTAAAATACCAATAATCATACCTCCTCCTTCGCGTTCCGTAGAAAACCTCGGAATGGGCTAGGAAACTTGGATTGAGCCCTGATTGTGTGATATGTAGGTGCTTTTCTTCAAGACGGAGCAAGACCTTCCTGCAACAACGATCCTCTTACTTTGCACTAGATGGGAAAAAGGATTATGAGGCTATTTGGGTATTAGGATGAGGAAAATGATGTTCTTTGCTCAAAAGATGCAAGAATTTAGATATGGCATTCAAGCTTATTCTCTCGTGTCCTTAGAGGGGAGGGGTAAGGTTGTATTTATAGCCTGGGGGAATGATTAACTTAGAGTAATTTAAGTAATCATGGTTTGAAAATGTGGGCAAGATTAAGTGAGTGGTTTGAAAATGTGGGCAAGATTAGGTGAGTGGTTTGAAAATGTGGGCAAGATTAGATGAGTGGGGGCCACGAAGAATGGGTGAGGATTTGAATTATATTTTTAATTCATAAGTGGAGGATTTTAGGTGAGTGGGGACCATGAAGGGTGGGTGAGGATTTGAATTTGAATTTTTAATTCAATAGTAGAAAAACATGGAGAATAATGACATGTGGTGAGGATTGGGCTATTTTTTAAATTTTGAAATAGATAATTAATCAAATTATATTTGATTAATTTGAAGTGTATTTTGTGGGAAATAATGAAGGGGAATTAATTGATTTAGGATAAATGTGAAATTAGGGTGTCTACATTCTACATAAGATTTCATTTCACAAGGGACAGTCAAAATGTCTTTATCTTAACTCCAAGACAACAACATGCAGATTTCTCATTCTTCCAAATTGCGTTCACAATAAAAACACAATCAGAAAAGAATGTAGTTTACAACTACATTAAAGCATGACAAACAATACTAAGGCTTCCTCAAGCAAGCCAAAGGAGCAAGAAACTATGGGGATGCTTCTTATGCCTCCCAAAAAGGGAAATGGGTATCACCACCGGAATTACAAACCACCAAAATATAGTATATCAAAGTCCTGACATTCCTTATGCCTCCCCCAAGTACCTCTTATTCCTCACATTTCCTTATGCCTCGCCAACCTCTTATGGCACTCCATAACGAGTAAATAGATGCAAGCTATTTCTTTATAAGGTGGAACCCAAATCCCAAATCCCTCCACCCTTATACCTCCCTAAAACACACTTGTGCCTCCCACAAAATAAACCCCATAGTCTTCTCCTACACCATTCCTAGGCCATCTACCCAACAACCCACAAACATGCCAAAAATTCATACATTAACATATACATTCATAAAAGAAGAGCATTTCAAGAGCCAAGCTCCTACCTCTCCATGATGGAGTTGTTCCAAGTTCCAAAACAACAAGCTTTATCCCAATGCAAGTAGTCTAAATCAGCCAAGCACAAGCATGCAACAATCTTCCAAAAAATTCTTCAAAGCAAGAGCTCCCAAAACAACAAGGAATTCACCCAAAAATAAAATCTCCAAAATGAAGCAACCCCAAAACAAGGAAATGAATTCAAATTTAATAGAAGAGGGAAGGGAAGAGGATGAGGTGGGTCCATGTAGGATGTCACATCACACATCCTCAATTCCAACCCCAAAGTCAACTTCATTCTCCAATGCATAATAAATAGGTTGGTGAATAATATGACAGTTTACTTACACACTCAAATCCAACCCACACCCCAAAGGACTG
The DNA here is from genome assembly GCA_018340775.1 of Taxus wallichiana var. yunnanensis. Classification (NCBI taxonomy): domain Eukaryota; kingdom Viridiplantae; phylum Streptophyta; class Pinopsida; order Cupressales; family Taxaceae; genus Taxus; species Taxus wallichiana. The sequence goes on along the minus strand of CM031242.1, from coordinate 705,756,927 downwards.
GAATTAAATCATGTAAGAAAAGTGTAATTAAAACTTACAATTTGCCTTCTCAAAAATCATTATGAAAGTCTAATCTCAATTCCCCAACCGTAGGTATGGTTGGTAATTAAATTTAAGAGGTATGGGACAAGTTTAACTTGTCCCACAAGCCTCCAAAATCAGCCTCCAAGGACAATTTCAAATTTCCAAGAAGGTGGAGTGTTTCACACTCAAAAGTTAACTTACACATCTCTTACAACACTTTAATTCAAGGCCAACAACTCTATTAATTAATTTCTTATGACATATTTAATTTATTTATTTCAACAATATGATTACTCACAATATTTACACACCATTTAATAATAATGAAAGGGGAAAAGACACCACAAAATAAACACATGCAAACATAAACAAAGGAACCAACAAATAAAAGAAATACATAAAACCCCTTGGTCACATTTAAAGGTGATTCCCCCATGGCAATCCCTAACACACACAAACACGCACAAACAAATACTAGTTGCCATGGCGACCTTGTTGAATTCATCTAAAATTCCAATGTGGTTGGTCTCCAATCCCTCGATGTTTGTTATGATATTTTAACCTGCAAAACACAAATACCTCCTTCGGCCTCGTGGCCATATCAGAACATCCAAAATAATATAAATATAACTCTCAAAATCATTTAGATATATGAATCATAACAACATCAAAGCAATCTAACAATATCATTTACAATTTTATCAACAACTATATCATCATCCAATAATTTCTATTTCTAGGTCTACTCACAATATCCAAATATCACATGTTCGAACAACATCCATAATATAACCATGTCAAACAGTATATCATCATCAATATCCAAAATGCCTCTAATAATCATCATGCATCATAACTGAATCAAGTCAACAATAATCCATGATCTAACATCTAACATCATATTATAATAAAGTCCATAGTCATGTCCATAATATAATCAGCAGTATCATGATTAGTATAAAAAAGGTGTCAAAGGGAAGTGGGCGCTACACACACAAGTGAAGATGAGATTTGTATACCACCCAAAAACATATGGCTAGATAGAAATTGTCAAAAAATGCTTGGAAACATTCCTTTGTTGCTTTTCTTTGGAATAATAATGCCAATGGGAAAATTTCCCCCAAAGAATGGTGGTACAATACATCACACCACACTTCTACTAAAATGACTCCATATGAAGTGGTTTATGGTCAAGCGGCACCGAGTGCTTCTTCGCATTCCCTTGGTAGTTCATACATTTAGGTGTCGACACTACTCTCTCGATAATGGGATCAGATTCTTAGCACCATGTAGGATAATCTCCATATGGCACAAAATTGAATGAAGTAACAGGCTTACTAACACTACTCCGAGTGCATCTTTTAACCAAGTGATATGGTTTTTCTTCGTCTACATCCATACAAGTAATCATCCATGAAAATAAAAGGGTATCATAAGCCCGTTTCGAAGTTTTATGGGCCATATAATGTTCTTTACAAGTTGGAGCTTCCACCCTCCTCCCGAGTTCACCCAATCTTTCATGTCTCATGTTTGAAGAAAGTTCTTGGAACCAACATCAGAGTGCAAACAATTTTACCAAAACTTGATAATGAAGGCTCCATCCTTCTTAAACTAGAAGCAATCCTAGACATGCACACCTGCCAACTTCGCTCCCGCTCAATCACGGAAGTATTAATCCAGTCGCATAATATGCAACTTGAAGATGCAACATGGGAACCAATCTTATAGATTCAACAAAATTTCTCACATTTGAAGCTTTGAGTACAAATATTTTTCTAATGAGGATGGGATGTTAGGAACCCATGCCCCACTCTTCTCTTTGCATTCTTAGTGTATTAATTTCTATGTCATCCCTTGAGCATATTTGAATTATCCCACATACATGGGAAGTAGTAGTTGTTAGAATAGAATTAGTATATAAGTAAGTGTTGAGGCCCAATGAAGGCATCCACAAATATTATTGTATTATGCTTGTTTAAAGGAGGTTTCTCCCTCAAAGTGACATGTAATCTAAAATTTAATTGAATTATTTCCCAAAGTTCATTTCATTTTTAATTTATTTTCTGAGTTCGTAAATATGTGTTTGAAGGATTTGTTAGTGTAAAATTATAGCCCCCTCCGATTTTTCATGTGTGCGTGCATGAGTTATCAGTGTAATTTTCTAACATTGGACCATCTCTCAAGTTGTGGGACTTGCATACTTAAGATTTCCCTCCATAGAAGGTTGGTTCCTCTACCTAATCCTAACACTAAACTACTCATAGAAGGGAAAATATAACTACATAATCCTATCCTAATCATTCCAAGGGACCAGGGAGAGAGAGAGGGTTAGAAAGATGCATGAAAGGGAAATCCTAAGCTAAGGGTGGTGATAGCACCAGAAAAGGGGCTTGAATATCTTGCTTGAGGGAGAATGGAAGTGGAAAATGCAACAAGGGAAGGCCAGAAAACTATGGCAAAAAACCAAGCTTCATTTACCATCGGATCTCCATTAAACACAACAACACTTACTTGCAAATGAAAGGAAATATGCACAAAACAGAACAAATAACAATAGAGAGGCAAGGAGATACAAGAAAATGAGAAAGGGTTGAGAAAACACCACAATACACCATTTTATTGCTCCACAAAGTTACACAGTCCATTACATTTGTAAAATAAAGGCATGATTACATTTGCAACATCTATGTGAAGGCTTAGAGCTCAAATGGATGTGAGAAACAAATTTGCAAGAGTTTCCCCTACCTAGAATATCCATGCTTCTCAAAATGAGAAGTTTTACAATATATAGAAGTGAATGAGAGAAGAGAGAAAGAATGAAACTCATATTTCTTATCCCACCCACCAACAACTTTCATTGAATTCTTTGAAAAAGGTATGGGCACCTCTCGAAAACCCATTCACCAATTGCTACGCCCTTAACCTTTTGCTTGTATTAAGATATGACTAAGCTGACTTGTGGCTTACCATATCATTTTATTATATCATATATACTTTCTCATGCTTAATAGGTCAGCCTTGGTGATGGCCATAACATATGAATAATATATATAGGGGATTGTAGGTAGTAGTTCATTATCATTTGAGCATTTGAGTCTTATTATATGGTTTGGAGGTTGCCCCCTCGAAGTGGCGAAGCTATTCTAATTGCATATTAAGATCATTATTCTGAAATATTGTGTTATTTGGTGTTCTATTGTTGCTCATAATCTGAATTATACAAGTAATTTCATTACAAGTGGTATCAGAGTTGCGATCAGGCCAAAATTAGGCAAAACCCTAATTTTTTGTTTCCGCCATATATTGCGAACCAGAGTGAATTGGTGGGAGATATTTTTACCAGAGTTGAGAAACATTTCAAGTAAGGTTCCCTAAAAATTTCATACTTTTTTATTTATTTTACAAAAGTTATTACAAATTTATGGTTTTTCATAAAATTGCTCCCTAGGGTGCAAATTGTGGAATGTTTTCAAGTTCTTTACATTTTCGAAATCTCTCAAAAAATAGTATTAGTATCTTCTTTGTGTTTTTTCCTGTTCAACCAAATTTGTATCGAAAACCTAAACCCTAAGGTTTGACATCATGGCGGGGCCTTCCACAAGAGCAAAAAAGAATCCGGTTACTCTCGTAAAACCCCAGATAAAGATGGGGTAGTGATTGAAGAGATGGAGTCAAAAGGGGTAAATATAGATTCCTCAGCACTAGGGTTTACCTCAGTTGATCATAAGGTGAGCCAACTTGAGTATGAGCTACGAAATGTACAATCTGAGATGGCCTCTAAAGGAGACATAAAACAAATCAATCAATGGTTGGATGATATCATGCAACATGTAAAGGGTAAACAGTATGGCCCAAATCCACCCCATATCAACCAAGGAGGATCTTCAGTTCAAAATCATGGACAAAATAACCATGTTGGATCACTTTTCTAGCCTAATCAGAATCCAACTTATTCGCAACCACAAAACATGATGTCGAAAGTGGATATGCACAAATTTGATGGTAAGGATCCCCTGAATTAGATAAATCAAATGGAGAACTTCTTTGAGTTACATCAAATACCATCGGGAAAAAAGGTGAAATTATCATGCCTGTATCTTGAACCAAACTAATTTGTTTGGTATCGATGGTTATGTGCTCAGAGGCAGAAGAATGGTCTCGGTGTCACTTGGACAGTTTTTACCGAGGAGTTGCAATTTCACTATAGTTCCAGTGTTTCAGAGAACTACTTTAGTCAATTAGCAAAGTTACGGAAAATAGGATCAATTAAAGATTATGTGCATCAATTCCAGAACCTATCCTTAAGGGTGGAGAATATTCTAGAAGAGAATCTGAATGACTTGTTTCTTGGGGTCTTAAGGACCACATCGAGCATGAGGTACGTATGTTTAATCCACTCAAGATTTTTGATTCTATTATCATGGCACGTCGAGGAGGAAAAAATTTCTTTGTAGTAGGAGGTCGCCTTTCATTAATACCAGAGACCGTAGTATCTCTTCCCCTTCATTTTCTAGACCAATTAGACTAACTCCTCAACAAATGGAAGAAAAGAGAGAAAAGGATTATGTTTTAACTATGATAGAAAATATGGACCGAGACACAAATGTGCTAAGAATAAGTTGTTCTATATTGACGGAGGTAATGAGGATGATAAGGAAGCTAAAATTATAGGAGAGGTTGAGGAACCAAGTAGATGATAAGTAGAGGATCACCAACCTATCTTGTCATGCATTGTCGGTATTAGTACTCAAACACTCAAGGTTATTGTCTATCTCAAAAATAGAAGGTGACGGTGTTGATTGACTCGGGAGTATCATAACTTCATAAATAGTAAGTTAGTTGCCCCGCCTCAATTGTTTTATTTATCTAGCTCCATAAATGCAAGTTATGATTGCGGATGGTGGGACAGTCAAGTGCATAGAAAATGCCATAGTATCAAGCTTTCCATGGGAGACTACATGTTAGACTCACCTATGTTTGCTATTTCTATGGGAGGGGCAGATATTGTTTTGGGTGTCCAATGGCTCACAACCTTAGGTACTATAGAGATGAATTTCCAAGAATTGTTCATGCGATTTCATTCAGATGGAAGGACAATACAATTGAATGGGATGGTAGCTAAGTCTCCACAGATTATTAGCTCTCATCAAATGCAGAAGGTTCTCAGAAAAGGAGTAGATGGATTTATAACAAAGTTATTTTCCATAGAAGTACAAAATACAAAGTCTTCAATGCCACCCGATCTTCAAAAGATTGTTGATGCTCACTCATCTATTTTTGATGCAATTCCAAAGGGACTACCACTAGTTAGGGATCATGATCATGCCATTCAGTTGATTCTAGGGATCCAAACACCTAACATTAGACCATACAGATACCCATATTCCCATAAAAGTGAGATCGAGAAAATGGTTCAGGAAATGTAAAGGAATGTATCATCAGGCATAGCAAAAGTGCATATTCTTCACTAGTGGTCATGGTACATAAGAAGGATGAAACATGGAGGATGTGTCTAGATTACCAAGAACTCAACAAGTACACCATCAAAGATAAGTTTCCTATTCCAATAATTGATGATTTACTTGATGAATTACATGGTGCTATTTATTTCAAAAATTAGATCTTTGTTTAGGGTACCATCAAATTAGAATAAAAGAGGAAGATGTTCATAAAACGGCTTTCAGGACTCATGAGGGCCATTATGAGTTTTTGGTAATGCCTTTTGGTCTTACAAATGCTCCCTCAACCTTTTAAAGCTTGATGAACACTGTTTTTAGGCCATTTTAAAGGAAATTTGTATTAGTTTTCTTTGATGACATATTGATTTACAGTAAGACATGGGAAGAACACTTACAATATGTAAATAAAGTGTTGGAAGTTTTGGAGAAACATACTCTCTATACAAATCCATCCAAATGTTCTTTTGGTGTACAAGAGGTAGAGTACTTGGGTCACATTGTATCCCATGAAGGCATTAAAGTTGATCCTCAGAAGATCAAAGCTATGGTGGAATGGCCAAGGCCCAAAACTCTCAAAAATATTCGTGGGTTCCTAGGACTAACAGGGTACTACAGAAGATTTGTGCAGGGATATGGTAGAATAACAACCCCACTCACTACATTGCTAAAGAAGGATTCCTTCCATTGGACAGACGTAGCCACTAAATCCTTTGAGCAATTGAAGGAAGCCATGTGCAGCACCCTAGTTTTGGCTACTCCCAACTTCTCAAAAACCTTCATTGTTGAATGTGACGCTTCAGATCAGGATTGGGAGTAGTTCTAATGCAGGAAGGAAGACCAATTGCATTTGAGAGTCACCAATTCAAAGGAAAATATATTCTCAAACCTGTCTATGAGAAAGAAATGATGGCTATTCTTCATGCGGTCAAGCAATGGAGGCCCTATCTCATGGGTAGACACTTCAAGGTAAAAATGATCATGATAGTCTCAAATAATTTTTGGAGCAAAGGTTATCATCTGAGGAAAACAAAAGTGGGTAACAAAATTTTGGGTTATGATTTTGAAATCATATACAAAAATGGTAAATAAAATGTAGTAGTTGATGCGTTGTCCAGAAGGGATACATCCGCAGATGCCTTACTATGTGGAATGTCCATGTTGATGACCGATTGGGTGGATGAAGCAAGATTGGAATGGGATCAAGACAAGGATACACAATCTCTAATACAAAATATCAAGCAAGGATCTATGACATCTAACAAATTTGAGTGGAAAGGTAATTCCCTATGGTACAAGGATAGGTTATACTTGAGTAAAGATTCTAAGTTGAAGTATAAGATTCTTGCAGAGCTACATGCCTCACCTGTTTGAGAACACTCTGGGTTTTTGAAGACATATCATAGAATAAAAAGAGAATTATTTTGGGAAGGAATCAAGGGGGATGTACAAAAGTTTGTATTAGAGTGTTTAGTGTGCCAACAGAACAAAGGGGAAACAATTAAGACACCAGGTCCGTTGCAACCCTTACCAATTCCTAGCCAGAGATGGGAGGAGGTCTCCATGGATTTCATCACCGGATTGCCTTGTTCAGAGGGTAAGAATGTTATTTTCATGATTATGGATAGGCTCACAAAATATGCCCATTTTGTGCCCTATCACATCCATTTGCAGCCAGTACAATCACATCTATTTTTTTGGAGACAGTTCAAAGGCTACATGGAACCCCAAAGATAATTGTAAGTGATCGTGATCCTATTTTCACAAGTAATTTTTGGAGGGAATTATTTTTATGTTTGGGTACTCAGCTAGCTCACAGTTCATCTTATCATCCTCAAACTGATGGGCAAAAAAAAGTGGTCAACAAATTCTTAGAGGGGTATCTACGTTGTTTTGTATCAGATAAGCAGGAAAGGTGGATTAAATGGCTACCACTTGTAGAATGGTGGTATAACACATCTTTTCACACCTCTTCTCAAATGACCCCATTTTTAGCATTATATGGTTACCATCCACCTTCTATCACTTCCTCCTTGAGGGTGCACACTAAGGTCAGATATGTTGAGAAACACATTCAACATCAACAACAAGTTTTTGCTAGTTTGAAGGAGAATTTAGCTTTAGCACAAAACATGATGAAACAACAAGCAGATCAACACCGTAGTGAAAGACATTTTGAAATTGGTGATTGGGTTTTTGTACGTCTCCAGCCTTACAAATAGATGTCCCTAAAGCAACAAAAAAGGACAACAAACTTGCTCCTAAATATTATGGCCCTTATCAGGTTCTACAAAAAATTGGTAGTGTTGCTTATAAACTAGAGTTGCCTCCATCTTCACACATACACCCAATATTCCATGTTTCATGCCTGAAGAAGGTTATTGGATAGAAATTTGAAGCCCAGACAGAGTTACTTAACTTGACGAGGAAGGAAGAATCATTTGGAGCCGAGAAGATTCTGTAAACATGTACTAAAGAGGTCGAGAACCGAGACATTAAGGAATATCTGATCAAGTGGAAGAATCTGAGCATAGAAGATGCAATGTGGGAGGATGAAGGTTTTCTCGTAGAAACATCCAGGATTATTCAACGTTGAGGACAACATTGGTTTGAAGGGGAAGGGCATGTTACGCCCTTAACCTATTACTTGTATTATGATATGAGTAGCCGATTTGTGGCTTAACATATCATTTTATTATATCATTTATACTTTCTCATGCTTAATAGGTCGGCTTTGGTGATGGCCATAGCATATGAATAGTATATATAGGGGATTGTAGGTAGTAGTTCATTATCATTTGAGCATCCGAATCTTATTATATGGTTTGGAGGTTGCCCCCTCAAAGTGGCGAAGCTATTCTAATTGCATATTGAGATCATTATTCTAAAATATTGTGTTATTTGGTGTTCTATTGTTTCTCATAATCTGAATCATACAAGTAATTTCGTTACACCAATGCACTCTAGCTTCTAGAAGAAGAAATGGGCACCATACCTCATTAATGTTGGTAGTTGGATACCAGAACCGTACATTTTGCATTGGAGATGTTTCCTATTTTTCGCTGACTTAACCTCAATAAAATTAAGAAGTACAATTTCCATTGCATATAGGACGTTGACACCTTTCCAACGATATAAGGTTCATGAAAAACAGAGAAGTGGGTCAAAAGTTATGGCCATTTTAAGTTCACGTGAAAAAACTGTTGTTTTCCTTTGTTGCATGATTTTCCAATTTTACCTGCGATTTTTTAGTGTTGTGGAGCTTTTGTAGTTTTGCATGACTTTTCAGGTGTTGCGTGACTTTTGTAGTTTTTCACGGCTTTTCCAATTTTGCATTTATTTTTCAAAGTGTTGCGTGGCTTTTTGTAATTTTACGTGGCTTTTCCTATTTTGCGTAGCTTTTTTAGTGTTGCGCGAATTTTGCAATTTTGCATAGCTTTTTCAGTGTTGTGTGAATTTTGCAATTTTGTGCAACTTTTCATGTTATGCGTGGTTTTTTCAAATGTTGCACGGATTTTGCGGTTTTGTATTATTCTCCATTTTTCTCTAACTTTTTGGATTTATCTTGATCTAGGGAGTTAGAAAAATGAAGTAGAGTGCCCCCAAAGCCAAATTTTACTCATTTTTGCTCACATTTGGCTAAGAATTGAACTCTTTTGCCTCTAGAAGAAGGGAAATGCACCAAATGACCCCAAGTGCTCCCAAATCAATTGTAAGTGTTTTGAATCATAGAATTTACCTGTTTTTCTCCATATTCTCCATGAAGCTCCTGATCAACTGCTCAAGTCCATTTTCCTTGAGTTTTCCATTTTTATCGGGGGTAAAAATGGATAACATGATCCTCACATGGAATAATCCAAACTCAAATCTATGCGATGTGCCATCAACACTAATATATATTTTGTCATATTGTTCCTGGTATTTTCATTAAAGGTTTGTTTGTTTAAAGGAAAATCAACATCAAGCTCACTACGAGCTCATACTTATGCTTTTAGCCCTTGTCTTAATGTACAATTAGTAATCTCTGTATGGAGTTGGTGATTGGTATTGGAATTGTATAGTGTGTTGGAATGTGTTAGCACAATAGATGACAAACCAAGTAATTTTCCATGACCTCAACTACCAAATGAAGAACTTCAATATGGCTCTTGCTCACGCATTCTAAGTATCTTTAGGAGGTAGGCAACTATACTATTGACTTGTTTATTCATTTTCCTATTAGTGGTATTGAGATTGAAGGCTTAAAACTATTGTTGGTTTATTTTCTAATTCCTCTTAGAAATTTACATAATAACACGGTAGTAATATATATTATTTTATTTTTGCATTTTTGGTAATTCACTTATAAATCAGTTCACTATTAATATAAAATTGTTTGTTTCTTGACTCCAACCAACAAGAATTACTCCTCTTCTCTATTGAAAACACCAATGTGTCCCTTTTTGAACATTGTATTTTTGAGCACTTGTGAGTATATATTGTTTCACAATTGTAATAGAAGAATTACCATTTTGTAGTACATGATATCTTCTAAGAATTTCAAATCATGTCAAGCAAAATGCATTGAGTTTGGCCCATTGGGTGATAGAGTCAATAATGTCACTTGATGATCATCTTCCTCTTTCTATGGTTTCCCCTATGTGTTTTATAACCATGTAGTTGCCCACATAAAGTAACCCTATGTGGTTTCCTTCAATCAAGTTTCCCAGTGTAAATCACTCGAATTTGATTTATATGGTACGTAATTATTAATTATACATAAAACAAGAACTCATACAATATATCTCTAACTACGGTGAAGAACAAAATGACAAGTACATTTGGAGAGATTGTTGATGATAAAAGGGGAACTAGCACATGATTTGATATTGTTAGTTGTAAATGGAAGATGCCTCAACTGCAGAATTGACCTCCACTTGCATATAAAAATGCAATTGGGGGTGTTATCCTAGATTTTCAAAATCAAGGGATAACGTTGGCTCTAATTGCGGGATTGCATTTCCTAAAAAAATACTAACTCCAAAATATTCTATCTTTATAGACTATCAAATTATTGCTTCACATATGCAAGTGTGAATGATATTTCTAAAGTGTTGATCTAGGGAAATGAGCCAATGACCATGTATGGGCCAATGACCATGAGTGCATATGTGAAATAAAGTACCATTAGTTGTTTCAATTAAAGTGAGCACATGTCACTTTCAAAATTAAAAATTAAATATAAACTAGCCAATAAAACAAGTCACATCAATAAAGTAACCAATGAAATGGTGACACATAGGCAGATCCATAAATGGTGACTTTATTCCCAAGTAATAGGTCACCTTAAATTTCTTTATATTCAAAAATACTTAATTTAAATCCCTTAAAAATAAGGTTTTCCACACAATTTTAATGCTCAAAAGAAAATCTTTATATTTACAAAATCATAATCTATTAAAAAGTATTTTTAAAAATAATAATAATTAAGTGGCTCTACCAACCCTTTAGGTTAGGGTTCACCATAAGTGACTCCTTTCTGCTAACCACTTAGAAGCCCGTTCACCTATCCTAGTCATATGGGAAATGAACTCGTGCTACTAGATCATATCACACAACTTCAAGAACCTCACTCGTGTTTTTGAAAGTTCGCATCTCTACTTTTCTTCGTAGGGATGCAGATCAAGTTCACCTAGCCCAGCTCTATGGGAAATGAACACACCATGTCGGGTTAGGGTTAGGTCACATTTATTTGAAGGGATTTCTTGTTCACTTGTGTGCACGTATGCTTGTGAAAATTTACCTGCCACAATTTTTGTTCGGAGAATAAAAGACTAGTATCACTGAATTGCTAATGGACACAGGTTTCCGGCACTTCGGACAAGAACCAAAAGGGCCGTGTACGTGGAGTTTAAAACCAAAACAGTGTCTGCTTCTAGACATCGATTTTTTCAGAGTTCCCTTTCCTACTGTAGCTCATCAGTCTCAACTAGTTTTGGTGTTCGATCTCACTCCACAGACTGGACACCAGTTCAGCTCACATATATTCACCTCGAACTAAAACATTTCAATACCTTCAATTTTGATGGTTCATCTCTAACACAATACAGTTTGCCATCGTCTCTTAACTCGCCGATCAATTTTCAAGTAGAGATCATGCTTCAAATAGAGAAACCCAATCAAATAGATCACCAAAGAGATTAGAGAATTCTGCGACTATCTGGATACCATTATCATCCTAGATAGACATTGTTATTGCCCTATTATCACTGGATGCTCTTCAACTGTAAAGCTTCAGTTTCAAGAAAAATATAAAAGGTAAATCAATTCTTCAGCAAAAATTAACACCTGAAATGAGTATCATGAGGAGAAAATAATATTTTCATAGCTTTATTTGTGTTTGTTGTTGTCAACTTGTTCTGAAGAATGACAGTAATCCACTGAAAAGGATATGTAATGACAATGCAGGGCACTCAAGCTCCCTTGCCCATTTTAGTAAACTTTACATATCTTCTCTTTCTTTGTGCTACTTAGGGAGTGTTAGGAGGAATCCAAAAAATGTTGCATAATAGATATACCTACCCAACTTCTTATAAGTTTAAGAGCTTATGATTGAAAAAAAGACAAAAGAGGAGAAATAATAGGAATAAAAATCTTAGCTTAACATACCTGAGATATTGTTTATCATTGAAAGGATAAAATCATAAATGAATGCATGGTTCAAAATAATTTTGATTTAACCAAACTACATATATTGAAGTTCACATTGTTTATATTGAACTTCACAATTGATATATTGATCGTGAATATTGAATTTCACATTGTATTCTTACCAATATGGGGTTAATCTAATAGTGTATTTGTGTTAAGAGTAGCAATGATTTTGTCCATTTAATTAGTAAGGGGATGATTAATATTTTATAAGATCTACTTAATAATTATTTTTAAATTCTAGAATACAAATTAAGTAGACTAAAAATTTATACAAGAGCTTTTGTTTTGCAAAAAAAAAAAAACAATAGAACACTTTTGATGTAGACACCTAAATTTCACAATTTATTATGTTTGGAAATGAAAATTTTTGCTTTGCACCTACAATATAACTTGTGTGCTTATTTCAATTCTAGGTGACTTATCTATCTTTCCATTTCTCTTCTCGTGGCCAAGAAAAAATTGCACAAGAGAAGTCCTTGGGTTTTGTTTTATTGTTATTAATGTTTTTATTTGGTGTTTCACTCCCTAAGGCAAGTGGCCTCGGACCGTAATGCTCCCAACATGAAATTAAAAGATCAAGTGAAAGCTCATTAAGAGGTCGGTAAGGTTGAGAAGTTCCCAATATGGAATTAAAAGATAAAGCAAGATAAACAAATTCAACTCTTAAACCCATATTAAATATTATCAACATATATTAAACACTCCTAACTAAAATAGGGTATTAAACACCTTGGTTAAACTAGTAATATTCATCAAAATAATTTAATTTGGGATCAAGATTTAAATAACATAATGTGATTGAGACACTTATTGCTTGTTATATCTTTTCTTAATAATTGTTAAACCCAACTTAAAATGATTTGAAAGATAAGGAATGCACGAATTAGTAATCATCAACCATTAATGAAATATTGTTAAACCTTGATTTAATGATTTGGAAAGTAATCAAGAATCTCATTGACGAACTTATTGATTTCTAAACTTTTTGTTAATGATTGTTAAATCTTGACTTAGTGATTTGGAAAGTAATGAATGTATGGATTTGCAATCATCAAATGTTAATGAAAGATCATAAATATTGACTTAATGATTTGAAAAGTAACGAACACATGTACCTATAATGTTTCATGTACATTCTAATATATCTCTTAATCACCAAATATCAATGAAATAATGGTTCATTTTTTTGAGATTGTATTGAAATTTGAGGTTTGAATTTTGGGTGCAATATATTTTTAATATATTTATAGTGTACAACTTTGAAAATAAAAACTATATATTATAATTATTCAAGAGCCATCAAACTCGTGTAAAGCAACTTGTTATGCCAAGAGGCGTAATTTACAATGGAAAGGAGTGGAATGCTCTAATGGTGCACTGTGAAAAGAAAAATCTCAACCAACATATACAAAATATATTACTCGCATTCCTTTTTGGAATAAAATACATTTAAAAGTTTAATATTTAAAAGTAAAATACAAATTGAATGATATAAACATGTATATTACATAGATTGGATTTGATTAACGAAGAGATAGATAAAACGATGTCATATATATATAGAATAATAGATTATTTAGAAGACTATATGTAGTAAATCTACATGTACTCACAAAGTTAATGTTAGGTTTTTGTAAGAATGCTATTATATATTTGATGTAGTATGGAGATATATGATATATGTAGACATTTATTATTATATGATTAACAATATTCTTTTTGTTATCATTAATTTTATTGTTATATTTATGAGATCTTTCTTATTCATTAAAGTCACATAAATTTAAGGTTAGCACAAAAATATTAGGGTCGATTGGTGAAATATTTATTTAGGAGATCTTTCTTATTCATGAAAGTCATATAAATTTAAGGTTAGCACAAAATATTAAGGTGGGTGTTATAGAGTCAATTATAAGATTTGATCTCGAGTCAATTAACTTGTAAATGTAAATCCACACCAAAACACCAAACTATAATTACTCTTATTCTTTTGAAATTTATAAATATTTAAAAATTTAATATTTTAAAAATATATAAATTAAAAGAAAAATATATAAATATAAATAGAGTGCTAAATAGATCTTAAATTTAAAGAAATATTAGATAATGAAAACCTTAGAATATCAACAAATTAGGATCATATTGACATTCACGTAGACCTCCAAAACTAAACCAAATATAAACTGAGAATAATCAAACTAAAACACAACCTTCAAACTAGAATTACAAAAAAATGACTTAATTTAAACCAATTACCAAGAAATATACAAACATTTTTAAAATGTACAGTTTAATATTACCTAGGCCCTTGGGATCTCCTTCGTAGTGTTTGAATGACCAGAGGTTCCAGCAATGCATTGCCTTTCAATTGGATCACAGTCATACCCATTTAATATAGTTGGCCCACTGCTCAATGGGAAAACGCCACTTCATGCCCAGCTGATTAATATGTCTCTCTTATTCTTCATATGGAGACTGCGGTCATTTTTGCTGCACTGTAATATTATCTATATACATGCTAAGTTAGAGACTATTTTAAGTGGCTTTTCGGTGCTGAAATCCTTGCTTTATTCGTACAACTATATACACTTAGATATCATACTGGTACAGTCTGGGGAAAAAAATGGGTAGAGCCCCTTGCTGTGAAAAATTGGGGCTGAAGAAGGGCCCCTGGGCCCTGATGAAGATAAAATTCTTCTCGAGTATATTCAGAAAAATGGCTATGGAAGCTGGCGTGCTCTTCCCAAGCAGGCTGGTCTGTATATATAATTTCGTTTCTAGCAAATTCATTAATACCCATCTGGAAGTTTTTAGCAACACACGAATGGCCATAGAAATATTTCTATCAATCCATCAATACCCATATACAAAATCGTTTGATTCCATCTTGATTTACCTGAAATGTACTTGAGAGACTGCATATGTATTGTGAATTTATCCTTCACCAAAAGGGATCTAATGCTTAGGGATTTTGTGTGTAGAGTTTATACGATTACTTGTTCTTTCTCAAATTAAGAGAGGGTCTGTGTAGATAACCAGGTTAAGTGGTAAATGAATATGTTGGTTTATTTTGGCCATGATTTTTCTCTCGTGGTTTATGTGGGTATACGATGTGTATCTGAATTGAGAATATATGTTGCATTTGAATGCATGTATATATGTTACGAATATAATTCAAAGGAATTTTGTGAATTTATGATGTTTACCCAGCGCAGAGTTACTGTTACTAAACATGGCATATTGAATTAGGGTGATTTATATTTGTGAAAGAAATGGTTTCTAAGCATCAAATGACAAATGAATGTGTTGGTTTATTTAGTTTATCTGATTGAGTGTTTAAATAAGTATAGAATACATAATTCCATACTTGTGTGTGTATATGTTTACAAATAGTTTTGCATGTATGAACAAATGCAATTAGTTTATAAATGCAGTCTGTGTATTTTCATCGTTGTAAGAAAGAGCTGGATTTGTAGCAGGCAGCAGGCCTCACGTCAAAAGTAAATTCTGTAATCTCTTAATTGAAGATTTGCTGTACTAGGCTGTACCTGACTGCAAAGGAAGAAGTAGTTCGTAGATTCAAACATCTTACACGCCAAATTATGTATATATGTTATGAATATATACAGTGTGTATATGTGCACAGGACTTCTTCGGTGTGGAAAGAGTTGCCGCCTGCGTTGGACTAATTACCTGAGACCTGATATTAAGCGAGGTCCATTTGCACCAGAAGAAGAAAGATCTATTATCCAGCTGCATGCAATTCTAGGCAACAGGTGCAAAATACACTCATAATCCATGGTTGTAGGTTCATTAAATTTTTCCTGTTGGCTTTAAGGCCTTGAACCATTGCATAATGAGGTGCTGTTGCTAGTTTTAATGGCTACTGGCCTGAACTAAAAGAGTGTTGTTGTCTGTTTTCTATAATTGTTGGAGGCTGTAGTCTGAAGTGATATTCCAGATTAAATGAGTTATTTGGAGAAATAAGATTTGAAAAGATAGCTGGTTTTGTGCTTAAAATTCACAGTAGAAGATCTAATATTGAAAAGAGTCGGAAATCATCTTAAAGTCTCAACTTTTGGTCCTACAGATTTTTTGATCTCGTGGACGTAAATAAAATATTTCATTCATTCATTTCTAGTTTTTCCTATTGATACTGTGCTAACCAGTGGAGTGAAAGGTGTTGTTGCTTAGGTTTTATATATTTGAACTGCGCAGGTGGGCTGTAATAGCTTCCCAGCTGCCAGGGAGAACGGACAATGAAATCAAGAATTTCTGGAACACCCACCTGAAGAAAAAGCTGTTGCGAATGGGACTCGATCCAGCCACCCATGCACCGAAATCTGAGACACACGGTGCAAAAGGGTCACAGGGATCTCAGCCCTCGGCCCTGACGAGGCACATGTCACAGTGGGAAATTGCAAGGCTTGAAGCTGAAGCAAGGCTCTCGAGAGACTCAATTCTATCTTCTAATAAGTTGATGGGAAATGATAATGATGAGGCACCCACAGATCTTTTCTTGAAGCTCTGGAACTCCGAAGCAGGCAAGGCCTTCAGGAGGGAGGCCAGAGTTAATAACAATAACAGTAATGAGATCAACCCCCCTGGAGTCGATGATGATCAGCCCCCACGGACTGATACAAGCCCCCAGCTGACCCTTAGCCCAGTTTCATCATTCTCATGCTCTGCTTGCAGCTCTGTTCAGCTTAATAGTGAGCACCAAGATAGACTAAACCACAAGGAAGACAATTCAGCTGATTGGAATCGGGGTTCTAGTGTCCATGATTATTCCTCTGCCGATATGACCCTGGGCCAAAGTACAGAAAATAATGAGTCCACCCACGAGGTCTCCTCTAATTGTGATGAATCAGCCCATGAACATGCTGATCATAATCATGACATACAGGGCCTCACGGATTTGCTCCTAGACTTGCCTGATAACATTACTGCTGCTATTGATAATGATAGCGATCCCAACAACATTAGCTGCATGATGATTGAATTGGGTGCAAGTTTTCAGCAACATTCTGCTTGGCCATGGCCAGAATTACGTGTGGATGATGACAAGGATTACTGGAACAATGTATACTAGTAATGCATGCTCAGAAATCTTCTGCACAAACTTGAACAATAATCTTAATTTCTTATAAGTGCATAAACATCTCCCATGCAATAATGTTTGTATGAAAAGTCATATAGTGCAGTGTGCACCCTGATAGACACTCAAATGTAGTGTGTATCTGTTAGGTTGTAAATGTTTTTGTGGGTTTTTCCTTAATAAGCTGCTGAGTTCATGACATGTACACAGGGAGCTATGCCCTATAAATAATATTCTGTGCCTTCTTGTGCACTGTTTCCATTTTTAAGAATATTGTCATCCATTTTAGCATTTCTTTTGTGTACTGAATACCTCATTTGCATCTTTTGGGTAAAGAAATCCGATTTGGAAACGAAAGATTGTTTTGTCAAGTTTGTTTTATGCTTTCAACTCAATTTTAAGCAAACAATGGATGTGGGTAGCCAGCTTATGGTCCAATCTCCCCATGGTAGGATCTGCTGTTAGAAAACAAATGCCACATATGCGCAATAAAACATTTTACATTGATGAATTTCAAATCTTATTTTTTAAGTTCGGATCTTGCAGTCAATAAGTTATGTACTTCTGTTGGTTGAAATTAAGTTCGGATCTTGCAGTCATTAGGGTATGTATTTCTGTAGTTTGAAATAACGTAAAGTGTGTTTTACAGACTTGAATGTATAATAGTTCCATATACTATAACCCATCTGTAAACCCAAACCAGGTCACATTTTGGATTATAAAAGGAAATTTTCTTTCATACATTTTGGATTATAGAAGGAAATTTTCTTTCCTATAACTTGTTCTAGATACACAACCTAAATCTCTGAATCAAAGTGGCTACAAAGTTAAAAGGAATGTTATCTATTTCTAGATCACAATGCTAAAACCACGGTTACCAAATACTGTGGAATAGCTCCCATTTTCCATATTTTTGCATTTCTCAATTTATACGGTATAAAACACCGAATATTTCGAGCTATAAAACTTTATAATATAAAAAAATTAAAAATATATATCTTATTGTCATTTATGATTAATTTAAGGCATGATTTATATAAAACAACTAGCAGCCTAGATATTTTTATTCTCAGCAGTATTTAAAAAAATCTGTTAATTTTTTAGCAGCATATAGAAGATTTTCTATCACCGTATTTAAAGTCTATTGTTTAATACTCTCTGTTCCAAAGTTGCTACCCTGACTAAAAAGATAGTATATGTTTTGATCAATCAACACAAAATGTTTGGATCAATTAATTGAGTCAACCTTATCTCACAAATAATGCTGCTCACATGTTCATCCATATTCTTAAAGGACTACGTTTCACAAATTAAAAACAGAGACTTGATTCAAATCCCTTTCAGACTACCTCACATCTCACCAACTATTCAGCGAGGCGTTTAATATTTCATTATCTTGAACATTAGAAGGATAAGTATATTGAGACGACTTAGATGACTCACAAATACTTAACACGTAACATCCACTTGATTTCAGTCCCTTTCAATTTAGGACAGTACCTTGACTCATATCCTTCGTCTCCACGTAAACACAAGCAAGAAATCCACACATTTAACATGTCTGTTCGAGATTTTTTATGTTCTTGGTATGATTGGCGTCGTTACACAGTGGTGAAATCCCAAACCGCATTTCTGGGAATCTGTCCAAGACAAAACTGGATACCGAAGCTCCACAATAAATGCGACCCCGACCCGCATTCAAATCAAAAAGCAATCCACGACCGCTGCGATGTTCATGCTGAATCCCCTGCTGATCCCGATAATGTCTCTGTACCACCACAATAGACTCGAGTACCTAATGCTTTAATTTCTGAAGCTTACAATTGTATGAGAAATTGTGACAGACTGTTTTAGAAACCCTTTGGAGCAGTGATCCGAGCTGTGATAAGGTTGCATTTTGCAAGGTGTTTAGACGTTTTTAGTTATTTTATATATTAAAATACAGTCATTTAAAAATATGTTTGTTATGATTGACTGAATAAAAATATAACTTACTTATAAATTAAATATTTCATCATATTAAATTTAAAAATCAAATATTATAAATTGTGAATTTGTGAGATACATGATAATTAATATCAATGAAAATAGAATATATAAAAAAAATTAGAAACATCTATTAATTTTATTTGATTTGTAATTGGTTTTTAATTTTTATGTTTGCTTTCTTAAATTAAATTATTATGCGGGAAGGCGTGTCCCAGTTGAGCGCTGCCTTGTTGGCACTGACAGCTTTCAGAAAAGGGACTATTGACATTGCCCGTTGCATACGCCTTGAAATTTAACAGCAGAGGTTTTCCTGTGGAGATTTGTGGATCCCAAGGTGTAAAAGCAGACCTGGTAGAACACAGAACACGGATTGTACTTGTTCAGGATTTAACTAGCCGTTGATTTGTGACGATGCACAACAGGCGTCGATCTGTTTCAAGTGGGAGATGAACTTTGACGTGGGCTTCCATAGCGTGGCGGATGATGCGAAAATGGAGGAACGGTAGGCGCGAACTGGATCCAGATGCCTAGGATGAAGGTTTGCGTTAATTTTATCTCCTTTCGATTCTTCTACTTCATCGGCGAGCTTATTGTTTTCTTCAACATCATTTCTTACATAGGGTGCATCATGGTCTGGATGCCATTAGAATTGTTGCTATTTCACACGGTTGTACTGGAGTAGCTGCACGAGCTTGTGGTCTTGTGGGTCTACATCCTACGCAGATAATGGATTCTTGAGCGCGGACAGTTGGTTTGGACTTTTTATTTATTTATTTATTTTGATTGGAGATTGAAGTATGAGTTGGTATTTGACTCTTCGAGTTTGACTGGTTCAGGTTGCAGAGACTCTCAGAGATCACCCGTCTTGGTTCCGGGATTGTCGGTCTGTGGATGTACTGACTGCATTCTCTACTGGAAATGGAGGAACACTTGAAATTTTATACATACAGTTGGGGAGAATCAACTTCGCCCAGAAATCTTTTTGGCTTGAAATCCCCAGGATCATTCCACACCTGAGGATCGGTAGAACCTCTGCCCCCATTTATACTATTGATCCGATTTACCACAAGAAAAGAGCATCTTAAAACACCAAAGCCTCCCATTTATTCTACTAATTCAAACTAAAAATGATTCACCAAAGCCTCTCATTTATTCCACTAATTCAAACTACCAAAGGAATTTTGTGACATTGAAAAAATTCTAGATGAAACCTCTGAGAAAAATGATACACCCAGAAAATCCTCAGAATACAGGCAGGAGAAAGTGAATCTAGATGGCAAAGCAGGGGAAAAGTTGCGTGAAAAGAAATCTTCAATTCCTCTTCCTCCTCCCCCACCACCGCCATTCCCTATGGTTGAGCACCACTGGTCTTTTTACGATGACCCAATACTCCAGAAAAGAAAAGCTCCTCCTACAGATTCGGGTGAGTTTGAACATGTGCCTGAGCCTGAACCTAAACCTGAACATGGTTGGGCATTCGTTTTTAGAAAGCAGTTCGCACTGGATAATGTTGATTCGCAGTTATGTCCCAGTCCCACCCCTGACAAGGTGAATCGGAAAGCAGACACATTTATTGCTAGAATGCACCAACAATTGAGGCGTCACTGAGAGTGCATGAATACATCATCTGCTTCTCAAATTTGTCCTTAGTTATTTGGAACAATTTCCTTTTCTGCCCTACAAGATAAATATACCAACATTTAGCTGCATCAAATGGATCAAATGATGCGTAAGTTGAATGCTCATCTGCATTCAAAGTAATGTTCAGGAGGGATTGTTTTCACCCTGTTTGATTAAAAGGAGTTCATTGTATCAGAAGGGATTGTTTTCACCTTGTTTGATTAAAAGGAGTTCATTGTACCTGGATTTTTATGGGCTCAATGCCTCAAGTTGTGGAAGAAATAATCTGATTTTTTTGTAGTTCAAATTATGACACAATGAGTGAAATTTGCAATCAATAATACCCATAAAGATACAATTGCGAAGATGTCACAAGGCCAATATTTGCACTAACTGCTAAAATTTTATTTTTCTACTTCAGTTATAGCACTATGTAACTGGCAACATTGCTCTTGATCTTATCTCTTGGAAGAGTGTTTCTGTCTTTAAATAATGATTAACTGATTTTGATATCGTACTTGGAGATTGGAAGGCAAGCATATTTGCTAGCCAGCCCATCTGTTGATATGTACTTCAAGTTCTTATAAATTTGAGTGGAGGCTTCCACGATTTTTTTAGTCTCTGTATGAAGGAAATCCTTAATTAGTCTTATCCATGAGTCCAAATCATCAATATAATATGCATTCCAGTAAAAAAATGATTCTTGTTCATTTCTGAGTTTTAGTTTGCATATGATGATAAATGTTGATCATGATTCTGAGTTGTAATGGCCCCAATGATATTTATTTAAAAACACAATGCAAAATCAAAGCCAAGGTTCGGAATATGCAGAACTCTCTTTGACCACACATCAAGGATATGCAGTTTTAGAGGAATCTGAAACGCCCAATGGAGCAATTTTATTTGATAGTAACAATAATTAGCATGCACTAACATGATCAAACGGATTTATGCATATCGAGGGAGTGGATTCCGGTGACTCAGCTGGAAGAGATTTGATCTATTCTGAAGGCGCGGACGGGTTGGATTTGATCACACATTCAATTGTAGAAGATGTTTCAGATACGTGCAACACGGCGGTGCGAGGATTCTTGCACAGTATGGTGTGTCAAAGGCTAAGATAGCAACATGGAGTAGTTTCAACCTTCAGATTTCAACGCATGTACAACTCCATATATGTACCATTGATTTTCTAAAATCCGTCAGTCTTGGGTAGCTTCCACCCATATCCATTCTAAGTGTATACGTCTTCAATGTAAATATGATAACGGAAACACTTATAAATTTTTTCATATGATCCAGTTTACATGAACCGATTAGAAAGGGCAGGCAAATGCCTAAAGAAATTCAAATATATCCCGGGCAAAACAAAAACCACCTTGAACGGAAGAATATACAATGTCAGAGAAATCATGAAACAAAACTCGATACAAATTTTGGTAAGAAAAATTCACGACCCTTTTCAAACAATGGAGCAAAAAAATCTAAAAACTTCATTCTCACAGGATCCTCCGCGACTTCACGGCATCGTGAGTTCAAAGCTATCAACAAAAAAAAGGGTACCCAATATACGATTGCGACTAATCTGCTACTAGATCGGAGGCTTCAAACCCTCATAACTCGATGTACGAAACAAAAAACCATGTGTGAAATTATTATTGTTTATGTTACCTGTTTAGTATTTGATGTAGGGGTAAATATTTTTCAGAGAAATTTATTTGACAAAACCATAAGGTGTTGAAGCCATGGATGTCACTGGAGCTTTCATCAAGGACGTCAAGCGCGTTGTAATAAAGGTATTTTAGAGCACTAAAGATGTTTGCATTCCATTATTTTTATTTTTTCTCTTGTTTTAGTTCAATTTGAAGTTTTTTATTTTTATTTTTTGAGAGAAGTAATTAGCTTTGACCATTTTTATTTTGCACAATTGTAATGTAGTGTATTGGTGTTTTTGTTGTCAAAAGCTATTTTGGTTTTTAAAAAATTATACGGGAGTTGACGGGCCTAACTCAACCCTTTATTTTGGTTAATTTAGCTAGAATTTTGATTCTCAACGGGAAATTTGGATACTCTATTTTCCTGATATTGAGATGAAATTTAACCTATCGTCAGTTGACGGGAATGTTTTCACCCTTTATTTCATTTCATCTGACAAATTTCATTTTTGCATCAGTTGACGATAACAATTTCACCCTTTGTTTCATAGCATATGGTGATTTTCATTATCACGTCAGTTGACGCCCATATGCTAACCCTTGATTTGCTTTGATTTAGGTTCAATTTAACTTCTCATTAGCTCATGTGAACATTATAACCATTTTATTACTTTTTTGGGTCCATTTAACTTTCAGGTTTATTGACGGGAATATTGGAATCTTTATTTTAAGAATCCGTGATAATTTATAGTAGTTGAGCACTTTTGCTTTCTGCATTAGTACTTTGTTATAGTAGTCGAGCACTTTTGCTTTATACGGTTGGTAGTTTTGAGGTTACACTATTTTTTATGTTGATTAGAGGATTTTCATGTTGATTGAAGGAACCAGATTTCCTATTTTTATGCCAAAGGCGTTCCCTATTAGAATTAGGGGTGGCTCATTCTGACACCACTCAAAATGTGGACAACAAATATTGAAGTTTGAGAGCATGCGTTAATATCTCAAGATGTCGGTATCTCTACTTCCGACACAACAAACTGCGCTAGGTGAATGCGATGTCTCCTTGCTTCTTACACACCGTACCACCAATACATTTAGCAACCATGTATGGCCATTTGCAACTTGTGACAAAATTGTTGAAACAAATTCGACATGTGTAATTGAATGAATAATGATGGAATTGCAACATTTCATATTGCGGTGCAGAAGGGTTTCGTGGATATACTCAGGTGTTTGATTGGTAGGGCACCAGATTGTATTCACGTGTTAGGCAATGAAAACAAGAATGCCTCACACTTCGCTATGGAAAATCAAAATTATAGGTTGGCTTTAGAATGCGTTCTTGCAGCATGTTACAAATTTAAGATAAGGTGTTTTGACATCATTTTAACATTTTGATAAAAATGATTTATACATTTTCAGATTCATTCATATTTATGTTGAATGTGTGTTCCCTTGAACAAAATCTTGAGATTTGAGGCTTCAAAAAGTGTACGCCCAATTAATCTAGATATGACCACCGATGGGCACCGCAAAGAGAATGAATGTATTGCTATGTTTTAAAAGATACAGTGCATGCCTTTATATAGGCCGATAGGGAAGAGCCGTGAGGAATAAACAGTTATCAATTATACAACTGTCTACTAACAAATACTAACACAAATGTATTAATTTGCTAACATTCCCCCCCTTAATACATTGCTCTTACAAATGTACCCCCTAAATAAATCAAACTTCACCTTGCCGAGAGGCTTGGTGAGAATATCTGCAATCTGAGAATCAGTAGGGCAGTACTGGAGCTGAATTTGGTGGTTCAAGACCTGTTCACGAATGTAGTGACATTCGACCTCAATATGCTTTGTTCGTTCATGGAAAACAGGATTCTTCACAAGCTTCAACACACCTTGATTGTCGCAGTGAATGATGGGAGGTTTCTCTTCAGGAATCCCTATATCTGCAAGAATGCGACGTAACCAAATTGCTTCGCACACAGCTCCTCGTGCAGCATGGTATTCACCTCGGTGAGAGAGCAAGCAAGCAGCTTTGCTTCTTGCTGATCCACGAGATAGGTCCGACTCCGAGATGAAAAACATATCCTGAAGTGGATTTCCTGTCATCAACGGATCCTGCATAGTCCGAGTCTGTATATCCCTGTAAGAAGAACTGAGTGTTCTTCTGATACTCCAGACCAAAGTCAACTGTACCTCGGACATATCTCAACACATGCTTTGCTGCTATCCAATGACATTTCTTCGGCTCCTGCATAAATCAAGAGATAGCTCACCGCAAAGCAAAGATCTCGGTCCGTATAAGTCAAGTAAATGAGACTCCCCACAAGTTTCGCTTTGTAGTGAGTGCCATCTACCCGTGGTGAATCCCGGAATCTAGATAATTGCAAACCTTTTTCCATAGGTGTGGACATTGGTTTACAATCTGACATTCCATACTTTTCCAGGAGTTTCTTGGCATATTTCATCTGGGAGACGAAGATATGATTCTTCTTCTGCCATATCTCTAAGCCAAGACAATAGTGAAGTAGCCCCAAATCGGTCATATCGAAGGATTTCTTCGATCATTCTTTACATCATCTACAAGATTGTCGTAACTTCCCGTGATCATAAGATCATCTACGTACAAAACCGTAATGACAATCTCTGTTCCTACCTTCGATATACAAATTTGTATCCGAGGGGCTACGAGTGAATCCATGCTTTGCAATAGGTGATCATCAATTTTTATATACCAATGATAGGCGCACAAGAAGAATGTTACCAGTGTTGTGTAGCTCGTTGACCAAGGCAAAGAACAGCCCAGTGGTGTCCTCGTTGTCATTTAATGCCCAAATATTTGGTGCATTGCTCGCGGTGCTTTGTGCATCGGAAATTTGAGACATACACGCACACACTGATTTGTAATTTGCTGACTTTGCTTACACGTAGCAGTCACAAGCACGAATCTTGCTCAGTCTTCTTCTCCTCTCTTCCTTCACGCACGCAGCAAAGAAACGCTCCACGCTCAGCAAAAACGGGACTCCTTCACACACGCAGCAAAGAAACGTGGGACCATTTTCAGAACCGCAGCTTGTCTCCAGTTGGGTGCAAATTTCTAGGCACCGATCTCTACTTTTCTTCTTCAGTGCAGGACTTTGCACAACTACTTTTCACAGTGCTGGTTTCCACGTAGGTCTGAGAAAGTTTATCCAACAAAGGAGAAAGACAAGCTGTAATTTCCCCAAGTCGCTTCTAAGGAGAGTTGTTTGTTGCAGGTCAAAACGTTTGCTCCAGGCTTTTGATTTCCACACTGCATGATAGACTCCCACACGTCCACGTGCTAAGCAATTACTGCTCTCCACGCAAATCAAATTCTCCTGCTCCGATCTTCACACGCCAAATCCAACTCTTCAGGCACAAGCAGTCATAGCAGGTCTCCACGCCAAGGAAAGACAGGTCGCTCTTGGTCGCTGTCCACGCACAACACACAAAGAACATGCCAAAAACTGTCACTTCAATCTTCCACGCAGGCAGAGGATGGATAAGAGCTCTGATACCAATGATGGGCGCTGCAAAGAGAATGAATGTATTGCTTGCTATGTTTTAAAAGATACAACAAGCACGCCTTTATATAGGTGATAGGGAAGAGCCGTGAGGAATAAACAGCTTATACAACTATCTACTAACAAATACTAACACAAATGTATTAAATTGCTAACAACCACCTATTATTTAAATAAAACCACATTCTTCTCGCAACTTAATAACTCTAATAGTTGCGCCATGACATATTTTTCATGTCGCTCTTGGAAGGTAAAGTTTCAACTTACTTCCCCTTTCAATTTTTTCCACCCTCTTGCTTTTCCACCCTCTAACCCCTTCTTCTTCACCCTCTTCCTCTCATATTTTTCTCTCTCTTGCTCTCTCTCTCACTTGACTCCTTCAAAAGATCACCTTCGGCGTTTCCATCGTACATACATTCCTCTTTCTTTGCATGAAATTGTCTTGTATTTCATTGATATGTGCAAGACCACTACAAATATCCCTTTCTAGATGCAAAATTCCACATCAAGAAGTACACCTTTCTCTACGAACAACAACATGCTTTTGATACAATAATCAATCATTACAAGCAAGGAATGGTTTCACCCCCTCTGAAATTGATTATCCAAGGTACTACAGCACATGTAAATCTTACCTCATAAACAATATCCACTCCACATTTTCCTCCGCATACGCCCAACAACCATCTCCCCTCCTGGTTTTTGCTCCTACATGATTTTTGCATTCAACATTTCCGCATCAACTATACATGCCACATTGTGCATTCCAGTAAAGGAAATCAAACCGCTCGAAGGCCTATCACTTTCCTCTCTTGAACATTCACGATGTCATTCCCCTTTCACTCCCTCTTGTACTTGTAGTTTTTCCATACTTCATAAATATATAAAGTGACTTTCAATGTTGCTCTTTTGCCGCTTCTTTATTTCTCTCTCCCCTCAATTTAGAAAAAAAAAACCATGCTTCCCCTAGGACCCCTTTCGGCATCCACATCGCCCGATCATGTCATAGCGCGATTCTTTAGTAGATAACGGATTTGAGAATTTGTAAAAAGTTGAAACTTGAAATTTGGCCTTGGCATTTTATAGTTGGAAGTTGGAACTAGTTTTGTGTGCATTGCAAGCTTGCATTAGTTAGTTGTATCCATCATTGGTTTTGTAAATTTAATTTTTCATGTAATTTGAAATTGTGTTTTAATGCTCTCATAAATTATAATTTGGTGTTTCTACCTCTTTGAATTGATTAGTGTAGTATTTATTTTTATGAGATATAGAGAGAGGAAAAGCAAAGAAGGGAAAAATATTTTCTAAAAGTATGATTGATTAATATAGTTTTTAACTATTTAAATACTCATTTTTTCTATTTTAAAATTTTAATAAGAAGTTTTATTTGGTATGATATATATATTATACTAAATATCTAAAATATTATAGTTTTATATTTCAATTTCAAAATTAAAAATAAAAACTATTTATTTATTTTAAAGCTATTATTAACATTTTCTAATAATTAATACTAAAAATAATTTTGACGTGCGTATTAAGTTTTGAATGTCAAGTGACATCCATATAATTTTTTAAATTATCACCTAATTTTATTGTGACACATATTTTTTAAGCTAATGGGTTTGTTGGCATTAAAGACAAGGAAGAGGAATACAACATGACCATGGATAGTTTTCGATAATTATACAATCTTGGAATGTCTATGGGCTCACCGAGCCAACCCACAATATCTTGTCAAAGATAGAAGTCAACACTTTAGACACATGTAAATTATTTGTTTAAATGATTATTTTAGTAAATCTGGACATATTTTAGTGAATCTAGACTCCAATATTACAAATTTTGGTAGAAATTTATCACTTTTTTTGTGTATAATGGATTTTGTTTTTATTACTATTGGATTCCATTATTACTATTATTGGATTCCATTAGTAGTACTATTGGATTCTAATATTGTTGTTATTGGACGTAATGGAGTTCCAATTTCGCTATTTTTAGATTCTAATTTCACTATTTTTTATTACGGCTTTCACTAAGTTACATAAGGCTAGCGATCGTTAAGGCATTTTATTACTAAAAAGGTGGGCATTTTAAATGATTTCACCTAGATTTAGGTATAATGGGTTCCAATATTTTAATTTTGGATTCCAATTTTCCAATTTTGCTATTTTTGGATTCTAATTTCACTAAGTTACATAAGGCTAGTGGCCACTAAGTTACATAAGGCTAACGACTGCTAACTTACATTAGGTTATTATTGCATTCCAATATTTCAATTTTTAGATTCCAATATTTTAATTTTCGAGTCCAATATTTCAATTTTCAGATTCCAATATTTGTACTTTTGGAGTATAGAAAATACCAATATTTAACATTTTGGACTCTAAAATCAGTAATATTGGATTCCAATGAGAGCTATATTTTTAGTTTTGACTGGATTATGTCCAAACTTACTTTGAAATAAGTGTTTTTGCAAGAATTTAAAATTGTTGGGTTTCTTCTTCAATTGGCTTCTCGCACCATTTGGTCAAGGGCCATTTCTCATATGACTAATCATGCCCCGATCAAGGTTGTGTAATCACTTTTCTTTCTCTAGGGATTTATCATAATATCATTTCTTGGGGTTTCTACCCCACACATCGAGTGGTGTGGACCTTTTTATTTTAACGATTGCATCCTCGGGCTCGCTAATCTCTATGCTTCCAATGATGTGGTGGAAATAACTTGCTTTTGGTGGTGGCTTACTAATTATTTACTTGATACCAACCGGGTATTATTTGGGCACTTTACTACAATGGAATCACCAAATGACAAACAAGGTGGGTAATTTCACCCTTTTTAGTTTTAGAATGTTTTATTTAACATGCCTAAAAAGGATGAATAATGTTACAGGTGATTATTCTGATTTAATTAACTTCCAACATTAATTACACAAATCAAAATAACACTTTTCAAAGTGACTAGCTACTTAACAAATGCCAAAACATAAGGGAGAGAGTGCACTTAGCTAATTTTGTGTGGATCTAGAGGAGTTTGGGTGGTTTGAGTGTAAGAACAAGAAGATCTGGAACTAGAAATGCTTCATCTGTGAAAATGTGACTTGAAACTGAGCTTGGAAAAAATCGTACAACTTATTTAATAGTGTTTGTATGGTCCCAAACCTTTTATATGGTCTTGGACCTACTTGAAATCTGGGTCAAAAATTCAAAATGACTCTATAAAACCTACTCA
The DNA here is from genome assembly GCA_018340775.1 of Taxus wallichiana var. yunnanensis. Lineage (NCBI taxonomy): Eukaryota > Viridiplantae > Streptophyta > Pinopsida > Cupressales > Taxaceae > Taxus > Taxus wallichiana. Next base: position 705,727,605 of record CM031242.1, on the reverse strand, counting down.
AACCCTCAAAGCGCAATAATGATTTCCTATAAAACAAAGTTAGTTGGGTTGCGGGCACCCTCGTTCATCGATGACACATGCACTACTCTGAAGAGGCCTCAAACCACATGCCATTCTCCCAACACATTATATCTACTATAATGCAATCAAAATTTGACAACCATGCTTTGACAATGCCTTACTTGAGTTTCACATTTTCTCAAACGCTTGGGAAGGGTCACTTTGTTTGCTTGTATGATAAAAATGGAGAATCCTAAACCTGGAAGGAGACTTCAAACCACTAGATGGTTCCGTCTTTATGAATTTTCATGATTTATTTCATTATTTAGGGAGTTTTGGTGCCTTTAGTACTTTCTTTTGCATGAAGAGTTCATAAAGTGTCAGTTCTCTAAATAAGGTGTGTTTTACTTACTTTATATGCTTCCAAAGATTATTATGACATGAAAGTTTGATTAAAAGGATATGTTTATTTGTATGTAGGTGATGGAATTGAACAAACCAATGCACAACATGTCGGTCCAAAACCATACAATAGGGTTGATATGTAATTTTACAACCTAAATTGAAATTGACATTTTGGACAAAAGGGAGAAAAGTACATTTTGAATTTATGGTCCTAAACATGGATGTTTCTAGATGTATTTTGTGTAATTAAATTTTATAAATTTGAGGACACAGAGGTGTAAAAAGATAAGCAAGGACATGAAGTGTTATTAAGGTGTGTTATTCAAGAGTGCAGAGAGTGCATTTGTCCATACAAGTGTGCAATGTCAAGATCAATAGTGCCAAAAGATATATTTCCAAATTTGATTGTCTACATTTCCCCCTTTAAGTATGAAATTAAAAAAATTATGCTTAAAAGGAAAATATACCTAAGTATGTATACACACTTATTTTTTTCTCGTAGTAACTTTGTTTGTAGTGTCTCGTTATGTTGGTGTTGCGGACTCAAAGATGGAACTTGCAACACAGAGTGTAATCAATACCCAAGATAGGAAATTTAACTCAAAATGTAATGAAAGTAATATAAAGACATGTGCAACAAGAAATTTCAAAAGAGATTTAGAATATGGAAGGAATACACCTATTTTTTTTGTAGATGGAATGTTTTTGTAGTATTTTGTTTCCAATCCAACACCTAGGCACGTTGGTACTTCATCCAGATAGATCTAAATGCTCACCCAAAGCATGCGAAGCTACCAGGTCCCTCCTTTGTGAAATATTGTCAAGATGTTAACATGCATGTTCATATTAACCATTAACTATTCACAATCTCAAGTGTAAGTCATAACATCCACCATGGCACAAATATGAAAGTAAAACATATCAAATAAGAATTAAGATCGATTCACTATAAAAGTACCATGATCGGGGACATCAATTACCAAAATCTAACCGTAATTATCCTTTAATAACCAAAAGATTATATAAAAAAGTTGAATAAATAACCATAGTCACCAATAAGTCATGCGTCTTTAGAACATCATGGCAACATGACAAGAAAAATACATACGGTCTCTAATACATTGTGTCCAAAACTATGCAGATTAACATAGATAGATATATAGATAGATAGATAGATAGATATGGGTGGTGACTTTCCCTTCAAAGGTGCCCATGCATCTCAAAATAGACTACATGCTCAAAATAGTCATGTGCCAACAAATTATGCTTTTTTACAAGAGAACTAATAACATATTAATCTATAAATAAACTCTACTTTAATCCTATTATCAGTGACATTTCATGCATGACCTTTGATCTTCCACTTTAGTTCCAAAATAGCTCTTGCTTAGCCACGAATTCTTCTTACTTTTATCTTTACTTGGGCTGCACTCCAACCACTTTTCCTATTTTTAGCCCATGACATGAAAAATCAGCTAAGTCCTGAAACTGATCTTCCCGGGCGCGCCCTACTTCAATTGACACTTGTGCGCACCTACATGCCTCCTTTACATGCCATCTCAATACTTAGGCAATTTGGCCAACCCAACATTACCCCACACTAATTACATTTCCGCCCTCGAAATGGGGTTACACAACTTATCTCTCCAAAGAATAGAATAATAAAGAATAAGTTATTCCATAATGAAAGAATAACCAATTTTCCTCAATCCTCAGCTGGGAGTAGGAGTTAGGGATACTCTTTATTTATGTCAGCTTCAAACCCATTCCACTCTCCTAGCCCCTTCTTATATGAGACTCCCATTCCAACCCCATAATCATGCCTTTAGGGTATTACATTTTAGAAAATCAACTTTCGTGCATCTTCGACTTCCACTTCGAGTTCTTCCTTCTTCTTTCCCCTTGTCATTGATCCAGTGCTCTTTTTGGTGCCATGTCAAATTCTATACCTTATCCTCACGGTTTATTACCTTTAACTTCCTCTGTAACCTCAAAATTGTGTGCCCTAGCTGCATTTTTTTCCCTCTTCAAACCCTAACTCTTCAAACCCTTCTTTCACACACCTTCCACTTGCTCTAAGACTTCCCACGAAGGAGCTTTGTTATGGTTGTGCTCAAATTCACCCGGTTTGATGCTCTTTTCTTCATCACTCACACTTTATGCTTGGCCGCACTTAAATTTATACTTCTTAGCTCAAAAAATCAAACATGTAAGGTAAGAATGAAGTTGCATACACCTATTTTATAGATTTTTCCAATTTTCCCACATTAATTACTCATCTCCTACCACCGTATGTAGCTTTAATTATGCTTTTCTTCCTTTTTTTGCACTTTTAGCTACTTTCTTCCGTGCTCCAGTCATAGGCTTAAAGTGCATCTACTACTTATCATCCACATACCTTCTTATACACGTCTCTATCCACCAAAGTACATAATCTTGTGTGCCTCATACTAAGTAGTTTCCATGTTTTTTCCTACCTTGCGTTACACTGTGTGATTATCCTTCTACGCGTGGTATTTAATCTGAAAAAAGTTTCTTAAAAACACCTTCATTCCAAACAACTATAACACCTTTCTCCTTCACGCACCAATCTTCCAAAGGAAATTATTCATATTTGAGCCCAAATATATCCTTGTGCGACAACGTTCACTTCAATCTCATTTCAAATAGATCCTTTTTTCCTTTTATTTTATCCACCCCACACTGAAATTATGTGCGGTCCTCTGCGCATGGACTCAAAAGATAGAAAACAGATTCATGCGCGCAAGTGCGTTTATTAGAACAAAACACTGAACTAAATTGACAAAGCATAGCAATGATGAAAGGAAAAACATAAAAGGAAATCTAATCTAAGTGGAAATACTACCTTATTACAAACACCAAGAAGCCTTATTTATAGTAGGGATTTAGCCTACTCCCATTGAAGTATCTAGGCAATAAATTTCCATCCAGCGCATGTAACTAAAAAATTCCTAATTCAAGTATCTTTGTTACTACAAAAGATTCCAACCAATGTACTTTTGATTTCCTCGGGTGGCACACAAACTAGGAATCATACAAAAGAACCATATTTCCCACTTTAAATGTTTTGTTCCTTATATGCCTATCATGTCAAACCTTCCGCCTTGCCTTCTCGGTCTTCTAGCTCCATTGGGAAATTACGTGCCACTCATCTAACGACATCAATTTGTCAATGCGCTCCTCAACAGCTTGCTCATCACCTAGTCCTACTGTGTGTGCAATACGTGGGGAGGGTAACATAAATTCAATAGGCAACACGACCTCTATTCTAAACACAAACTAAAAGGGTGTGGCCTTATTTAATCTCTTGTAGGTGGTCATATATTCCCAAAGTACAACATATACTTTATCATCCCAATCCTTTCTTCCAACATCACATATTTTTGTCAATGTTTGTCCCAGAATCTTGTTGAAAGCTTCAACATTACCATTATCCTGTGGGTGATAGGGTGTAGTTTTATGGTGTGCTACTATAAACTCGAAAACATATTGTGATTGTCCCATTTAAGAAATGAGTTCCTCTATCATTAGTTAAAGTCAATAGACATCCATATATGTTGATAAAGTTTTCCCATAAAAATATGGTTGTTTAGCTGATTAGCAATCCTTTGTAGGTTATTTTGCTTCTGCCGATCTTGTCGAGATAATATGTGTAAGTTATAATATAGCACACGCCATTCCTATGCATGGGTGGTGAAATAGGACTTACAAAGTCAATAACCCATTTCTAAAAAGGTTTAGCACTTATAATAGGCCTTAAATACATCTCATTTCTAGTTCCAGGCTTCCCAAGGCAGTCACAATAATCACACACCTTGACATATTATTTAATATCCTTATACAAAGTTTCCCACCAAAGTCCATCCATAAGAATCTTACGTGTGGTATCATCCCCAACATAATGACCTCCTGTAATTCCACCATGAGTTGTTTCCATAATAACCTCACACTCATACTCTAGAACACATCTCGCACAAAATTTCATCATGACCTAGCTTGTATAAATATCTACCAATCAATTAGTAGGGTAACGTGTGTATTGTAAGTTGCTTATTTTTATAATGTCTTCATTCCCTCCGGTGCACAATCGTCCAACATGCAAGAATACTGAAGTGTCCTCTAGATCTACGGGTGCGTGGTTTACCACGAAAAGTTATGCATCCAACACTTTGTATCCTTAATGCTCTGCACGTCCTTGCGAAATGATTGTTGGAAAATGGTTAGGCCCTGAATTACTTTTTCCTAGTTTTGAAACAAACCTAAACTCAAACTCCTAAAATAAAATTATCCACCTGCAAATGCACCCTTGCAAAATAGTATTTTTGACTAAATACTTAAGTGTCATATGATCTGTAAAAAAGATAAATGGTGTTGCCAACAAGTATTGTATAATATTGTGCATCACGTAGATCATTGACAAAGCCTCGCACTCAGTAGTTGTATATTTTTCTCTACAGTGTTAAATTCCTTCTTATGAAAACAAATAGAGTGGTCTCAATTCCTTCTCCCGATTACACCAAAGCTGTGCCAATTTCCATCCCATAATCATCAACATGAACATTAAAGGGTTTGTCTGCGAGAAGAAAGCACAAAATAGGTGTAGTATTAAGCTTCTCCTTCATGTTTTAAATTCCTATTGTTGTATGTCATCCCAATATAATTTTACTTTAGTTTTCAATAATTCCTCCAAGCGCATGACAAGATTTGCATAGACCTTAATGAATTTCTTGTAATACCTTGTATGTCCCGTAAAATTTTTGCACTTCACTTTTATTATTAGGTTCTTCTAAACCCAAGATCACAACTATCTTGGCTGGATCCACCAACAATCCTTCCTTACAAATTATATGCCCAAGTAAAGTGTCAAAAGGTGTTGCAAAGATACATTTATTAATGTTAAGAGAGATGCTCAACTACCTACACCTCTCAAACATGAGCCTAAAATTATCACAATGGTTCTTGATCAAGTCATACACTATCCAGGTCATTCAAATACACCTTCAAGAATTTATGAATAAAGTCCCGAAAGGCACCGCACAACAATGCGTGAGAACACTATTGGCACATTCTTCATCCAAAGGGCATAAATGTATATGTAAAAACTTCCCCACTTAGTGGTAAAAGTAGTCTTTACTTGATATTCCTTCACTATGCGCAGTTGATGATAGCTTGAAAAACCTTCTGTAAAAAAATATATCTCTCACCTAGAAAATCCCTCAAGGATTTCCTCAGAATGGGGTAGGAAAAGAATGAATAACACATGAAGCATTCAATTCCTTGTAATCTACACAAATCCTTATCCTCCCATCATTGTTAATGCTTATAACTATGGGGCTAACCCACTCAGACTCTTAAATAGGCTCAATTATACCTGACTTGAGAATTTTATCGTTTTTCCTTTACCTTAATGCGCAGATTAGGATTCATTTTGTAAGGCCTCTTCCTAATTGGGTGCATGCCTTCTTTAAGCTTGATTTTTATCTCCCTAAATAAGGGTATGCCCCTTTAATTCATGATAGCCCCATGGAAATAAGTCCTGGAAGTCCCACAGAAGTTCAATAATCTTAGCCACTTCCTTCTTCGACCGGTAATAACCAATAATGGCCTCCTTGGGCTCTGTCTACTGCTCCAATGTTGACTTTATTTGTTTTCATATGACTATGATACATGCACACCTTCTCATCTACTATGTTCATCACCTCGCATGCACCTTTAGTGCGGTTAAAATCTAGGTTATTATCCTCGTCATCCTCATCGTTTATCATGCACACCATTTTACCCCTTTCTTTTTCTTCCCAGGCACGGACCATCTCTTCTTATTTTTTCTCTTCAAGGTGAAGGTGCGCCTCTAGATCAAGTTCTCCAAATATATCTAATAGGATTTCCTTAGCTTTTGCACTATCTCCCAAAGTAAGGCACTTCATAATCTGCAGTGCTTCATTGACTAGAGGCTTAGTAGAAAAATAATCAAAAGTATGAATCATACATGAGGTCATCTCTTGCCAATTAATTTTTCTCTTATCAAATTTGTGTGGAAATACGATGCACGCGTAACCACTTAAGGTGGAGTAGAACTTATGTACCCAGAGTGATGGTGGCAAGGCCTCCTATCCCTTCATCCAAAGTCTCTCACAATTCTGGATGTGATGCGAGGCAGGGGACTTCCCATGAAATTTGTATATTTGAGAAGGTACATTTATCCTTAGGAACCTATTAGAAAATGTTATTCTCACTTCTCACCATTCTAGTAAGTTTCCCATGTGTGTTTCCCACCAATGTACTTATGTCGCGCATAAATTATAGACCAACATGTTTCTTATATCTCCTTCATTCTTCCACTAGGCTTCTATGGCACACATAAATACATAAGGATTCCCCTCACCAGGTGTACCCAGTGTACCTAGTTGTAACCCAAGTGCCTAACCATGCGTGGCTGATCATGCAAGTAAATTTATTCTTTATTTCTCTCCCAACCAATTCATACATTCCACACACCCAATTGTCACAAGTAATACTTGTGGTGTCACTAATTGATTGTGCATCATCCAATTGTATTACTCCTTCCTTAGATGACTCAGTTACCTTAGGGTCTCTAATTGTGCGGGCATATATCCTGTTCAAATATTCTTCACTTAAAGATTCAACATACAGAGCATCCTTTGCATCTGTCAAAGGTATAATGACACGCTCTTCTTTGTTCTCAAAGACAATGTACCCCCTTTTAAAGCGCAAATCAACATTATTGGCATAACACCAAGGTCACCCAAGTAATGTGGGAAGTTACCTGCTTTAGCTAGCTTGAATAATTCAAATTCCATAGTAAAATTTTCTCCCTGAATTATAATAGATGCATCCTTTAGTACCCCAATAGGATTATCCCTAGTTCTATTTGCCATATATAACACATTTGAAGAAGGTTGCAATGGTGGTATTCCCATATGATTCCATGCATCCAACATGAGTACATTAACCTCCACACCTGTATCTATCAAAATATTACTTAGAAGCCATCCATCTATGACTGCATTAAGTGTAATATCCTTTTCAAATTCATAATTATGTGGGGGTAAATTTACGTGGAGTATCTACCTCTCACACCCGGTATATTCTGCATGCAGTACCTTTTCTCACAACCATTCTCCTAGCAAAGGGATGATGTTATCCTAGCACCTCATTCAAAATACCTCCTTCAAGTCATCCACATCCTTCTGCGGGAGTTCAATATTCTCTTCTCGATCTATAACATGTGTCTACTCCTCCGTGCTCTAAATATCTCCCTACAGATCCTTGATGACATCCATAGTCTCCTGGTAAACCTATTTCTGATGTGTAGCATCTGGATACTTGGCATTTATCACTTATTTCTTTGTTATAGCTGGCTTATACTTCATAGGTTCACGTGTGTGAACATTAGCGAATGTAGTAACTAAAACAAGTTGTAACTTAGGACTAGGTACTACTTTTGACATCTAAATATCTTCAATTACATGGTGTACCTTAATCATTCCCACACCCTTGTCTTGCTTGTGCTACTTGCTCATGTGATCATATAAGTTAGGACATTATTCAAACTTGTGCTACTTTCCACACCATGAGAAAACCACATTCTGAGGGCACTCATGCTGATAATGATCAAGAGATCCACAAGTATAAAAAATTCCTCAAGGAAATCCTCCTCTACCACCACCACAACCTCAACCTCTATATCCTCCACGAAATCCTCTATTCCTATTATCCCCATTAGTGCACCCTTCATTATGTTGTTCTCCTATTCCTTAGATCCACTTGCCACACTAGTCTAGTGCACACCAGTCTCAATGGCTTCATGAATATGATCAATCAATTTACAGTCAATAGTGTCATGTGTATGGGTTTTGTAAATATTACAATACATAGACACATTCTTCCGGATCACATATTGTAAGAGAGGACATCTACTTGCATCATGGTCAAAATGACAGATCTCACAATCCAGCAACATGGCACGCACTAACTTGTGAGGGAAGTTATCCTTAGTATGTCTTTCAACCTCACAATCTATACACCATATTCCACTTCACGTATCATGAGCTGAATTAGCAAATCTCTTCTTTAGTGTCTTTGTCATGGCTGTAATTTGTGCCTCTAAAACTAGACTTACTCCAATGTCCACACTTCTAACTTCCTCAACATGTAGAGCTACTTCCAAGGCATCTTTTGGATCTACAAAATTATTATGAGATATTGCCCTTCGGATAGGAAATTTAATCGTAACTCAAAATGTAATGAAAGTAATATAAATACGTGTAACAAGAAATTTCAAAAGAGATGCGAACATGGAAGGAATACACATGTTTTTTTGTGGAGGGAATGTTTATGTAGTCTTTTATTTCCACTCCAATACCTAGGTGCACTGACACTTCATCGAGATATATTTAAATGCTCACCCGAAGCGCGTGTAGGTATCAGTCCCTCCTTTGTGAAATCTTGTCAAGATGTTAGCATGCATGTTCATATTAACAATTAACTATTCACAATATTAAGTGTAAGTCTTAACATCGACCATGACACAAATCGAAACTATAACATATTAGATAAGAATTAAGATTAGATCCACCATACAAGTACCATGAACAAGGACATCAATTACCAAAATCTAACCGAAATTATCCATTACTAAACAAAATATTACATAACAAGAGTTGAATACATGTGCATTATAACATCGAGGACACATAACAGTACAATACATATAGTCCCTAATACCTAGTGTCTAAAACTATGCAGATCAACTAATATATATAGGGGTGGGGACTTGCTCTTCACCGCCTATACATCTGAAAATAGACTACATGCTCAAAATAGTCATGCACTAATAGCTACATGGTTTTTAGAAGAGGACTAATAATAGATTTATCTATAAATAAACTCTACTTTAATTGTATTATTAACACATTTCATGCATGACCTTCGATCTTCCACTTTAGTTCTAAAATATCTCTTTCTTAGTTGCGAAGCCTTCTTGCTTTTATATTTACTTGGGCCGCACTCCAACCACTTTTCCTATTTTTAGCCCGTGACATACAAAATCGGCTAAGTCTTGAAAATGATCTTTTGGGTGCCCCTACTTCAATCACACTTGTACGCGCCTTTATGCGCCTCCTTTATGCATCATCTCAACACTTATGAAATTTGGCCAACTCAATAATTTCTTATGCCTTGGAGATTTTGTATTCGTTGAATTCTAATGGAGAATGCGGTGATCGGTCCCCAATTGTGTCAAGACAATTTTGATGCATTAAGTGTACCAAACCCAACACACAAACATCAAAAATAATAACCAAAAATGAGGATCCAAAATACACCACAAAGGAAGAAGAAGTATATCAAAGTTATTTAGAAACTCTAATATATTCCCCTTAAGTGTAAGAGGATAAGGAGAACGCCTACAAATAACTTATTAGCTTCGATACCTTCTATAACCCCACTGACCATACCACTACGAAAGATATAAGCCCAATTTTGTAAATTAGGACACATAGTAGAAAAGATAATAAGTTCCCCATACTCTTCCCATGTGCCACACAACTGAGTAGAAAGTGAGTAGAACTGATGCATGTTGATAGTATACCGGATAAATGAGACACATGCCCCAATGTGTCTAAAAATGAAAATGAAACCGAGTACTATGGAGAGAGAGAGTAATACTTCATGCCCTTGAATTTGTGCCAAACTAAGTCAATTTGAGTATAAAACCATATGAAAACCCTGTGCCAATGGTAAAAATATGAAACTGGTAAAAATGGAGAAAAGTCCCCGAGAAAAATCGTATAGTAGGGTTAGAACCATTCGTACATTCTTGACCAATCTATATGTAGCTGAGCCTATTAGATTTTTCTATATTTATGTGTATAATTCCAATACTTAGTCATTTATGTCTTCCTCTGAATATGGTTGCTCCCAAACAAACAAATCTGCTAGAAATGTAGAATAAACCCAAGAAGTTTTCCCCTTCTTTTGATGTACGTGTGATAAAGAATTTGAGCATTTGGCTCAAAATAAAATGTGTATACTATTGTATGAGATTCTAAGAGATTGTGTATAACCTTTGAACTACTGATGCGGTGACCACCAAGAAGAAATTTTATCTACAAGGGGGATGCACATGGTAGAAACCATGACACAAAATAAGAGCAACAATAATAAGAAACATGATAACCATAACAATGTCAATGCATCAAAACAATAATAATAGCAATAGAAAACCATGTGTTAGTAGAAAAAAGTGCATACAATGTAGAAACAAGTACAAACATATCAAACAATGTCACACAAAAGGAAAAGTTCCTGCAAAACATGGGACACCCATGGTGTTGCAAGATAATCAAGGCCCTTAGGCCAAAAAAATAAGATATGCACAACTATACACAAGGCACAATACCACAAACATGAGACACCCACGGTGTTGTAAGACAATTAAGGCCCTTAGGCCATAATCAGAATAACAAGCAAGCATACACACAAAAAACTAGCAGACATGTAAGAAAAATAAGTGTATCAAAATGTCATGAAAAGCACATAGAATATGATATCAAAGAGCCAACGAAACAATAACTATAATTTTTTCACAAGACACATGTGTTAGTCATGTTAGTCCAAAAGATAGAAAATACACAATATATGTAACCAAGTGTAATAATGAATCAAAGGAACTATAATAGAAATATAACACCTAGATACAATATGAAAAAGTAGATGCCCTTAAAGGTTAGTAGTATGGGTAAGGGTCAAACTAATACTTATCATCGTGCATCACTTTATGTATGTCCTACATCATATCTATAAAACCAAAGGAATAAACATGTATAATGTAAAGTGCAAACAATGTATGTCATAGAAACATGTCATGATTTTGTGTTTTTGCATATATTTGAATGTTTTTTTTTTTTTTTAATATTCCAATATTTTTATTATTATTTTTCATAACTATATTAAAGGAACAACCTTTTTCCAGCAATTCAATGAGAAATTAGACAATATATCTCTGTTGGAACATCTAAAAATCATTAAGAGGGATCCCAATGAACTCTTGGTGGAATTTACCTTCAGATTTTAGAAGATTTGAGATAGGATTCCAGTTCTTTTGAGACGAACTCCTAAGTCTGCGTTCCTATATTTTTAAGAGCTTTAAATTCGATATAATTGTAATGATACAAACTATGGGAGCTATAAATTTACCTAATGCATATGCAATAGACATTAGGGCTGATTTTTTTATTCAAGATGTAAAAATAGCCCCTAGATTGATTATGCTACTATTTCCTAAATCATCTCAAAATATTCAGGGCATCTCTTACTCCCATTCCTGAGCCAAATGTTTCATCTTCTACCTCCACTTCCTATTCTTCCCAGAAATAGAATGATGATTATGACCTTAGAGCCTTAGTTAAAAACTTATCTAATGAAATTTTCTCTTTGAATAGGCAACAAGCTCTATCCTCTAGAAATTATCTAAGTTTTAACCAAGGGTAACCTTAAAGCCAAACTTTTAATAAAGGTTATCGATCATGAAAGAACCCAATATCCAAAGCAGAGATATGGCCAAAATTATCGAATTAAAATAGTACAAGGCCAAAACTCTGCATCTACCTCTTGAAATGGTTGTTATTACACAACCACTTCCTACTGTCAACTCAAGAAAAGTAATCGTTCCAATGTAAAATAATACAAAACAAGAAACTAAATGGTGTTTTCCATGTGGTCACCCACATAATCGAATACTTTTGTAAATGGCGTATAACTCTAAACTCTCATAATGAAAAATTATTTCAATCAACAAGAATATTTAATTAAAATGGCAAGTACCAATACGAAATGACATAGGAGGTCACCCCTAAGCCAACTTTCATGTTTTTTGGGTCTGATGATTTTTGTGCGCTTAATCAAGTCACGGATAACTTGAGCAACCTGCAAACTCATGTGGAAGATCATACAAGGTCAAAGAGGAGGAATATTTAAATGGCTACTCCATCCCTTTCATTTCAAATTCCCCTTTTCAAAGACAAGAAATCCATAGACTTAGGAAGAAATATGGTTTCATCTAGTAATCCATGAAACACATAAAGTCCGTGAAAATAGTAACATGAAAAACACTACGGACACTGTGAAAAATGAAAATATACCAACCTAAAAGATTCTACATATGGAGCTGATAAGAAAATACTACTCAATCACACAAAACAAAATTGTTGACACTATAATTCACCAAAATCACTTCGTGCAAGGAGACTACTAAGACTGTTGATAGTGCAATATTTCACCAAACTTTAAATTCAATTTATTTCTAGAAGATGTGGTGCACCAAATACCAAAAAAAAAAAAATTTCAAGGCAATGGACATGACACCAAAATTATGATCAGCACCATACCCCATACTACTTAATGGGAGGAGTACCATTACAAATTTGTATGATTTGTATAAAACCAACTACTCGAACACTAACAAGTTGACACTAGTTTTAACCACACTAACTACACTTTAGTAGGAGGGAAATCTAAAATAAAAGTTAAAGGAGATTGTCAACATGCATTAAAAGTGTCAAAGATACATATGAAATATACATCTCGAGAATATGGCCTTAGTGGTGATGGGAGAGTCATGTAAGCGAAGGAGAGAGAAGTGCTCAAAATAAAGCACAACTACATGAAAAAACTCCATGGATTTGTAGAATTAGCATGACTACAAAATAATCCCATAAAAACACATCATTAAGTGACACATAGAAACTCTTTAATACAGTCAATATCTAATGGATGTCATATGAAAAAGGCAAGTTTCTCTACAACTTCAAAATAAAATACCTTGAACAAGAAAGAACATTACAATGTAAGAGGAGTGATGAGTGGACCAAGAAATTGAATGGTGGAGGAGCCATGCCTATAAATCCCTCTTAATAAAAGCTTATGTCACTGCTACTAGTGATCAAATATCCATCCCAAATGAACACATATTTCTAAAGAAAATGTTTGCATATGATTCCGAGTGAAGTGCATAATTGGAGCATGTAAGGAAACATCAAAATGTGATCAAGTTGATCATGTCCGATAATTGAAATCTCATGTTCCTCAATCTTGAGTGAAGACGTAGCATAACTCATGTGTATTTCTTAATCCTCGTGAAGATTCAAGTGAACAAAAATAGAACCTTTGTCAAAAACTTATCCTAATGAATTATCAACATCGTGTTGTCTAACATGCAAAATTTAACATATTGGTCATGAAAACCAAACCCACGCTTGAAATTCCATTTCCCAATCAACATAAATATTTCCATCGGCCAACATTTCAACTATGTCACCATAATTTTGGCTGAGATGAATGTGCTAATATTATTTTCGAGTGGGTTTCATGTGTAAAGATATGTACCGGCTTGATCCATGAAGTTACTAAGATCTAAGAAAGAATAACGTTCCTAGAGGCTTCAAAAGGGCTATTTTTGGTCTTTTTGTCACAAGAGGACATCCCTTGAAGGCCTATAGGGAATATTCAAACCATCTAAGAGATGTGTGGAGATAAATGAAGTGACCCAAGGTATTTTAGGGAAGTTCTGTGGAGATAATTGATGCCGGGGACAAGTTAAGCAAACTACATATTTTTGAGCAAGGCACTGGGAAAAGTATGTTCTAAAGGAGCTAGTCACCTTATTCAAAGGGTTTCAGAAGCCTCATTAATTTTTGTATCCCATATCCTAGGCATTGGAAATATTACAAATCCTACTTCATGGCACAATAATTAAGGAAAATTTTAGGGAGTACAAAAAAAATGGAAAATTGTCCATCAGTGCAACATAAGAGTCTTTCTACTACATGGAAATTTCTCGAAGGGTTTTAGACACTTTGAGAAGAGTTAAAAGATTAAAAAAGGTCAAAATGGATTTTATTTTACCTTATTCATGGTGTTTTGGATTTTATCATACTCAATTTGGACACGAGTGACAACTCAACTTATTGGTGCATGCACATGGGCAAAAGTGTAAAATGGACTGAAAAGGAAAATTTCAATTTCAATCAAGTTTTGAAAATGGTTTTAATGGATTCATTTGGCCCTTTGGAGTCCCAATCATATAAGTTTGGCCCTTTAAACTCCATGTCTTGTTCCTAGGCCCGAAAAACCACTCCTTAGTCTATTTCCGCCTTGAGATTAATGACATCAAGCATTCCAAGAAGCTTGGGTGGGGTTTTAGAGGCATGATGTCCCTTTGTCCCAATGTGAAAGGGGACATAAGGGACACCAATTTTTCTCCCTATTTAGTTTTATGTATTGTCACTTAAAATGCAACTTAAGTGGTTAGAAAGGTTATAAACTCATCTTAACTTGACTTTTAACCACTTTTCATGGTAGAGGGACCCCTTGGTGGCCATTTGGAGGTCAAATATCCCCATGTCCCTTCTTCCCAATAGAAATGAGGACATGGGGAAATCAAAATTTTCTCCCCTATGGAGGAATTGGTTTCATCACTTAAGTGACAACGTAGGGTGTTAGGAAGATGTTTTAAACTCACCAAAACTCACTCTTGACCACTTTTGATGACACAAGCATCCTTGGCATCCATTTGGAGGTCATATCTCCCAATTTCCCTTTGTACCAACATCCAAGAGGATGTGGGAGACACAAAAATGTGATCCCCATCATTGGCTCATTTTCAGCACTTAAAACCACAAACTAGTGTGTAATAGTTCTTATACCCAATTAATAATGACAATGTTAAATATAGTAATGGTTATTTTTCCATTTTATAACTTATTTATTAATGTACTTAATTAAATAGAAAAATATAAATGTATATTAAACATATAAAACAAAATTTAATGCATTAAACAAAAATATATATATATATATATATATATATATATATATATATATATATATATATCTTGTGAGTTCTAAAATGTAAATTTATTAAATAAAAACAATAGTTAAAGGATCAAAGACATATCTCTAGAGAGGTGGTGAGGTCTAAGTGTCGCTCAAGAAAATCATAGGTGATAACCGAGATCCAACACCTCAAGCTATGACCACATTATCAGGAGGAATTAATTAATTATGTGATCTTCTTTCCTTGGCCAGGAACCATCTTGGGTTATACTTAGCATACCCCAATTAGGACACCCTAAAGTGCCCCTCTCCAATGCCCACCACTTGCCTTCACTTGGAATCACATAAAAATTACTTGAACACAATTTCCATATGTCTCCAATCCCCACCCCCACCACAGGTTTAAATAATTCTTTCCCTCGAGTGGTTGGTAACCAACACACCCGTTCATAACAATAATTTACAAAATTAATTACATCCACCCATAATGGGGTCCATAATATAAATTTTAATCCCTCCTTTAAAAGGAGTTCGAGAAACCTTTTTAACTCTTTTATTCCTCCCTATTTTAAAGGGGTTTCTATGTACATATCATCCCACCCTATTTTAAAGGGGTCTTCAAATATATATTTCTTTAGCATTCAATCTTTAATTATTTTCTTTCCAAATTAAATAATATTCAATCTTTTCCTTCGAGGAATTTTTTCACATAACATTTCTCCCCTCCTAAATCAATTGTTGACCTCAGTAGCTTTATCTTTCTCTGAAACATAAAAAAAACAAAAACCATTAGTCAAAACAAAGATGGATATTGTTCACAAATATATTCTTCTTTTTCCATGTCACACTATCCACATCACAAAAAGTCCATTTAATTTTTACTTCTTTTATTTCTCTATTCCTTAACTTTCTAGTTCTTTTTCCAATATTAATTCAAGTTCTATATTAAATTCACAATTAGGTTCTATAGATATATTTTTCCAATCAATAACATGAGTAGAATTATAAACATATTTATTTAATAAAATAACATGAAAAACATTATGTATCCTAGATAATTTAGGAGGAAGAGCTAGTTTGTAAGCAAGTTCTCCTACTCTTTCTAATACCTCAAAAGGACCACAAAATAAGGAGCTAATTTAGCATATTTACCAAGTTTTAGTGAACTACACTTAGGTTTAACTCTAAGGAAAACTTGATCACCAATTTCAAATTCTCTATATGATCATTTAGAATCATCCCAACTCTTATATCTATCTTGGGCAACTTTCATGTTTTGTCTTGCTTTATTTATAATTTCTTCCATTTCTTTTAAATTATCATTTTCATACCAAGTTCTTTGGACAGGATCGGACCAGGAAATAGGTGTGTTATAGTTCCTACCATATACAGCTTCAAAAGGTGACATTTTTATAGTGCTATGGTATCCTTGATTATATGAAAATTCAATCAAATGTATATAGTTTTCCCAATTTTCAGGTTTATCACTAGCATACATCCTTAACATATCTTCTAAAATTTGATTTACTCTTTTAGTTTGTCCATCAGTTTCAGGATGGTATGCAATACTAAAATTTAAACTTGTACCTAACTCATTGAATAATGATTTCCAAAAAGAAGAAGTAAATCTTGGGTCTCTATCTATTACCAATTCTTTTGGAAGACCATGCAAACGAAATATTTCTTTCAAAAATAAATGAGCTACATCAGATGCAAAAGTTTTAATTTTAGTTGGAAGGAAATGATCCATTTTAGTTAATCTATCAACCACAACAAAAACACTATCATGACCATTTCTAGTACGGGGTAACCGATGATGAAGTCCATACTCACATATTCCCATTTCCATTTAGGAATTCTGAGAGGTTGTAATTTACCCAGTTTACTACACTGCTTTCGACTTTTACTTTTTGACAAGTTAAACATTGTTGCACATAAGTTCTAATATCTTGTTTCATTTTAGGCCAAAAGTAATTATTTTTTATAGATAAATAATTTTTTTGAAATCCAGGATGACCAACAATAGGAATATCATGAGAATCTCTAAGGATTTGATTTTTTTAGTTCGGAAGGTTTGGTATACAAATTATATTCTTATAATATAATAATCCATTAGACCCAATTATATAGGAAGTATATCTATTGTTTAAATGTGTAGACACCCCAAAATCACTCACATATTCCCAATATTATCCCAGTGCATCTTGTTATTCACCCCTTTCATGATTGATTAATTAAATTGATTAATCATACACATTGCACCCTTTGGATTAATTAAATTAATCCTTAGTACCCCTTTAGTTAGTTAATTATCATTTATTAATTAAATGATTAATTAATTAATGTGCACATCCTAGTCAACTACCACTCATATTCTCAATCAACAACCACTTGGACTCCACTTCACCAGTCCAATCAAATCAAGTTCTAGAATCCTAGAAAGATGGGGGAAATTCAATTGTATGTACAACCACTTTTTCGATGTAACTTTTTCTAATTAAATCATTTGCTACCCCTAAATGTCATTGATTCTTCCCACAACCTGTTTGGTCCCCTCGACTGATATTTTTAGCATGTTCATTCAACCATGTTCAACCAACTTCCAATCAACCCAACCTCTATAAAACACATGATTACTATGTTACAAATCCTCTTAGATTCACAAAGACAATAACTCATTAAATTTTCTCTAACTTATGCTATTTTTGAAGCAATAATCCAAGTTAAATATTTTCATAGCATGGTCACAATACAATTTTGGAGGTCATTTCAAAGAGTACTCACAATTAGTTTCTAACAAGGTTACATAAGCTCCAAAGCTTCGCACAACCTTACTCGAGGTTGCATTGAAAATCTATAGGAAGGTTTGTAGTAGTTTTTATATATTCAATTTTCAATCATTTTTCATAGTCTTCATTTTGGCATGCTCGGTGGGACCCGCACCCATTTTATTTCATTTTTGTTTCATTTTTATTCATGTGTTTCATTTGTTTCCCAAGAAATTTCTTATTTGTGTGCAAATTTTTATAGGTTATTTGTAGGTGTTCGGAGAGGCAAAAAAACCATTTGATCTTAGTACATTTTTAGCTATTTTCATTATTTGTTTCATTGCGCTTAGTTTTATCTGTGTCAAATTTGGGGAGGGAATTCATTTCTAATTTATGAGGGGTTGATTTCTGGTTTTTTGTTAACAAAATATCATTTTCATGCTTCTTGTTTTCCTATAACAAAACATAAGACAATATATTAGATTTAAAAACTATGTTTTAAAATTCAGATTTCATTGATCAGAAACCTCATTCTCGCATGGGTGAAAGCCGATATTGGAAGCCACCAACAACTTCAAATGATGGAGGGATTAGGACCTCAGATGCGATATGGATCTACGGGCACAGAGAAGATAGATGTGTGATACAAAGAAGATAGATATGCAAAACCGAAACCTATGTGATTAGATAACAATATGTGGGGGTTGCCTGGACAGTCCCGGTTCCAAGAGGATATTAACTCCCTTGGAGGATGTCAACCCCCATGTCTAACAAGATAGCAATAAATGATGAACAATAGATATCATGCAGAAATAATGGAATACAAAATGAAAAGTAATTGAAATGACGAGGGGACTTAGCTTGTGCTCTAATATGGAGATGAACTGGGCATCAGGATGGCAAGATAATGAACAATGGAAAATATTTCTCCCACACTTCTCACCTTCTAACTTCTAACAATGGAAAAGGTTAGCCTTGACCTCAAACTTGCAGAATGGTCTTTCGTCTCTTTTTTTAGGTCTTTTCTCTCCTTCTCAGTCCTTTCAAAAGATGGGGAAAACCCATATTTATAACTTGGAGGTGAGGTTAGATTGGGGTTAACGAGTAACCAAGGTTTGATAAATTAACCCGAGGTTAAGAGACATGATGTGATCACATGGGGCCCACATTTTGACTTATTAGATGGAGTGGGGAGCATGATTGACATGGTAGGTGAGATAATAGATTCCATCTTTTGAATTTAAGAAAGGGGTGTTGGATGGGTATATTAATACCCATGAATTGAATAATTTGTGAGAGATGCCAAAAGTCAATTATTAAATGGGTTTATATGGATCCCATTTGATAATTAATTAAATTTGGGTGAGTAAATGGATGGGATTTATTTAAATTTAAGAAAAAGAAAAGTGAGAGTGAGATTTGAATGGATGTGAGATGACGTATGGGCACTATATAAAAATTGGTGTCTACATTTGTCCCTTTTTATTGAGTGGTTTGCGATAGTAAGCCACGAGACAAAAATAAAAAGGGTTGGATGAATTATGTGTTCGAGGGTGGATGAAGACATGACCAAAGGCAAGATGCCCTAAGCAAAAAAGGATCACAATGTTAATGAAAAATATGGATGTGACTCCAATATCACATCGGTAGAGGAAAATTGTGGTCTCAATGAAGACAATTGACAATGTTCTACGAGACCATTGAGTGGGTGAAGACCACTGCATTATGGATGTAAATTGTGATGACCAATGGGTCATAGGAAAACATAAAACTATGCACAACTGAGTGTGAAAGGTATGCGAAATCCTTTGTCTATGAGGAATCAAGCGAATATTCACGCATCTACAAAAGGGACGTGGATGAAAATAATGATGCCCCAGCACAGGACACAAGATGAACAAAAAGTGAGTTATATGCGTCGACAAGTATAAGGATGAAAATATGCCCCAACATAGGACATAAAGATAACATAATGGGAGATGGATGTTGAAATAAAATATCCCAGGGGGAACGAGTATGGCCACGAATGTGGTTATGAAGAACATATTGGATAAAATGGTGAGACAAAATACCCTAAAAGGGTTATAAATATGATGGTAATCGTGTTTCATAGGAAATATGCATAAGTGTTACCAAATTAGAAGGTGAAAAAGAAAAAGCAGCCCCGTTTCTTCAATAAGTAGGATAAGAAGTCAAGATACTTTTGCAAAAAAAAAAAAAGTACATGAAACATTTATTGAAGAGAACAAGATCAAATAGGTGATGGTTGTTATGGTATCCTCCAAGACAAAAATGTCGAAGGAATATGGGAAGAGATTCTTAGAAATGGATATGATGATGCCCCTGCGAGAGGACTGATGAAGATAAAAGATGTGATAGGGTTCTCAAAAAGAGAAGAGGTCAATGCTGCAGAGAGAAGAATGAGAATGGTAATGAAATGGATCGACAGTGGTACATAAATGGAGAAACATCAGAATTGATTGTGAATGCTAGGTGTGAGGGATGTGTTGAAGGATGTAATGAGAAAGAGAAAAGGGAATGGAAAGGAGGACTGGTTGATTATGAGAAGAGTAAGAAATATCGAATGTGAAGGAAACAAGGGTACATAATAGAGGTATGAAGATGGAGGAGGAGAAAAGAAGGAATGAAAGGGGAGGAAGAAGATAAAAAAGAAGGATTATAGATGAATGGGGAAATAATGAAGGTCAAGCAAGGAGAAGACAATAAAAGGACAAAGAGTAGAGGGTGAAATTATGAAAAAGGGAGAGAGTTATTTAAAATGAAATGCATGAAGGAGGATGAATCGACAAAGGTAGAGAAGTAATGGAAAATGAAAGAGATGATAGAGAAAAGAAAATTGAAGGAACCAGATCATAGTGAGGAAATCCAAGGCAAAGAATATGGAACTAACCACATGGAAATGCATGTGGATGGTGGGATGATAAAAATATGGGACAATGCTGAAGAGTTAGGTTATTGATGGGGAAGTAAGGAGAAAGTGCAAGGTAAAATGGGGAAGAAGATGATATAGAGGAAGTGAAATAAGACAAGGATTAGAAAAGAGGAGAAGAAAATAGAGAAAATTATGCAGAAGGAAGGAAACTAAGAATGGAGATATTCGATAAAGAGTGAGAAGCATAAGGAACGTAAAGAGAAGCTTGAGGGGAGGAATGACACGGATTGGAAAAGATGCAGAGATGCATGAGATGGGGATAAGTTGATGAAGAGAAAATAGAGAGAGGGTGCATGATGAAGAAAATGAAGAAATTATCAAGGAAGAATGAAAGATGGAGAGGTGGCGAGGAAAAAGAGAGGAAGGGATAGGAGAGGCAATGCCAATGAATGGATGTTAGGAGAAATCCACTGATAATGATCAGTAGGAAAGGATGGGCTAAAAGGTAAGACGAGACGAAAGTAAAAGAGGAATAAGAGGGGGAACACCAATGAAGGGACGTTAGGAGAATTCCCCTGATAATGATCAGAGGGCTCAAATGAAGGAAGGAATGAAGATAGAATGAGGAAGATCAAAGAGAAGGATCTAGGCTATGCATAATGGGGATGAGTGATTTTTAGGAGAAGTCCACCGATAATTATCAGCGTGAAACATAAAATGATGATGAAAGAATGTTAGGAGATGATCAATGACAATGAAGGGTAAGTATGGGGGTAGATATGTGGGAGAACTCTAGAATATGGAGTGGAAAGAGTAATTAAAGGAGGGATAATGATGTGTGTGAAGATGAAGGCGAGGAGAGGACATAGTGGATGAGAATGAATGAGAGAAAAATGAAGAAACAAAACATGAAATGAATGTGGAAGCAACGACCAAGTAATATTACCAAGTAAGGGATGATGGAGATGAACATGGTCAATTAGGAAGTGGTGTTTGTGAGAATGGAAGAGGAGGTGAGAGGATGTGATGATGGGGAATGACGAGAAAATGTAGATGGAGAGAATGTGGAGTGGTGGGTGAGTGCAGGATAACAAATCATACTTAAGAGGGAATCTTAAGTAAGATTGCCATACCGCAAGAGGATTTAAGTAAGATCACCAAACCGGAAGTGATGATATGGAAGGAAAAGGACAACATTGTGTTGGATACATGTGTGGAATGGTTAGTCGAGTGGACGAGCAAGATGAGAGGCGGGAGATGAAGATGAGGAAGATATGATGGGAGGTGGAAGGGTTAGATGGAAAACCATTCTTAAGAGGGACTCTTAAGTAATATTTTCATGCGACAGGATGGTTAAGTAGGATCGCCAAGCCAAAGAAAAGAAGAATGATGAAAAGATTGAGTAGTGTATACCAAAATGGAACAAGAGATGAAAGGAGGTGATATCAAGGTGATAACAAGGAAACAAAGGAGTGTGACATGAGTGGATGGAGGAACATATGCAATGTAGATGGAGAGTGTAAGGGAAATCCTTAATTAGGATGCCCACGTGGTGGGAGTGATTATGTAAGAGTGTCAAGTGAAAAATAAGGAGTGGAAAGACATTTGTGGTGATGATTGTCATCCGCTGAAAGAGGAAATGATGGAGAAGCTTCTACATCGGGAGGATCCAAGGAATAATGTATACCTTAACTAAGATTCTCTGGTTATATGGATGGTTAAGTAAGATTGTTAAACTAAAAGTGGAAGAGTGAAAGGAAACTCAAGAGGAAAGGCAAGTAGGATATCTTTCATGGTGCAAGGGGACAGAAAGGTGAGAAATATGGTGTGGAGATAAATGGTGATGAGTGGAAATGGGGAGCGAAGAGCAATGGATCAAAGACATTGTTGAACATGTTGGGAGATAAGAAGCTGTAGGATAACAAACTTTCCTTGAGAAGGATCCTCAAGTAGGATTCACAAACTGCAACGACAATCAAGTAGAATTCACAAACTGAAAAGTGTATTTGCGAGCACATTCATGGATATTATGGATAGATATAGAATTCATAGTGTGAAATTTGATGTGATTTTGATAAAAGATGATCTTGATGAAATGAATGAAACATAGTTGTAGCAAGGGCATACAAGGAAACTATGCTTCAAACTATATTAGAGATAAACAAGAAAGGTTACCACTCAAGGCATTGCACTTGTAGCCAATAGCAAGTGTTAACACATAACCAACGATAGTTAGTTATACCAAAAGACCATGAGGGAAAAATGGATGAAAGATACTCGTAATCCTAATGTTGACATGAAAAAGGGATTAGAGATGTAACTTGTACGTGGGAAGAGGGATCTCCAAAGGTGGTGTTCCTTAAGTTTATGCCCTAGATCTGGGAAAGGAAAGAACAATAGAAGAAAGTTGATCATTGCGGGAAGCTTTCGGAAAATGTTGAAAAAAGGAAGGCTAATCAATGCGGAAGCCTTATAAATGCCATAAAAAAGTAGCCATCCTTCGAGGGCATGGTCTACTATAAACATAATATGGATGGAAAGAATAATATGTATGATAGCCATCCTTCAAGGGATCAGTCTATTTATTTTGATTTTGATTTGTATGCTTTTGCTTTTAGTTTTTTTTTTTTTGCACGAAAAATTGTCCTTCAAGGATCAGTCTATTTTTATAACTTTGAGTTTCCTTTTGCATACATAAATTTTAGCTTTACATGGGGAGATCCGGGAATATAAAAATTGACCACTTAGGAGGAGATAATGAATGTACAAGAGACACCCCTGGACCCTTTACATGGCTGCAATAGGAGAATGAGAAGGTGATGGATGGGGTCATATCAAAGCAGTGAAGGCGGACCACATAATTCATATCATTATAATGAGAAATGGAAGGGGCTAAGGATGGAGGAATGATCTAAGGATATAACTAAGTGCTCATTGGTAGATATGCTAACAATGGACTGGTCACAAGTGGAATGCATTAAGAGGTTATGTCTCTGGTTTACCACCAAGAGAGGGAAGACATTAAGTTACAACATGATGAGATGATAGACAAATAGAAAATAAAACTATGTCCTTAAGGAAACAAAAATATGATCAAAAATGTGGTCTTGATGAAATATATGGTTCCTCAAAAGAGACACAAATATGGCCATCATGGTGGACTTCAGAAAAAGGTCCCTCAATGGAAGAACAAACATGGCCTCAAAGGAGGACTTCCATGAAATAGATGGTTCCCCAAAAGAGATACAAATATGGCCATAATGGTGGACTTCAGTAAAAAGGTCCCTCAATGGAAGGAAAAACATGGTCTCAAAGGAGGACTTCGATAAGCAAACTATAATAATAATGTTCCCTCAGGGAAGGATAAATGGCCACAATGGTGGACTTATAATGAGATGAGGATTTGGATAGAATTAGTTTAGATTGGATAAATGTGAAGAAGGTAAACAAAACAATGTCAATGAGTGAAGTCCCCTAGTAACAAGGGAGTTGTACATATGATATACTCAAGGGCAAGGGAAGGCTGTTTCCCCAATGAATTAAATGTGAAGGAGTTAAAGGATGTCGAAAGATTTTAGATGAGATTGTTTTAGATTTGGATGGGATAAATGGTTAGAGACCACAAGTGTGCTTGGCAAGATAAGCGGTATTGATGAACAATGGAGGACCTTCCTTAGGAGGAATGTCATGTGCAGGAGGGATATTAAGGGATGATGTGGATGGAGGAATCATGGGAGACCCGACAAATGGGATATGAATTGGATTCAATGTAGATGGAGAAGGAACTTTCCCTAAATGAGGAAATTTTCTTTCTCAATAAGGTTGTGGATGATCGTCCAAATTCCTTACAATGTTCGATGTCATGGCCCATGGTACGATGATAAGCGAACTGTAATTAGGATTGAACCATGATGGCCATGTACCATAGGGGTTAAAGGCTTTAATGTGAGGAAGTGTGATGGCGATATTCGAGTTAAATTTCAAAGGATATTTATGTAAGATCCCATTGAAGTGTCATGGGGAAGGTAACTATTGTGGGTTTTGATAGGATATCTCACTTGGAGTTAGGAGAAAAAGTGGATGTAGTTTGGATGGGTAAACTATATGTTTTGGGAGGCAAATCAAATTTGATCGAAGGATTGTATTGTTTGGATTCAAATTTAGGTGAGGATGTACATTGGATGGGTAGATTATACATCTTAGACGAAAAATCAAATTGGATTGAAGGATTAGATTCTTTGGCTATAAATTTATCATTGTGAGATGTTGTAGATGGAGCAATTGATCCTAAAATATATGTTGTGGCATTAGATTGTTGAGAAGAGGGAAAATCTGAATGTTTTCGAGGATGCGCAGGAGACTGTTAGGGATGTTTTCCTGAGCCTTAGATTTGACCTAAGAATATTTACTCCTAAAGCGGGGACGATAATAATCTCAACCATAGGATCGAGATAGTGGTGGTGTGGTTATTAATGGATTAAATGTTCTAAAACAAGATGAGGATGTTAATGAAGAGATAAGTGTTTGTATGATGTGATTAATGAGATCTATATGAGATGTGGATTGTTTAGGTTCGACATGGAAAGAGTTGAATTTTTAGAGGGAGAATGTAAACCATATTTATTTGATTTAGGTGGATGTGTTGGTTCAAGATGACTCAAAGGGCATCCTTTATAGGGTTTTAGATCGAGAGGGTATGGTTGGTGTGACAAAAGGATTAAGTAAAGAGTATTGGGAACAAAACGTGCATGATTTAATCAATAAAAAATTAAAACATTGCACGAGTAAAATAATAAAACCAAAGATATTGTATTTCATTCGGGACATCTTTATTCAATATTTGATATGCCTTTATACAAGTAGCTTGATCCTATTGATTAGGAGTCAAAGCTTATCATGTACAACTCACACACAATCCCACTTATCTCTCTAAGAGACTTATTCTAACTTCTAGATCTCTATGAGTTGTTACTAACAACTCATTTACACACATAATTAGATATTGTTCACACTAAAATATATATTTTTCCTAACAATCACCCCCTTAGTGTGAACATGGGGAAAACTTATCTTGAACTGTAACTTGTCACCTGATGCTGACTCATGACCTGGATGATTTTCAAAGTGGTTTATCATCAACCAATGAAATGGTTTTTCAAAGTGGTTTACCATAAACCAGAAAAGGGTGGTTTTCAAAGTGGTTTACCACAAACCAAGGAAGTGGTTTACCACAAACCAAGAAGATCATGATGTTTACAGTTTATTTTTAGCTCTCATCATATTCCCATTTTTAGGAGATTACATATAGGAAATTTATTACAAACGTGAACAAGAATAATCCACTGTTCATTATTACAGTAGAAAGCAAACACACAACTGAAAAAGAGGTCACCAATACACTTGAAGCAGTCTCTTTGTTGGTGACTAACAAGAGATGTTGATCAGCCTCCTCCTCCTTTGCCTCTTGCCTCCAATGCCTTCATTTAGAATAGGAAGTCATCTAAATTGTAGTTAGGGTCTTCTTTCACTTGTTCTTCTTCTTCATTTTCTGATTCCTCTTTGACCACTACATTTGCTTCATTTGTTTTTAGACTTCCATTGAGTAGATCTTTAGCTCGAATCTGTCAGTACAACATTGTATGTCATGTTTTCTTACAATAGAAGCATTCAGGTTCTTCTTTGTTTTTAGAGAAAGTTTTGTATCTCTTTTTAACAAACAATGCAGTTTCTTCTTTTACATCTTCTTTTGTTCTTTTCTCTTCACTTAGAAGTGCAGATATCATGTCTTCAAGTGATTGCATGGGAATCTCTCCGACAGTGAACACAACATTACTGTACTTAGGTGGAAGACTATTTAGAAGTATGGCTTTAGCATCTTCGTCTTCTATTACAACTTTTACTTCTGCAAGTTGCCTTATGAGTGATCTTAGTTCATTAATGTGGCTTGACATTATCACATTTTCATTCATCTTGAGTTTGAATAGTTTTAGTTTTAGTGAAAATTTGGCATTGACTACATTTGAGCCAAATGTTTTGCCGAGTAGTTCCCAAATTGTTTTTGAGGATTTTTCCAGATCCACATAGTGTAGCTCAGTATTTGATAGGGCAAGTCCTATTATTTCTTTTTCCTTATCATCCCTTGTCTACCACTCTCTTAGTTTTGCAACATATGTGGGTTTTGATTCATATCCTGATACAATCCTCCATAAATTCTTATGCATTAATTACATTTGGATTTTGAATTTCCAGGTGTGAAAGTTCAATCCATTGAATTTGTCTAGCATAATGTCCATTATACCTTAGAGCATCGGTTTCAACCGAAAATACGCTCTAATTACAAGGGTTTTCAGGGTGTCGGCTTTGACCAATAATGCACCCCCTCACTATGGACGTCATGTACAAGCAAAAGTGCATCCAAACAAAAGTGAGACAATTTTTTTAATTTTTATTTTTTATAAATTTGCCAAAAATGGAAAAATAATTTTTTTATCTAGCAACAAAAGAATAGGATCAATGCATAGAACTTGAAAAAATACACATTTAAAAAAATGATACCTCAATCCGAGTTATCAGCTGAAAGTTATCGTGCTTACAAGTTCTAAATTCAACTTCTTTCTGGACCCTTTCCAAAAATGGAAATCTTCCTTGTGTTTTTTCTTGTATGTCCATAAATGGAAATAAACAGAATATAGCTGAAACTAGATTCCCATACGATTTGTAGATTCACTCAGAAATTTGACACATCCAGGATGCCCAAACATTCTATGGGATTCACCCAAGAGAGACGCCGACACATCTAGACACCCAAACAACTACGGAGATTCACCTGAGAGAGACCTCGTCGAACTTAGATGATCTGTTTGTTTTGAAACTCAAACACAGACCAGATTTATTCCCAGCAATGGTGTCAGAAGATAATTACTTCCATATCAAAATACCTCACAAACTCCTACAGGAAATCATTGCAGTCTAACCTTGCTCTGATACCAAATCTAGAAAACGTGCATGATTTAATCAATAAAAAATAAAACATTACACATGAATGATTTAATCAATAAGTTAGATGGAGTTTTCAGTAATCAATTTGTCAAATACGAGCTATAGGATTCTCCCAAGGGGGTATAGGTGACCGCTGTTGGTGGAGGGATTCGTTGTTGAGGCCATGTCTTGGATATAGATGTAGATGAGGGTTTAATGACCACAGTGTTGGCTACACCCTTAATTTTGTTGTTATGTGTGAGTGGTTTAAGATGAACTTGCTCAATAGCACGGGTTTCTATTTTGCAAGCCATTGTGAAAGCTTCACAAAAGTTCGGGATGATTGGATTTGCAAAGTAGATGATATATATTTTACACATGAACATGAGACTAATTCGATGATTTCAGGTTTGTGGGAGAGTGAAGGACAGGTTGGTTTATGACACCATGCCATCATGCAAAAAAATCGGCGATAGAATCGTCTTCAAACCGCTCGGATGGTGTATAAGTCAATGATAGTAGTTTTACATGTGATATTAATTGAAAAGTGTTCTAAGAAAAACTGTGCAAGTTGAGTGAAGGAGAATATGGAATATTGTGGGAATTGTTGTACCAGTCCAATGCGGGACCAAACAAATACATGGGGAAAGTGCGAAGAAGTAGATCGTGATCATGCACAATAAAACAACATGTGTGTTTAAATGCGAGGAGATGTTGTTAAACTTCGTGAATGTGAAAAGTTTCTAATGAGGAGGGTAGGGTTTGATTGGAACCGACGGATGAATCGGTTCATTATAGATTTGTTCATAGGATAAATCATCCTTAGGTACCAAGGTAACGGTTTCTAAATTGGCCAATTGATTCATCAAAGTGTGAATAGGATCATTTGACATGATGTTAGGTTGAGATTGGATTGGTTGTGTGGTTTGAAAAGTATTTTGATAAGGCGAATGATATGTTTGTGGATGTGTGGGTGTTTGGGAATCATTTGATAAAGTGGTTGATAAACTTACGGGTGGGATGTTTGATAAGACGGTCGATAAAATTGTGGGTGTACAGGTGTGTGGGGAGCTGATTGGTAAGGACTAACATGTGTCATGGATTGAGATTGGTGAATAGGCTGAATTTTAACAATAGGAACATGATGTGTTCGTTGAAATTGGATAGGTTGTCATGGTGAATGATAAGTGGGGATATGGGTGTTAAGAGTTTGAGATGGTTAGAGCATACAATGGGCGGAATGTAAGTGTGAAGAGGTTGAGATGATTAGATATGCATATTAGTAACATATGAAATAGAATAGTCAAAATGAGATGCGGGTGGAATACAATCCACCAATTTAGGAGATTGGGAGGATTGAGAGATTGTTGGGGATTTTCGAAATAAAAATCATATATGGGGTTAGGAGGAGGCTCGAGTGTCTCTAGAGGAGTGGGAGATGATGATGTGGTTGGTCTAGGAAGACCGGATTGGTAAGCGTTATGAGGATTAGTTTTAGGATAGAGACAATCTTGGATGACATGATTTCTAGGAAGTGAGGTCATGGAGATTGGAGGTTGGGTAACTAAAGGCATGGTTTGGAGTTTATCATATTTTTGGGTTAGATCATTAAGAGAAGTAATGTCATTGGGTGGAGTAGATTGTTGCGTTGTTTTGATTTGAGAGAGAGTGACAATAGACATGAAATAGAGAAAATCTTGTTTATGTATTTTGTTGACAAACAAATCAAGCAACATATTTTTATCATCATGATTAATTACGAGATGTGAAAAAAGTAAAATGGATAATGAAGGTGCCTAAAGAACAAGTCTAAGGCTGGTTTTAGATAGTTTTGGCTAGGGAAATGTCTGAGACGGTTTCCTGTTGGGTGTTCAAGTCCCAATCAGTTAACTAGGTGAGAGGAGTATTTTGATGTGTTGATTTTGTTTGTGAAGTTTTAGGTTGTGTGTGATAATGTGGGATGTAGAAGGTTAAACCCCTTATTTAGGTTATATGACCAGAAGGATGCAAAAAAGGTTCTTTTTAAACCAAAAGAAATGTGACATTCAATGTAGACAATCACTCAAGAAAAGGAAATTGCAATGCAGAAGAGGGAAAATAGAGAAGAACGAGTAAAACCTAGAGAACACTTTTCCCTGTTATTTGATTACATGTGATGATGACATACTTGAAAGCACGAATCAGTGGCTTGGAATGCCCGGGTACCCTAAAATGGTACCATTTATATTTGTAGATGAGGTTGATGAAAGTGTTTTATGTGGTGTGTTTGATTTAAATATTGGTCTTTGACAACGTTATTATTATTTTTGGTCACAAGGTTGTAGATGTTACCCTGCAAAAAGAAAATAACTATAATTAGTTGATGTGATTAAGTTGATATAACTGTCGTAAATATTTTGTGTACAAAAAGTAATTTCATAAAAATAAAAAATAAAATAAAATAATCTAATGGATTAATAATGTTCACATTCAATTAGAGTAAAGAAAACTTATTGTGTATACAATAAAGTATGAAATAAACAAATAGATAAGCGATGAAATAAAATTATGAGAATATGTGATACAAAAATATTAAAATATAATGACAAAACATTAATCGTGTGCATTTGGTTTTGTTGTATTTCTTTATGTGCATTATAAAGAAGACTCATAATAAACAAAATAAACTATAAAATGATTGGATGTGGACTTTAAGAGGTAAAATAAAAAAGCGGTAGGGAGAGTAGACTTTTAGGATGGGAATATGGAATTTGAGAAGGCAAGACAAAAAGTGGTTGGGGAATGTGGACCGATATGAAAAAATGGGGCCTATTTGAATTGAAAAGATAAATGTGAAAGTGTCTAAAGTATATGACTTTAAAGAAGATGACAAACCAATAAATAAGAAAGTTTAACCCATATGTGATGATGATCGTAAGTGTTGACAATCAAAGGAAAAATCCCAGGTGAAAAGATAGCCACGTATAACTTAACTATGCTTGACGTTTACCATGTATGACATCATTGAAACGATGGAATTAATGAAAAATTAATGGAGGAAATAATTTGACATTGTAGACTATGTTTAGCGAGATGAAATACAGTTGGAGAAGAAGGGAGACGTGAAATGTGACTTGGTGGGTCAAACTGCACATGGACGTGGTTTTTCACATGTCCGATGACATAGTGAGAATTTCTTTAAAAATAAATAATAATAATAATTAGATATGGTTCTACAAACGATGTTTATAAGTGTGTTTAAAAGATTTGGAGACAACTAATGTGTTCTAGAGAATTGTGAGCCAAGTACGATACTATACAGTCGTTATACACAAAGCTTGCATAAATTTTAAACTACACTAGAAAAAGTTGAAAGGATTAAGTGGTGGAAGTTTGTGAATTGGCCACAATTGAGCAGGGTAAATCGATAACAGCTTGTATTATAAGAATTGTAAACCGATTGCAGGGTAAATCAATAATAATTATGCGTGAATTGAAATTGAGTTGGAAACAATCAAGACATGAGTTTGCGTGGATGAATGCAATACATATTATAGAGATGTGATTAGATCGAATGAATTATAGATTTATTTGATATGTGAACAAATTCATGACACCTATTTATCAGATTATAGATATATCTACTTTGGAATTTATAGTCACAAAAGAGTGAAGCCGTCAATGAATTTTGATGGTCATTAGAAAAGCTAACTTAGAATACCAGGTCTGTGTTGATCAATTGTAAATTATGTCCCACGCGTGAAACATGGCTTGGTGGGTTTGTTATGACTCTTCACATTTATGATGATGTAGTGAAAATTATAGAAAATATGGAAGAAATATATCATTGGGTATGGTGTTGCACGATATGTGTAAATGTGTTCAAAGAATTGGGAGCTAATTACTATAATTAGAATGGACAGTCACTTCTCATAGATCTTGCATGAATGGGAAACTGGATGGAAGCATTGAGGTACATGAACGTATCTCTATACATGTACGATGATGTAATGAGGATCACGAAAAATTTTAAATGAAGAATATATGATTGGTTATGCTTCCACGAGCGTGTTTATAGATGTATGCATGCACTATTACAAAACGTGGAGATGTATTCTACTGAGAATGGTAAACTAATCAATGTACAAAGAGACATGCATGGATTTACAATTGAACTCGGGAGTTAGAAGCATCACGCATCGAATATTGAGTCTGTGTGGATATTCACTTTCTTTGGGTGGGATGTGAGAAACCAAGGAGTGTGGAGATAAGGCTCGGAGAGCGGAGAGGATGTGTGAGTAGAGGGAAGGGTCTGTGTGGGAGACATGAATTGGGAAGTGCAAAGGATGGCTCGATGTAAGCCAAGTCGGAGGAAGCACATGAAAATTTTAGGTTGTGGAGCATGTTTTCATGTGAGAAAGTGTTGAAGACTATACACTAAGAGTACTATACACTTTCCACAATTGTCTCATTGGGGTTCGGGGCGTAGCCCCACAGCAGGGTTTTGAGGGCACAACACCCGAGAATTTTTTTGGCCTTAAAACGTGCTCGATATACTTTGGGAAATGTACTTTTCTCATATGGGCGGGATTTTTGACCCATAGGTTTATGGGATGGTTTTGGCCCATGGTTTTGATACCCACGGTTTTGTAAAACTACTTAAGCAGTTGTCTACTTATGTGGTTTTATGCATATGGTAGGGTTAATGTAACATTGCAGATGTGTTTTGAATTCGGTGTGAATTCTGTAGAGTTTTGTTGAGCATAGCTCCAAACAAATCTAGGTATTGTATTGAGACAAAGTGGTGGCTTGTAATAAAATTTGAGAAAGTGATTCTTGGTGGACGTAGCCCAAATTGAGTGAACCACATTAAATAATGTCTCTTTGTGTTTTGCTATTTTATTCTACACTTTTATTTGAGATTTGTAATATTTTCTCATATTAGTTTCTATTGTTGCGATTCTCATGAGGGATTATTCTCGCATATTTTATCCCTTATTTCCTAAAAATTAGTATCGAGCTTGGTGTGGTTTGCTGAAGTGTTAAATTGCAAGGAAATTTTTATCTTGAGTTAGAGATATGGCGAGATGATGGAATATCAAGGGTTGATAAATTCAATTGGCATAATTTCGAGTCTTTGGAAGATGCAGATGGAAGATTACCTTTATCAGAAGGATCTTTATATTCCGTTGTCTTAGAAGGTGAACAAACCCTCGAGAGTGATGGATGTGAAATGGGATTTATTGGATAGGAAGGCACTTGGGACAATCCAACTATGTCTTGCATCTTCGGTATTATTTAATGTTTCAAAGGAAAAGACTACAAAATAATTGATGGATGCATTAGGGAAGTTGTATGAAAAACCCTTTGCCTCTAATAAGATATTTTTAATGAAAAAGTTATTTAATATGAAGATGTCTAAGAATGGTCCAGTAGCAAATCATTTAAATAATTTTAATATGGTTGTAAATATGCTAGCTTCGTTTATAATAGAATTTGATGAAGAAGTTAGGGCTTTATTAGTTCTATGCTCTTTACCTGAGAGTTGGAATAGCCTGTAATGGCGGTAAGCAACTTAATTCCAGCTAACTCAAATTTGAAGTTTGAGGATGTTATAGGGGTGATTCTAAGGAGGAAATACAAAGAAAATCTCTAGCAAATCTTCTACTTCAGGGAATGCTTTGCAGTGGAAACTAGAGGGAGACAGAAGAATAGAGGAAGCCATGGAAAATTAAAGGATCGAGAAAGGTCAAAATCGAAATGCAAGATAGTATGTTGGCACTGTGGAAAGTATGGGCATACAAATAAACATTGTTGGGAACTTTGGGACAAGAAGAAACAACATGAAGAAAAAAGGAGGCAAATGTGGCAACGGGTAATGTATGTCAGGATGCTTTGATTCTTTCTTTGCACAATATTACTGAATCTTGGGTTTTAGATTCGGGGGCTTCTTTCCATGCTACTTCACATAGGAATTATTTTGTTGATTATGTTCAAGGAGATTATGGTCATGCTTTTCTTGGTGATGATGAGCCTTGTAGCATAGTTGGAAAAGGTTTTGTTCGGGTTAAGATGCAAAATGGGAATACTTGGTTATTAAAGGATGTCAGACATGTGCCTACATTAAGATGAAATTTGATATCGGCGGGGCAATTGGGAAGTGATGGTTGTCAGACCGTGATATTTACACAGACTCTCGAAAGGTTACCAAGGGTGATCTTGTGGTAGCAAGAGGTAAGAAGGTTGGAACCTTGTATTTCCACTTATAGCACTATTGTTTGTAATCTTGTGGCTTGAAGTAGATACAACATTGTGGCACTATATGCTCGGTCATATGAGCCATAAGGGAATGGAGATCATAAAGAAGGATTTTCCCGGATATACATAAACAAGTTTGGAGTTCTGTGAGCACCGTATATATGGAAAACATAAGCAAGTAAGGTTTCTCAAGGTTGGACCTACAAAGAAAGAGAGTAAGTTAGAGTTGGTGTATTCGATGTATGGGGGCCATCTCGTATCATCTCTTGGGGTTTAAGTTATTATGTTACTTTTATTGATGATGCAACAAGGAAATTTTGGGTTTATTGTATTAGAAACAAATCTGATGTATTTGACACTTTTTTAAATGGAAAGCCTTGGTAGAGAATGAAACAGGTCTTAAGCTAAAATGTCTCAAGTCAGATAATGGAGGGGAGTATTACAGCAATGAACTTGATTATTATTGTTCTAAGAATGGAATCTTCAGTAAAATATTGTTCCAGAATTCCGCAAAGAAAATGGGGTGTCAAAAAGGATGAACATAACAATAATGGAACGTGCTAGAGGATGAGGTTACATGCGGGGCTACATCTTTCTTTTTGGGAAGAAGTGGTGAGGACAACTGTGTAATTGATAAACATAGTACCCTCAAGTTCCTTGGATGGAGGCATACCGAGGAGCTTGGTATGGTAAGAAATTTGATTATTCATTTCTTAGAGTCTTTGGATGTGAGGTGTTTGTCCATATGTACAAGAATGATAGGACCAAGCTAGAGGATAAATCGGAAAAATGTACTTTCATTGGTTATGGTGGTGATGATTTTGGATATAAATATTGGAGTATTAAGGACAAGAAAATCATTCAATCTAGGGATGTGGTTTTTAGTGAGAAAGTCATGTATAAATAGCGATTCACAGGAAAACAGGAAGAATCCAAGAAAGAATATGCAACGGTAGAGGATCTTCCAGATGGGAAAGTGACACATGAATCATTTTAGGAACCTCCTCAACAGGAACCCCAAACTCCTATATTGATGAGGTCTTCTAGGGTAAGAAGAGAACCTAAAAATTTTTCTCCTTATCTTTATTATTTATTACTCACTGATAGTGGAGATCTAGATAGCTTTGATGAAGCAATACAGGTAGATGCCAGGAAGAAGTGGGAGCAAGCCATGAATGAGGAGCATTAGGCTCTCATGGAGAACCAAACATAGGATTTGGTGAAGCTACCCGACCGAAAAAGAGTATTACGAGAACAAGTGGGTGTTCGAGTCAAAGAGGAAGAAGGAGGCAAGAAAAGATACAAGGCCCGGTTGGTGGTCAAGGGGTTTACACAGAAAAAAGTATAGATTTTGATGAGATTTTTTCTCCTGTAGGAAAAATGACTTCTATTAGAACTGTTCTTGGAATAATTACAACAAAATACTTGCACTTAGAGCAAATTGATGTAAATACTACATTTCTCCATGGTGATTTGGAGGAGGATCTATATATGCAAAGAAGGCAGAGGGCTATGAGGTCAAAGGTAAAGAGGAGATGGTGTGCAAACTAAATAAGAGCTTGTATGGCTTAAAACAAGCTCCACGTCAATGGTATAAGAGATTTGATAGCTTCATGATGGAGCAAGGTTATATTAGATGTCATTCTGACCATTGCATGTATACAAAAAAATTTGAGGATGGTAGTTATATTATCATGTGTCTGTATGTGGATGACATGTTGGTTGCAGGTAAAAACATGCACGAAATAAATGTACTCAAGAAACAACTAAGTGAATCCTTTGCTATGAAGGATTTGAGGGCAGCCAAAAAAATCCTTGGTATGAGAATATCTCGGGATAGGAAGGAACGGAAGCTGAATTTATCTCAGGAAGAGTTCATTGAGAAGGTCTTGGAGAGGTTTAATATGTAGGATGCTAAACCATTTGGGACTCCTTTGGCAGTGCCATTTCAAGTTATTAAAGGAATGTGTCCGAAGATAGATTAGTAGAGAGATCAGATGTCTATGGTACCTTACTCATCATCGATTGGCAGACAGCTTGATGTATGCCATGGTGTGCACTGGCCCGATATTTCCCATGCAAAGGGGGAGTGGTGAATAGATTTATGAGTGATCTAGGTAGAGATCACCGCAGTGCAAGAAAGTGGATCCTTCGGTGTTTGAGAGGGACCATGGGGACAATTTTGTTCTATAGTGGATCATACACCACTTTGTGTGGTTATTTAGATTTAGATATGGCTGGAGATGTAGACAGCAGGAGGAGCATGATAGGTTATGTTTACACTGTAGGTGGGACATCAGCGAGTTGGATTTCATGACTACAGAAGTTGGTGGCTTTGTCAACCATAGAGGCTCAATATGTTATTGCCACAGAGGAAAGAAAATAAATGATTTGGTTACAACAATTGTTTGAGGAGTTACGGCATAAGTAGGAGGAAGGAAAGTTACATAGTGATAGTCAAAGTGCTATACACCTAGCTAAGAACTCTGCTTTCCACTCTAGGACAAAGCATATATAGTTAAGGTACCATTTCATTAGGAAAAATTTGGAGGAAGAGAAGTTGAAGCTAGAGAAGATTCATACCAGTTAGAATCCTACAAACATGATGACCAAGGTGGTCACAAGGGAAAAATTGAAGTTGTGTTCAGCTTTGGTTGGTCTTCATGGAAACTAGTGAAGGTTTGAGAAGCTTGTTCAGAGGAAAACTAGTCTCCAAGTGGGAGATTGTTAGGTTGTGGATCCTATTTTCATGTGAGAAAGTGTTGAATACTGTACACTAATAGTATTATACACTTTCCACAGTTGTCTCACTAGGGTTCGAGGTCCCAACACCCGAGAAAAAACTTTTGGCCTTAAAACGTGCCCAATATACCGAGAAACATACTTTTCTCATATGGGCGGGATTTTTGACCCATAGGTTTATGGGATGGTTTTGGCCCATGGTTTTGATACCCACGGTTTTGTAAAACTACTTAATCAGTTGTCTACTTATATGGTTTTGTGCATATGGTAGGGTTAATGTAACATTACAAATTGTGTTTTAAATTTAGGTGTGAATTCTGTAGAGTTCGTTGAGCATAGCTCCAAACAGATTTGGGTATTGTATTGAGAGATTGGTGGCTTGTAATTAAATATGAGCAAGTGATTCTTGGTGGACGTAGCCCAAATTGAGTGAACCACGTTAAATATTGTCTCTTTGTGTTGTGTTATTTTATTCTACACTTTTATTTTAGATCTGTAATATTTTCTGCATATTATTTTCTATTGTTGCGATTTTGTGAGGGATTATTCCACATATTTTATCCCTTATTTCCTAACAGACAGAGCGGGTTGGGATGTGAGGGGACCGAGTTGGAGATGGGGAGAAGGATATGACCGAGTTGAGTGGAGAGGGGTCAATCTGAGTAATGGGATAGGCGTAGCATGGGAAGTCGGGGAAAGGGCCGAGCTAGATCCATGTATGGTATGACATGGAGTGGCATTGGTTGAAGCGAGTTGGGAGTCGAGGTAGTCACCGTAATGAGTGGTGAGGGGAAAGAGAGACTCGAGTCATATTTGAGCCGTGTGTGAGATATGAGTTGGGAATAGATTGAGGGAGGTGGGAATAGGTCGAGTTAGGTCCATGGGAGGGAGATGCAAAGGTCGTCTGATTTTGAGAGTGGAGGAGGACTCGGTGGGAAGTGGGATGGAGCTCGGTCCAAAGTGATGGGAGCTCAAGGAGGTAAAAACCAAGGGAAGAGGAAAGAAGGGATGTTGAGTTGGGAAGGGATAGATGGGGTGTAGTGTAGGATGATAATAATATGTGTTTTTTTAATTATTGTTTTATTTTATTTTATTTTTAATTTTTTAATAGTAAAAATAAAAAAACTTATACCAATTATAAATAATTGGATAAAAACCCGTGGAAAACAAGAAAATCACGTACCTCAAAATCCACCTAAACGAATCACCATACCAAACCGCGAAGACAATATTAAAACCTTACAAACAGGTTAGCCTAAAACAATGAAATATTCACAAAATGTATCTAAATTGAGAAGAACTATGAAACCGGATAACCTTTATACTCACGAAACCTACACAAAACAAGTGAAGTAACAAAGAATGATCAAATCTAGGGTCTAGTCCCACCGGGCATGCCAAAATTTTGATCAGAAACCTCATTCTCACACGAGTGAAAGTTGATACTGGCCACCAAAGAAATTCAAATGATGGAGGGCTTAGGACCTCAAATGCAGATATGGATCTACAAAGCGCAGTGAAGACAAATGTGTGATACAAAGAAGATAGATCTACAAAACTGAAACATATGTGATTAGATAACAATATGTGGGGGTTTCCTGGATAGTCCCCAATTCCAAAAGGATATTAACTCCCTTGGAGGATGTCAACCCCTGTGTCTAACAAGATAGCAATAAATGATGAACAGTAGATATCATGCATAAATAATGGAATACAAAATGACAAGTAACTGAAATGACAAGGGGACTTAGCTTTTGCTCGATATGGAGATGAACTACGATCGGGATGGTAGGATAATGAAAAATGGCAAAGATTTCTCCCACACTTCTCACCTTCTAACATCTAACAATGGTAATGGTTAGCCTTGACCTCAAACTTGTAGAATGGTCTTCCGTCTCTTTTTTAGGTCTTTTCTATCCTTCCCAAATCCTTTCAAAAGATGGGGAAAACCCATATTTATAACTTGGAGGTGAGGTTAGATTGGGGTTAACGAGTAACCGAGGTTTGATAAATTAACCCAGTTAAGAGACATGATGTGATCATGTGGGGTCCACGGTTTGACTTATTAGATGGAATGGGTAACATGATTGACATGGTAGGTGAGATAATAGATTTCATCTTGTTAGTTTAAGAAAGGGGTGCCGCATGGGTATATTAATACCCATGAATTGAATAATTTGTGAGAGATACCAAACCTCAATTATTAAATGGGTTTATATGGAGCCCATTTGATAATTAATTAAATTTGAATGAGTAAATAGATGGGATTTATTTGAATTTAAGAAAAAGAAAAGCGAGAGTGAGATTTGAATGGATGTGATATTACTGAGGGGCACTATACTAAAAATTGGCATCTACAATTTCATCAAAAAAACAAATAGTAAAAAAATCATCAAAGAAAATTGTTAGTTAAAACCCTAGTTTTAACTAACCTCCTCCCTTTTTACCCCCAAATCCACCCGTAGTTTGGTAAGTTGCTTCGCCAAGTTTTTCCCCTATCCCTAACCCCTTCCTACTGACAGATATGGGCCGAGTGATTTGGCTCAATGAACCATCCCCCCATCATCCCGCCCCCGTGTTCCCTACACTACCTAATCAAGCTCCCTAGAGAGATCTTAACCCACCGACACCCAAAATCCTAACTACCTTTCTCCCCGTGGACTTGACCCCTGTTTACCCCCACCGAGCATGACCCCGCATCATCCCTACTCGTAGCCCCTAAACCTAATCTAACTCCATCCCTATAACCCCGGATGTAACACTCGCCACCCAAGCTACATCATGCGATCCCCGAACCCCGCACCATTTTGAATCCCCGCAGATAAATCCATGAGCCACAACGCAAAACCACCCTACACGGTTAACCCGACACTACTAACCTACACACCATTCCTTCACTATTTCCCGCCGCCAAAATCACAAAACGTCAAGTCAACGACCAAACAACCTAGATAAAAATTCATGTTATAATAAACCCACGTAAAAACCTAGGTTTAAATTAGGTTTTCTTCCCTTAGTTTTAAACATACAAGATTTTTTTCATCTAATTTAATTAGATTTTTTTAAATTAATTCCGTTAGTGTTTTCTCTTAAAGGGTTTACTTAGCTTTTTTATGTTAATTAGAATTTTTTAATTAATTCATTAGTTAATTAATTTAGTTACTATTTTATTTTTGGCTTACTTAGCTTCTAATTAGTTAAAAAAATTGTTAATCAATTAGAGTCATTAATTGTGTTAATTATTTTAAACGTTAGGCCCTTTTTTAATTATTATTTTCCTCAATTTTACTAACATAAGCTAATTGTCAAATTTGGTCGTGCAGGGTCCCCTGGATGATTTTGGTTGATTTTACTTCGTTGTTTAGAAACATTTTCTCAACTTAAAGTCAGTTTCAACCTCTTTTATTTCACTTTCTCCTCAATTTGTGTCATTGGACTAATTGTGACACTTGACCGTAAAGGATTATTGGGCTTTTATGCCTAATTTTTTTCAATTTTCTAGCCCTTTTGTCATTGTTTCATCATTATTGTATATTAATGTAGACACCCATAGTCCGATCAAAGCAATATTAGTCCTAACATTGACCGGCTATTCTATTCCCTAAAAATTAACGACACTTTGTCAATTAGACTTATTTTCCCTTCAAAACCTCTTAATTAATCAATACATGTTGATTAAGCCTTTGTAGAGCTTGCAGCTGATTAATAGATCTTATCATTAGCTAACTCCCACTTCCAATGCTTCTGAAATATATCCAAACCCCCTCCCGATGCTCCCAAAAAGCTTCCTAAGCCTATTTGGGACCCCTAATTAATCCTAAGAGATTAATTAGTCTCTAAAC
Source organism: Taxus wallichiana var. yunnanensis (assembly GCA_018340775.1). NCBI lineage: Eukaryota > Viridiplantae > Streptophyta > Pinopsida > Cupressales > Taxaceae > Taxus > Taxus wallichiana. The sequence continues at coordinate 705,686,866 of CM031242.1, read as the reverse complement.
CTATTCAAATATTTCTTTGACTTGCTAAAAGTTATTTTTGGACTTGCCTTTTGTCCCACATGCACCCAAATCATTCCATTCTTGGAAATAGAAACCTATAAATAAAAACATACCCCTCCCCTTTTTACTAAGAACACTCCTCCATTTTTAGACTAGCTTATGCCATCTTTAGATTTAGTAGTTTTCATTGTCATTTGAGCTATCTTTTCTTTAACCATTTGCATTTCTAAACATCAAGCTTGAGTAAATGGGATGAACCATTGGCCTTGAAGCCATTAATGGTGAGATCTCACTCTCAAACCCTTGATTATCAAACAAGCATAACTGATTGCTAGGAGCTTTAATAGGTTCATCTTTCATAGCTTTCATGGAGTAGAGAAATATCTAGATATGTTAGGGTTTGAATGTTTATTTCAAGTTTATATATGTATGCAAAGAAATAGTTTCTTGCTTAGCTCTAATATGATGGTTCATTGTTGAAGTTTGGAAAATCTTTGAAGCTTTCTTGAGTGTTCTAGGCTTCATCCCATAGCTACACCAACTTAGACATGAATACATATGGCACACCCGTGGGAATTTCCCCATAGTCCATTAGAAGATGTTTAAATTTTACCATTTACATTCTTTTCCTAACCATATTTATGCTTTTTTAGGGAAAACTAGTTTTGTCCATGAATTTGGTAAAATTATATGTCTTAAATCTCCCTTTAGAATAGGTGTTTAATGGGTTGGGGTTAGAAAAGTAGTTAAAGGAATAATTTAGGAACTGTTTGTAGTTTTAGATTTCAGGATTTTGTCTTTTTTGGTGGTTTTTCAGGGCCACGCGTACACGTAAGAAATGACATGTACCTATTGGAAGGCCCACGTATACGTAAAAAGGGTGCATACATACAAGTTGTGTTCTTTACCGACTAATTGAACTAGATCTATGTACTTATCCAAACCCACGCGCACATGCTGAAAATCCCGCGTACACATCATTCTAGATGTAAAGGAAAAAATCCAACTTATGTGTTATTTGGCATTTTACAGGACACGCACACATCTTGTGTGGTGTGTGCACACTAAAAATCCTACGCACACATCATTTTGGACATGCAGCATAAATACCCTATCATTTACCTGCAGACCCACGTACATACCCCGAAGGGTACGCACATACCTAAATCCACTTGCACATGCCGTAAAAGGGTGCACAAACATTCTTTGTCAAAATTTGACTTTTGTTTCAGGTTGCATGATTTGATATTCTGAGTTTTTCCGACATTCTTGTAGGTTTTTATAGTGGTTTGTAGGTTCTTGTTGATTATTCATTTTATACTAACTTGATTTGAGGTGTTTTCACTTGTTTTCTTTCTCATACTTTCCAAAACACTTAAATTAAGTTTCTAAATGGGAAAGAACTTCAAATTTTCCTAAAAATAATTTTACTTCTTGCAATTTGATTAAGTATTTTCCATTTTACAAGTCTAGTGAGGTTTCGTGTTGTGTATGCTCTTTCCTTACGTCTTAGGACGATCTTGGAAATTAGAAACAACGTGTTATCTCCTTTATATGATGTTTTGACAACTTGGAAAATTACTAATCATTGTGTGTAGGACCGAAATCCACTTGCGAAAGAATTGGAATCAAAACAATACTAACGTGTTTGATATAGGTTTCCAAACAAGGTGTGTGAAAAACCACACTAAGTCTAAAAATATAAAAACACACCACATTCAACACATTGTATATGCAGGTTTAGAAAAGGGTACGTCCTTATCCGCTCAACTAGAACGTAACCCTTTTGGCATAATGCCTTAAGCTATAACAATGGGGGTGGTTCTAGGAACCCTAAAGTAGTCCACCGTTGAGTAACCTCATGGACAAAACGGGAAGTGCCTCACTTTACCCACTTGACTAGTATTATATTTTGAGTTAGCACCAAAACATTCTCCATTGTGACCCCAGTGAAATATATGCATGAACGCATTCATTTCTCACCATATTTGAAGGGGGTAAAGTAAATTCGAGATACTCCAAGATTAGTCATTGTGACTTTCTTAGTAAATTGAGCTCACAGAGGGTGTTTGTGGTACCTAGTTGAGTGAACTACCTAAGGAGCCATTTCTTCAAGAGGTCAACTTATGCTAGTCTAAGTTATTGAGTCAAGAGCCATCACGAAACACTAACTTCTTTAGATTCAAACCTTGTTAGACAAACAAGGGAATAGTCCCTCAAATTTAGTGTCTAGTAATATTAATCATGAAGCTCACAACGTATCACTTTTTCTTAGTTCTTCACTTGCCATATGGTAAGGTAAAACTTTGCCAAAGTTGTACTAGCTTGTTTTACCATCACTTGGTCTATTCCTTTGCATTCTTATTTCCCATTTGGGACAAGAGAAGACATGTTTCACGAGTGTTATCAATAGATTGTGTTCATCACTTTTTTATCCGTTTACACTCATCCATGTTTACAAATGAGTTGTTAAATATCTAATGGGATCAAATGATGAATTAGTCCTAACTATGATGATGATCTTGAAATCAAGATCAAGTGGCTATCAATAAGTCACTTTAAATCTCATCAGGAAACTAGGCCACAGAGAATCAAACTTAGATCTTAATACCATCACCATCACAGCATATGATAATGAGGAATGTGAGACATCCGGTATCATAATGATACCCATAGAGATAAAGCCTACTTATCATGATACAAAGTTTTAGGTTTTTATTTAGACCTCCCATATAACATGCTCTTAGGATGCCCATGGATTCATGCCATGAAGGTTGTTCCTTCGACTTATCATCAATGTATCAAGTTTCCTCATGAAGGATAGACAATCACCATTCTGGATGACCCTGAACCATTTACACATTATAGAGTGTTGTATAGTTTCTCACGTGTAGCATATGAGTTCCCTTCTGTAGATATTGTGGTTCCACTACAAATGGAGGCTATGAAAGATCATGTAGATCTAGATACATTGACACCATGTAATCATAATTTTCCTATGTTGGTTAATCCATTTTCTACATGGGAAGTAACATTTGGGAAATACGGACCAATGATCAATTCAATCTTGAATAATCCCTATTAATATCTGATCTTTCAGTATCACCTAAGACATGTGGCAAACCATATTTCCAATCCAAAAGCACTCAAGCTAGTTTCCTTGAGCCCCTTGAAAGGTTTACTCCTAGTGGTCTCTTGTCAGATGAGAAGATGCTAGATACACCTACCAGTTGGGTACCCAAAGGAACTATGGCTTCATGTCACCAAGCTCCACATTTTATCAAAGCACATTGCATGATGCAAGTCATGGGATATCGGGAGCTGGATGTGGCCCCGATGCACAAGGTAGATTGGAACCTATCCCACTTCCCCCATGGAATTATAATAAGCATGGCCTTGGCACATAGCCTCATAGCGATCTACTTGCAAAAATAAATGACACTTATTTTGAACGTGAAGATGAATTCTCTAACTCAAACAATGATGCGAGTCCTAGTATAGCTCATACGAAGATCTTTCCTCTACTAACCTATTTCTCAATTCTTCTATCCTTAAATCTCTTTGAAAAAATCCCCAAGCCAATTCCCAAGTTACCCTAGTATATCCTGACCTAATTGATTGGGATCAACAACTTCATGTGTCGATCGATCTCTTTGAAAATGATGAGGTAATTGAAGAGTTCATAGGAATCAGGGATATCATTCCAATAGGTGATCACAAAAAGGGTTTATCCATTGATCTAGATGCAAGTGCATATTTTGGAGAAGAGGCGAAATGTGTGGTCAAATGAATATCAACAAACTCGAGGGAAAAAATACTACTAAGAATCCTTGGCAAAAGAAATAGACCAAAACACATAGTGAAACCCTCTTTGAGGCACTTGTGGAAAAACAGTTGGGAAAATCAATGAGCAAAGTAGTGGACCCACTTGAAGGTGATAATCTCTTTGAATCACCTATAGAAGTGGATCTCGAATCTTCCTCCTGATCCTACATGGATGGAGGATGCATCAAAAATGTTGGTTGAAGAGACAATCAATGTTAACATCAGGACAAAATAAGAGCCTAAAATGATAAATTTGGGAGCTTCACTCTCAATACAAGAACATAAGACCCTCGTAGCCCTATTACGAGAGTATACAGATATATTTGCATGGTCATATGCAGATATGCCAGTTTGGACCCAGCATTGGTTGTACACAACCTTGTTGTACACCCAAATGCCAAACCTATCAAACAAAAAATGAGAAAGATGCATCCACAAATTGCATTACTTGTCAAAGAGGAACTGGAAAGACTATTAGCAATAGGTTTCATCAAACCTATTGACTATTCGGATTAGATATCTAACGTAGTCCTAGTTTAAAAGAAACCAGTTGGTATCATAATATGCACCGACTTCGAGACATCAACAAAGCATGTCCTAAAGATGAATTCCCCTTGCCTAACATCAACATGATTATCGATTTGACTGTTGGTTATGAGATGCTATCTTTAATGGATGGCTTCTCAGGTTATAACCAAATCAAGATCACAGAGGAATATCAACACAAGACTGCTTTCATTACCCCTTAGGGGACATTTTTCTATCAAGTTATGGCTTTCGGACTCAAGAATTATGAGGCAACATATCAGCAATGAGCCATGACTGTTATTTTCCATGATATGATGAATGATATCATGGAAGATTATGTAGATGATATATTAGCAAAATCAAAAACTAGAGAAGAGCATCCTGAAGTGTTGAGACATATTTTTCAACGTCTTTGAGATTATAAGGTTTAGTTGAATCCCAAGAAGTGTGTATTTGGCGTATAATCAGGAAAATTACTTGGGTTTCATTGTCTCACAAAGAGGGATTAAAGTGAATATTGCTAATGTTATAGCTATAACAAATATGCCTCCACCCATGAACCTTAAGCATATAAGAAGTCTACAAGGAAATTCAGAAATCCGTTAATTTATATCACACTTGTGGATAAATTTTATCCTTTACGCATTTATTAAAGAAATATGTTACATTTACATGGGGAGCATATTTCCAAAAGGCCTTTGCATTACTCAAGCAATATCTAGCAAGTCCACCAGTTCTAATGCCTCTGACCCTAGGCAAACCCTTACTACTCTATATTTCAGCTACTCAATTTGATATTAGTGCACTTGTTTTCCCAATATGACCTAAGCCATAAAGAACGAGTGGTTTATTACTTAAGTTGTACCCTCATTTCCTATGAGTTAAATTACCCTCAGATTGAGAAATCTTGCCTAGTTGTGGTGTTCACCTTTCAGAAATTACACCACTATCTCCTAAACAATAAAACCAAGCTAATATCCAAGGTTGACCCTTTAAAATACCTCTTATCTAAAACTTCCCTAACAAGATAGATGGCTAATTAGATAATCCTCCTTAGTGAATTTGACATTGATTTTGTAAATGATAAATCCCTTTAAGGGTAGGTGCTCACAGATCAACTGGATGAAGCTCCTTACCAAGAATGGAACCATTGTGTTTGGATCTACCAGACGCATCCATGATGTACATAGAAGAATCTATTATGTGGCAAGTCCACTTTGATGGATCATTCACCTATCATGGTTTAGGAGCAAGAGTGATACTTATCACCCCTATTAGAGAGATAATCCCATAGGCCTTCCGTCTAGGATTCCCCTACACAAATAACATTGTGGAATATGAGGCACTCATCGTTGGGTTGAATTTGGCCATCTAATGGAATATCAGATATTTACTAGTCATTGGTGATTCACAACTGATTATCAAACAGGTCAATGACGAATACAAGGTCAAAGATGAGAATCTCATCCCCTATAAGAAGTTGGTTGAAACTCTGAAAGAGTATTTTTCCAAATCACTTTTGAACAAAGACCAAGATCTCACAATAAATCAACAAATGTGATAGATACAATTGGATCCCTACTACGCATTCCACCACAGAAAACAAAATTCCATTCTTTGTTGAACATCTGCAAATGCTTGTGTATGACATGTCAAAATCATGTTTGGCATGTGAAGTTGTTGGTCATTTTTCCCCTAGTACAATCCCATTTATAATTATTTGTAGGATGGCACCCTTCCCCCTGATATCACCCAAATAAAAAAGACCCTTATCTACCATATATCCCATTATACCCTCCTAAGATGCACCCTCTATCGTCATGGCTATGATGGGAATCTACTTCGTTGTCTGGATTTGACTGAGTCAATCCAAGTGCTTAAGAAGTGCACGGGGAGTATGTGGAGCACACGCGGAATGGATCTTGCAAAGAAGATATTGAGAGTGGGTTATTATTGGCCCACCATGGAAATAGACTGTTGCAATCATGTCAAGAAATGTGAACTCTACCAAAAATATGGCAACTTGATACATGCACCAACACAAGATTTGCAGCCCATCACAACACCTTGGTTGTTTTCCAAATGGGGACTTGATCTCATAGGGAAGCTCACTCCAACTTCCTCATATGGCCACACCCATATCATTACCACCACCGAATACTTCACCAAATGGGTAGAGGTTGTACCTCTAACTTATGTAACCGGTACAAATTTCAAAGTTTATCATGAATCATCTCATTTACCATTATGGCATCCCCTCCGCCATTATTACAGACAATGAAAAATCCTTCAAAAAAAAAGATGGTTAAAGCATTATGCCAACACTTCCAAATCCAGATCAAATGGTCTACTCCTATTACCCTCAAGGTAATGGACAAGTAGAGGCCAAAAATAAAACCCTTGTTTGAATCATGGAGAAAATGGTTAGCAAAACAGGTCGTAATTGGCACCTCCAGATTCATCCTGCCCTCTGGGCCTATTGAACCTCCATTCACACTCCTACTTGTGCTACTCCATAGTCACTAGTCTATGACACTGAGGCCATTATACCCCTGGAAATTTATCTTCCCTCCCTAAGAATATCTCTCTGAGATTATCTAGACAAGGACCGCACCTAAATTACCTCAATTCACCCCCGCCTTCATGACCTAAACTCAATCATGACTAAGTGACCTAAACTCAACCATACCTAACTGACCTAGACTCAGCCATGCCTAAAACCTACCAACCCATCCCACTACCTCATCATATTATTCCCTAGCTTATGGGAGAACTACATTGGCTTGAGGCCCCTTTTCATCGTGGGCTATGTAGGCAACACTCCGAGGGCATGGGGCCCTTAGAGGTTAGCTCGGCCACTCTTTACCCTAACCAATGTTTCCCCATTTTTCTATTCACACTCTACCTTAGTTAGTTTCCATCTTATATACTACTTGGAAATTAAACAAACATACACGTATATAAACATGTCTACCTACCTATTTCTTACATCATCATATCATACATTAATCATTTCACATTTCCATAATATCAAATATTACCAAAATAAACACCATAACATACAAATTCATCATCATTTATTTTTCCATGTTACCAATAACTTGGAAATTAAATCAAAACCAAAAACATGACTCCATCATGCCTAACTTACCTGATTCCACCATGCCTATACTAGACTCCATCATGCCTAAATGACCTAAACTCAACCATGCCTAACTGACCTAGACTCAATCATGCCTAAACCACCTAGACTCTATCATGCCTACATGACCTCGACTCAATCATGCCTAATTCACCTAGTTTCCATCACATACAAATAACAATAGAAATTAAAACATAGATACCTTATCCATCCAATAACTCTCATCATCAATATAAATGAGCAAGTCTAGTGTATCAATACATATGTACACAAATACAAATAAATACAAGTATCTCAATCACTCAGATACATCCTTGCTATCTTCGGCACGTAGGCCGATATAAAACTCAAAATATCAAAAATCTCATGTACAGCCTCACTATCATTGGCACATAGGCCGGTATATATCAAAAATCAATACTCTAATCATATCCGGTGACTAATCATCACCCCACCTGATATCCATACATGTCTCATCTGTCTCCTCCTCTCCTCCAACCTCGACGCCTTCCCAATATCTCTCCACCCAACATGGGTCTCGGTCTAATCTATGCCTGACCCTCACCTGGGAATGGCCTCTGTGAACTTGTAGCCTCACCCTGACCCTATCTCTGGGCTCGCCGGCCCCCTATGCTCTCAGCACTATGAGTGTGGGATCTAGTCCTCTCACTTGTTGGCTACTATTCCCTGTACTCCACATGGGACGAGATATCTATCCCGACAGTCATTAGGTGATCATGATAGTACCGAGCCTCATTCAGGGTATCCCTGAATCTCACCATAAGCACCATATGTGTTGGTGCCATAGGTCTCACAACAACCTATGAGGTCTCGCTCTGCTAACACTAGCCTCACTCCCTATCCCACTGCTTCTGTAGTATGGGACTTGGTCCCTAAGCCTATGGAGGTGCATGCACCGCAAACTTGAGCTCATGTAATGGCCATATGGCCTGTAACCCTACTATATGTTCATGTAAGGTGACCACCGTCCTCCATCTCCATCTCCACCCTACGCCGGAACTCCGTCCCTATGCTACTTTGGGCTCGTAGGGTCACCACCTAAGCCTCGTAAAAGGGAAAATGTGCCTAACGTGCCTCTCGACTCAGTAAGTTTTCCATGTAAAACTATAATTTGTGGTTGAGGGGTAAAGAACTTGACTTTGTAAAGCATCTCTTTATATTGTCACAATAGCTAGATCAGGCTGCCTCTGGTCTTGCGGTGCCACCATCATTGTTGTGCCACCCACCACTTCCTGTAACCATCGGTGACTCCAACATCATCAATCTGCCTATTCACTTGTTACTCATCATGTCCCGTCAACACAATAAAATGTGGTGGAGACATGGGTATCTCCATGTCATCTCTCCGTACTGTGGAAAAGTTGAAGGCACATCCTATGGTATCCCAAACAGCTTGTCTCATCTTGTCTACAGGAATCATCTCATGCTTTCCGACACTTGTCTTTGATTCACCTCATTAGATGAATCTCATCTAACTCCTCCATCATACCCATGTACGAGGGATAGCCAATGTAGGGTCTCCACACAATATCGACCCCTAAAATCCCCTCCAATAACCATCTGTAATATAAAACATCATGTGTGGCCCTAGCCACTGCTTCCCACCAACTGGTACCCACCATCTGTATCCAACTCTAACCTAGCCACCCCGAACCAATCACGTTGGGATAAACCAACTATCCGCACACATACAATATGCTCGTATGCTCAACAATGTAATAGAAAGGTGATGATTCGTTGTATTCTCCAATCATTTAACTAACAGGATATTCTCATTAGTGTCATTATAAACTAGGGTTGTGTCTCTAGGTCAGTATGTAATGCATATTTATGTAACCGCTTTTCTGTTGGGTCTTCTCGTTTGGGGTTGTTGTGAGATCTTTCTAAGTTGGTTACTAAGCTACGGAAACTCAATGTAAATCTACGGAATTAAGTTATTGTGATGAAATCTATGGAAACAGAGGAAATCTCAACATCTCTAGATCCTCAAAATGATGCTCACTTATATTAATTCAAATAATTTCTATGACATATCCAAGATATGAAAAATAAAGTGCTAAAAACAACAGCTATATATTACAGTATTATATCCCAAAATAATAGCTAAAATTGTGTTCTTAAGAAGGTGTCTTTATATAGACACAAGCGATTCTAGAATATGCCATAATAGTCGGCACTAACGTCCCCACTAATCAACATTAATCAAGACTCATAAATTCCTATAGGAATGCTAGAAACAAGTCCCATACTTATAGGTCGATAGGTGGAAAAAGTCTTCTGCTTCCGCATTCCACTCCAAACTCAGACTTTTTAATTACATTGGCAATAAATGTTCATTATTTCCATACACACATCATCACATTTCCCTCACAAAGGTAGTTAACAAGAATTTATATGGTAATCAGGTTGTATGAACAAAAGCAAGGAAAATGCATTAAAATCACTAAGATATAACTATACAAAGCATCCCCATGTATTAGAAAATCATATCTAAATGAAAATTTATTAACCATAAGAATGATATAAATGAGCCAAATAATGCACTCGTCATTTCCCCCGCACTTTACATATTGCATGTCCCAATGAAACTTATCTATGCCCTTCCCCATAAACAAGCTGTTGGGCCATGTCATACTCTTCAAAATGGTTAGCATATTGCTTCTTGGTATGTTTACATCCTTGAGTTTTGGAAGTTACTTTGACTCAAGTTGTGAAACTCTCATTTGATTTTACAACATTGTTTTACCAGGTGGTAGTAGGACTCAAGAGGAGAGGTGGTCACACCTGAAGTCCTACCCATTCATCACTGTACTACTTGCTATTTTTTTCTAACAAATGCCTTATGATTGTGATGAGGGCATCACCTCGTCGCATACTCCAACTCAAATTCTGAGGTGAAATAACCTCCCTTCACTTTAATGGTAAGCTCAAAGTGTCCCATATCCTATCACAGGCTTGCCTTGCTGCCCCAAAGTGTTGTTGACTATAGGTTTCAAAGTCCTCCACACATTTTAGTAATATCTTTGAAGTATTCTCTCCAATACCAGCTTGGTAGTAAAGAGATCTAAAGTTTTTCCGCATAGCCACATCATTGTGATGTGTAGGCCGAATATAGAATCCTATTGTTTGAGTTGTGTGATTAAAGATATCCATTTTTTCACCCCACATGATCTGATTTTGAAGTAAGGACTGAAAGGATTTTAATTGAAAATCCCCCACAAACAAGTTAATGAAGAAGTCAGGGACATTGGGAACTAACATATTATGGAGGTAGAACTCACAAAGCAAGTTTTGAATTTCGAGGGTACTGGATTTGTAAATAGATAAGAAAACATTACCATCAAGGGCTTTGTAAGGTGCCTAAAAACACAACTGCAATAACTGCCAAGAGTAAAATTCTTCCTGAAAAAACATGTTGTAAATTGAAGATGGTTTCCTACAAGATAGGAGCTTACAAGCTAAAGGACAAACAGAGTCCAAAAGAGACTACAATTTTTTTCATCTTGGATGATTTCCATTTCCCCCTTTAATTTCTTATTTTCCTTCTTTAATTCTAAATTCTAAAGAGATAATTGGTGGACATCATTCAAAATGCTAAGACCTCTATCTCTACCACTTTAGGATGCTAACTTCTATTTGTAAAGTTGTGATTTCTCTAACCTTTTCTACTATGCGTTGAGTAAATTCAGTTTGTAAAGAAAGGTTTTTTTCTTCCATACCTTTCAACTGGGATTTAAGGAGTGTAATCTCTTCCAAATAACCATGAGGATCAATAGCTTGACATAACCCAAGGTGACCAATTTCCATTGCAATTGATTTCAGAGCTAGATTTTGTGCTTTAGGTACCGAAGTAGTTTCTGAGCTGCAAAGTTGAATTCTAAATATGTGGGCATAACCGAGCTCTATGGGATAGGAATAGCTGTAGTGAATATAGTGTCTGTGATTTGTCAATGGCAATAACTAGGTTTCCTACCTCATCCCTTACCTCCCACACAGGGGAAAAAGCATCAGCAAAACCCACCAACCGGGAACTTCCAGGTTTATGCAATACATAGGACCATCACACCCATAGGAAAATAGAAGAAGAGGGAGCCAAGGTATTCCTAAATTTAGAACTGGAAGGTGTTGATGATGGGCTCACTTGATCACCGATTTTCCACGTTTGTATGAGCACCGATTCCTCCTTCTTGTGTGATGTGATAGTGGGTCGAGGTGTGGAAGATGACCCTAGTTTGAGCTTCTTTGGCTTGGAACATCCTTTCAAGCCTTTGCGCATTGGCTTAAAAAAACTTGATGCAAGCATAGTAAGTAAATGAGCCCTAAGTGCTTTAGCACTACATTTCCTCCTATAGTCTTGTACTTTTGGTTGACCTTGATAACTGCATCTTCCAAGTATTTTGGTAGATTCACTATAAGCACAGGGTTGAAGCATCCTTTCTTTAAATGAATGATAATTTTGAGTGAATCGCCACCTAGTACAGAGGGTTGGCCGTCAAATATAAAGTATTTGTTAACCCATTTAGCCATCTCCTCCAAATGTCGGAAAATCGTCCCTCTTAACTCCTTTCAACACCCCCCGGGAGGTAAGGATTACCTCGAGACATGCCTCACCCTCCTCATGATATAAAGCAAGCAAGTATTTGAGGGGAGAATTTTTCATGACTTTCAGACTAAAATCCAGTAAACCAGATAGTTCAGAAAATACCTGGCTAGTAATCTCCGCTCGCTTCCCTCCAATGCATGAGCAAGTAGCTTTAAAATTCTCTTGTAATTCATCCATTATTCCTTCGTCAAAACCTTCAAATTTTCGGATGAAGTCAAGCCAATCGAATCATAAAATACCTATGAAAGCACAACGTTCCTGAGTAATGGGTCTAAAGAATCGGGATCTAAATTTTACTTTTGTTCCATGATAAAGGCGAATGAATCCAGATAGTAGAAAAACAAGAACAAGGGCATGCTTGAATTCACAGTGTGATGGTAGGTAGAAAGTTACATTCAATATTCATGAAGAAATGACAAGAAGTGGTTAGGAACTATCAATTTGAAATGCACCTAGATCCTCAAATCGCATAAATGCAGAGAAAATTTGGCGGTGTAAAATGGTTGACAATACTAGGTATCTATGAGTAATTTTGATATGTGAGATGGCACACATCCCATCGCTTGAAATAGAAATGCCACCTGTCCCTTTCATAGAATGTGACACATGTGATGTGTGTGGAAATCATGACTCATTACGCCCTCATGTCGTCATGTTGTAGCGTCATATTCGAAAGGATATCTAATAAATACATTGAACATTGTGTATGGATTCAATTATGATATTTTTATGCATGGGGGTTCCTTCATAAGGAAATATCCGTAGTGAATTATAATGCACTTACCCATGTTATTTCAAATGGTCGATATCTCAGTAGATTTCCACATCCTTCGCAGTTTGAGATAAAATGTGATTAGTGGCTTGAAATAATGAAGATCTCTGCATTTATTAAAAACAAAATAGCTAACTAAGGGAAGATGATAAAGGTCATGACCATCCTCCTTTATTGAAATTGAAAGACAACAATTACTCCTGGTTGGAGGGGTGAAGAGCCGCCTCCACATGCATTTCCTCACTCAACATGATGTCACTGGTGAAAGTTGCATTGTCAAGAGTTCATTGATAAATCATGAGCTTGTGGCCACTCACAAGAATATTCCTTTCATTGTCATTGATTGGTACCAGGTTGCACATAGCCATTATCAAACACTTTTTGATCTCGATATGGGCCTAACCAAAGCATGTCTCAGAACTTACCTTTAAATGTTAATATTTGGAATAAAAGAGTAAGACACATTCTCCTCATGAAACATCTTGGATTTTATATGAGCATCATGTCAGTCTTCCTCTAATGTTGGATAATTTCCACCTCGTTGTTTTTCTTTCATCCAATTCGTTTAGCTACATCACCCATTCGCTTTGTGTTTCATCCAAATTGATGCCAACTTCCAATGTTGTTCTCCGGTGTGTAACTTGAACTCTACAGGTAACAGTGGATTCTTCCCATATACCAACTCATAGGGAGAAAAACCAGAGTGTTTTTCAGTCGTGTTATAGGCCGAAACCGCCTCAAATTTTTTTTTTACCCAATTTTTCCGTCAACACTTACCACTTTAGTTAGAATGTTCTCAAGTTCTCTTTTGGTGACTTCCACCTACCCATTGGATTGGGGGTGATATGGTGACAATTTCCAATGCTTGATTTAGTAGATTTCGTAAAAGCCTCGATCATTTTAGACACAAATTGAGGACCTTGATCAAATACAATGGCCCTAGGGGCCCCAAATTGTAGCAATATTTGATTGTACAGAAATCAGCAACATCATCCTCATTGGTAGATGTCAATGCTTGAACTTCATCCCATTTTGTGACATAGTTTGTGCATACCAAGAGGTATTCTTTCCCAAAATATGGGGGATCAAAATTTCCAATGAAATCAATTCCCCATTTCTCAAATGGTCCTAAGACCAGCTGAGGATTAAGAGGCATTTCCATGGATAGTGTAGGCTTCCCCATTCTTTGACATGCATCACACTGCCACACATACTTCTTGACAGTCTTGTGGAGGGAAGGCCAATAGTACCCAGCTGCAAGGACTTTGTGAATTTTCCTCTTTACTGAGTAATGTTCTCCTCCTGGCTCATCATGACAAGCTCGCAGTATTTCATATACTTCATCTTCTCGAATACACCTGCGAAGAACCATATCAGGACAACATTTTAATAAAATTCCATTACACCATTTATATGTTGCACTATTTTTAATCAATCTTCATCTCTCTTTATGAGTAAAATAGGCAGGAAACTTCCCTGTAGTTAGATAATTTGTAAGATCGGTGAACCACAAAGTATGGGTTGATATAGAAAACAAATGTTCATCCGAAATTGATCATAGATTGCCTCATCATTACACTCAAACATTTAATCTTGAAAGAAAATCAGCAACAACTTTAGATTTCTCGAAGCTTATCAATAATGGTCAAATTGAATTCTTGTAACAAGAGTAACCATCTATTAATCCGACCTCCAACAACTAGTTTATTCATCAAATGTCGATGGCGAGTGGTGCATAAACAAAGATTTCATACCCGGTGATGTAATGTTGGAATTTATTCAAGGAATACACAACAACTAAAAATATTTTTCCGTAATAGTATAGTTTCTTTCCGTAGGAGTTAGGTTCTTGCTGATAAAGTAAATAGCATACAAGTGATCTTCTTCATATTTCTTCCCAAGAATAGCTCACATAGTTGTATTGGAGGCATTAGTGTGTATAAGGAAATTTTCCCCCAATTGGGACCTCGTAAGACTGGGGCTATAGTCAGCTTCTCCTTAATAATATTGAATGCATGTTGACACTGAGGGGACCATTCAAAAACAAAATCTTTTGTCAGCAATGAAAACATAGGTGCAACAATTTTACTAAAGTCTTTAATGAATCACTGATAATACCCTACATGTCTAAGGAAACTTTTGATGTCAATCTGATTTGTTGGTGTAGGTAGCTGAGTGATGACTGTGATCTTTTTGGGGTTGACTTGTATACCTTTGGCAAAAACATGGTGACCTAAGACAATTCCCTGATCAACCATCATCAGACATTTTTCATGACTCAAGGATAGTTGGTGCTGCTCACATCTGCTCAATACTTTTTCAAGGTTATTCAAAGATTTGTCAAAAGTGGATCTGTGGACAGTGAAATCATCCATGTAAACCTCAACACAGTCATTTGTAAGATCTGCAAAAATGGCCAAGACTACTCTCTGAAATGTAGCAGGTGCATTACAAAGCCCAAAAGGTAAGACTTGATAAGAAAATGTACCCCAAGGAAAGTAAAGGTGTTTTTATCCTGGTCAGTAGGTGCAATGCTTATTTGGTTATACCCACTAAACCCATCCAAGGAAGAAAAATATTTCTTACCGGCGATGTTTTCCAGAACCTGGTCAATAAAAGTTAGGGGAAAGTAATCTTTCTTGGTGGATTTTTTTAAGTTCCCTATAGTCAACACAAATTCTCCATTTACCATTTTTCTTGGGAACTATAACTAATGGTGAGACCCACTGACTATCAGATATAGGGTAGATGAATCCTACCTTTAGCAATTTTTCTATCTCATTTTTACTATGCATATGAGTGTTGGGTTAATTCTTCATTATGGATGCCTTATGGGTTTAACGTCCTTAGTGTAGATATGGTGAGTACAGATTATAGGATGAATTCCCCTCATATCAGTGTAATCCCAAGCAAAAGCGTGGGAATGTTTCCTCAAAATCTCAAGAACCCTAGCCTCTTGGTTGGCCTCCAAATTATTACCAATGGTTAGTTCCTTCCCTATGTCAACAGGGCACTTGTTTGGTATCTTTCAAAATAGCGAGCTCTGCATTGGTGATTAAAGAATTCAATGGGAAAACATGGGGCTGAAGCATGTGCAAAATGGGTACATTGTCAAGAGACAAAATCTTGGTTAAAGGATGATAAAAATCAAATATTGTATTATGCATTATAAGCATAGATTGCTTTACAAACTTCTTTATAAGTATCACTTACCAAGGTGATAATATAAGACATGTCTATAAAAATGGGTTTATAGTCGAGTTCCAATTTCGTAGCCACATTGCTGATTTCGTATTCGCAGAACCCTTTGCATCGATCGGTGTGTATGAATAAACAAATTCCGTCACATGGTTTTTCACCGCAATGGTGGCCAAATATAAGGAACTCGAGAGAGTTAGTATCCAAAGAATCTACCCATACATGTTCACAAGCATACACATAAGGATGGGCATGAAGATATAATGAAATATGCTTGGATTTATGCCCATTTAGAATGGTCGTTTTCCCAAACTACGGTCAATATATGCAGCAATAGTATCTAACTAGGGTCTTCCCAAGATGACTGGATATCTCAATTTCTAAGTTTTAGGTCGTAAGACCATAAAATCGACATGATACTCCCAATATTCAATAGTGACCATTATATCCTCAATCAAACCATCTGTACAAAGAATTGATTGATCATTAATCAAGAACAGTATTGGTAGGCTGTAATCTTGTTAAGGACATCAAATTGAACATATATGTTGTTATAACATTGATGGCAGCACCAAGATCCACCAAAACGTTAGATTTGGGCTGACTTTTTTATACAAATAGTAATGACTAGACTCCCATGATCCCAATATTTTGGTGAAAAAAGTGTTCCGGCAAGAAGATCAGCCAAATTTCCTTCCACCCTAATGGTCTTTGGGTATTTCTTCTTTCTACCGGTGTCTTTATACACTCGTTTCTAATGGTTTGGTTTAATTCTAGAATGTCCCTTATTACTCATAGAAGTGGGACCTCAATGTGCACATTTTTCAACTCTTGAACTATTGTTGTTTCATCTGGAGTTCGAGTGTCTTGTAACCGCTCAAGAAAAGGAGCTTTATGGGCATTTTTATTAGTTTATTAACCATTCTAAGTGTTTTTGTTTGTGGAGAAGGTGTAATTCCTTCATTTTCCTCAAGTGTCTCTTCTTTATCAATATCTACAGGAATTTCTATGATAACAATAGGAGGATTCACAAACCTTAGTCACAGATTACCAATAGTATTAACCTGCATTGTATTACTTGGTCTTGCTTCATCAATTGAAGTTGTCTAATGATTTTTAGGGTTTTCTATAGGTTGGGCTGTAAATTGTGTTTATGTTTCATATTCATGTTTTTGATAGGTTTATGGTGGGTCCATTAAAGCTTGTTGTGGTTGTTATAACCTCTCGTTGTTGATAAATGATCTTGTGGGTGTCCACTACCGGTTTTGGTTAGGATTTTGTGGAGTTACCCACTAGTGGTTGTGTCATGGACTTATTGGGGTTGGTGGTGTCCAACTTGGCTGAGTGTAGGGATTCATCCAGGGTGGTGGATGTGGGTAAGTCACCCAATTTGATACTTTGTCCACTCGGGTGTCCCCAAGTAGGTTGAGGAGCCCTGACCGGGCCATGTCATCCTCCGGGGTTCTGAGGTCAAGGGAATATATAGCCTTTGATTATTTGGCCTTTGAAAAAATTTACCTCGGCATCACTTAAGAGATGACATTCAATCCTCCTTTCAACTATGATAATAAGGTGCAATGCTTAGTGTCGTGGTCAGCAACTTCACAGATCAAAAAAAAAATTGTGACATCCAAAGTACATTCTCTCAGGGGATGTCTCTTCCTACACTTAGGGAAATTTATGTCCAGAGGTTCTTTGGCAACACTAGTTTTAGCCTTAATCCCGTCTATGGTTGATGTTAATTGTAACAAAATGTCTATTTTCATGTTATCCATTTCCTCCAGACGTTCAAAGGTACCTAAGGTAAGCTTGGATGTTTTTCTCTTCCTTATACCCCCTCGTGTTCTAGAGTAACTTCTACATAGCTCAGTGATTTGTTCCATAGTAAGTTTATGCACATCTCATCCTCCCATAAGATGGAGGGAATATTTGGTTTCCTCATCAATTCCTTTAAGGAAAATTGTCTTAGTGATGTTTGCATGTAACTCATAACCACTCCGTCGATAGAGAAAGAGAAATCTATCTAGATAATCCTCTAGATTTTCATCTTCATTTTTCCGTATCTGGAAGAAATCTTCTTTCCTATCCCTTCCCTTGCAGTAGTCTTGATATTTATCCAAAAGGCTGTCTCCATGGCTTCCCAAGAATCAATAGATTTAGAGGACAACCCCATGAACCATCTCACAAAAGATTCTTTGAGAGTGGAAGGAAAGAGTTTGAGTTTTTGATTGTTTGTTCTGTAGTCATATGTATGGAAAAGAATTTTGAATTCAAACAAGAACTGATCGGGGTCTTCTGTAGACATGCCTCGAAATATAGGGAGGATGGATGGTGAGATATTTTTCATGGGTGCATCCTCATCCTCATCCTAGACAATGGGAAAAGTAAAGGTTCTACCCAAGGGCCCGTCTCCATTATTCCCGTGGTCCCCCATTTTTGGGTGTTAGTCGGAGGATGCAGGATGCTCAAAAAGGCTTCTAGGTGTTGTATTGGATTTAGTTTCACTCTCGTGTTCCCTACATGTAATCTATTTAGAGATATTTTTGGATGTTGCATGGTGTAAATCTCCCTTGTTCGTTTTATGGCCTATGCATCAAGGTTGGTTATTGAAACAAGGCCCAAGACTTCTACTGGTTACATATGAAAACTCCATTAACACCCATAGCATGTAAAGTGAGAAAAATTATGTTGTGTGCTTATGGTTTCCCTGACAACGATGCCAAAAATGATGAATCATTTTATTCTCCAATCATTTAACTAACAGGGATCTTCATTAGTAGTGTCATTATAATCTGGGGTTGTGTCCTAGGTTGTAGATGCAATGGAGCTTTATGTAACCAATTTTCTGTTGGGTCTTTTGTTGGGGGCTTGTTGTGAGATATTTTTAAGTTGGTTAATAATATATGGAAACTCAATGTAAATCTATGGAATTAAGTTACTGTGATGAAATGACGTTTAAAATCTATACTTCTAATTTAAATGGAAATGTGCACACAAAAATTTGAAAGAACATAATATAAATTGTACACTCGTAAGTAAGAATCAGTAGAAGTAAAAGAACATGCTAACTAAACTTTTCATAAAGGGAAACACACGTTCTAAATAGAAATTTCAATAGGAAAACAAATACATTCAAACTGAGATTGTATGAAATATACTTGAAATAGAGATTACAATAAACCTTATCGTAAAACCAGATGTATTTGTGAATTTGAACACCCTCATGTCTCCTTGGTCAAGTGGGCCCTTGCTCTCCTTGGAACATAAGAAATATCAACATCTCTAGATCCTCAAAATGATGCTCACTTATATTAATTCAAATAAGTTCCATGACATATCCAAAATATATGAAAAGAGAGTCCTAAAAACAATAGGATATGTATTGCATATTATATCCCAAAAATAACTACTACTTTGTTCATAATAAGGTGTCTTTATATAGACACAAGTAGTTACTGAAATATGCCATAATAGTCAGCACTAATGTACCCACTAATTAAAATTAATCAAGACTCATAAATTCCTATAGGACTTTCTTAGAAACAAGTCCCATACTTATAAGTCGATAGTGGAAAAAGTCTTTTGCTTCCGCATTCCAGCTCCAAACTCAGACATCTTAATTACATTGGCAATAAATGTTCATTATTTCCCTACACACATCATCACATTTCCCTCACGAAGGCAGTTAGTAGGAAGTTATACGATAATCAGGTTGCATGAACAAAAGCAAGGAAAATGCATTAAACTCACTAAGATATAACTATACAAAGCATCCTGTGTATTGGAAAATCATATCTAAATGATAATTTATTAACCATAGGAATGATATAAATGAGATAAATAATTCACTCATCAAAAGGTGTAGAAAAACTAAATCGCCACAATCTCCCATAGGCCCACAACTCCTTGTATAGTTGCACTAGGAATGTCGGTGCCTAGGAAAAGCATATCCTCTCCTCCATCATATCTTGAGCACTCCCATCAGTTCTCATGGGAATCTCCCACCCTCAGTATCTAGTAAGTAGAAACAACATACTGCCTCCATCATCAATACAATCAGTCTCATCTCCTGAGGAAGGGCTGCATACATGTCTCCATAGCTAAGGCTTGCACTATGGTATCTCATCTCATCCATCACCTCCCCAAACACTGTCAATATCAACTCCACTGATGCCTTTGATGAAATATAATACACTATGGCTCCCCAACAATTGATAGCCACAGGATCTTGTATATGTTTTCTAGGGTGACAATCATCTCACCCATCGGTAAATGAAACATGTTGGTCATTGAATCCCATATATCAATGAGTGTGACCATCAAGCTAGGATCTCAGGCTACACACCTATAGCACCAAATCCCAATCATTCAAACATCCATCATATGCTCCCACTCCTCTAAAGTCACGATGGACCACATCTACACCAATAGCGGTGGTACTCTGTCCCGCATACTAAGCTGGTCCCTAGCTTGCAACATCAAATACAATATTTTCAACACTTGCCTACCCCAAA
The DNA here is from genome assembly GCA_018340775.1 of Taxus wallichiana var. yunnanensis. Lineage (NCBI taxonomy): Eukaryota > Viridiplantae > Streptophyta > Pinopsida > Cupressales > Taxaceae > Taxus > Taxus wallichiana. Next base: position 705,666,263 of record CM031242.1, on the reverse strand, counting down.
ATTACCTCTTACCCACTACACCATGCCCAACCACATCAATCATTCATACCCCATTTCGTATTTCACCTACAAACATTTTACCCTTTACAATCATGACCCATCATCTTAACATTCTTTAACCTACGTACCTATCTTATCTCGGAAAAACTCAAATTTTGCACTCATCCCTCTATATACACCCTTTATGTACCCCTTCCCACCTATTTTTCTTTCCAAACTAAAACTTCTCACTCATGTTGTTCTTTAACCCTAATGGCACCGGTCACCTTGATCAACCAATGGTTTTCTTATGATGTCAACGGTTCCTTCAACTAGTATCGGTCACCTAAGGCCGGACCGATGTTGGTAAACACCGACCGACGTCATCCAAGCCTTAACCGACATCGGTCTTTGTCGCGCAACCAAAAAAATAAAACCTATCCCCATAACCCATTTTACCTAAAATTCACAAAAATCTAACCTAGCACCTACCCCAATCCACCCCAATTTATCTTATATTCATTTATCATCCCATTTGTCTTACATTTTCCCTTCCCTATATTGATTTTACCCACTTTTCACCCATATTTCAAAATTAAAACCCCCACCCCAATTTCTTCATCTTTAACCAAAATTTTAGCAAATAAAAATTAGGGAATGCCCCTACCTCATCACGAAATCACCTACGTGGTGAAATGTCCGCCACTTTGTGCTAGTGGTCCACCTGAACCCTCCCTTGCCTCTACCATGCTGAAATCAGCCTTGAATATCTCCACCAATCACATGTCTCCAACCGATCTCATGGACCCATCTACCTCGGCTCCTCACACCACTTAGTAACATGCACCTCAGGCGGGTATAATGCCTTGTCTTTCTCTCCACAAAATTACACAAGTCAATCAGGTTATGTCGTTTTACAAAAGTTAAAAGACAATAATGATTTCATAAAATATAGACTTTCTACCTTATAACCCTAGCTCGACATGACTGACATCAATCATACCAAACCGACATCGATTACTTTATAATCGCATCGGTCACTGGACAATACCATTTAACCTACCTTTTTCCCATTTTGACCTACAAACGTTACTTCGCCCAAATACCTCGTAACCTCACCAACACCTCTTACACCTTACCCATAAGCCTAAATTACCCATACATTTCCTTAATTGCATTTAGGGACTTGTTATTTTACCTATACCTCGGCCTTACCCATGTCATGACCTATATACCTTGACCGAACCACTTTTTGTGACCTTTGAACTGTGTACTCACTATACCTTGCGATGTTGTTACCCGTGTTATTTAGCCTAATGACCTTACCTTGTATATTGTCATGTTGTTTATCCCAACCAAACCTTTGGTGTACCGGATCATACCTAAACATTCCTACACCTAACCTAATTTGTGTTTCTAGACCATATCATGTACCCTAGATACTTGAATCACTTCAACCTTGTTTGGATAAACCTATTGACCTTGGATGATGTATAGTTTGCAAGCTCTTCAACCTATCATAGTGTCGCAATCTATATGTGTGCGTGTGTTTGATTTTCATTACCCATTACCTGATGTGACGCTTTCATATTACCCATTACCTAGCATGCCCATACATTTACCTATAACTCACCTACCTTCACTTTCATCACTTACCCATTTATCAAACCACTCATTGATTTCATCTCACACCTCATCAGCTCCTAGTTTGAGGGGGATCACCTCCACCCATACTTGGGGCAACCTCACTCCCACTTATATTTGGGGCAACCACTTCCTATTTTTTTCAGTGTCGCTTATCAATAAAAGCTATGTGACAAAAAGGGGCAAATGTAGACACCAAAATTGGGTCATACTTCCATTAAAACCCCATTCATTAACTTAACCATATCCTACCCATTCATATCCCCTAGTGCACATGTTAATTGAATTAATTATCTTAATTAAATTAATTAATATCCTCACTTAACCACCTCACCTAGCCACCTCACTCAAATGACCCACTCAAACCTTATTAATGACCTAAGACCAAGTCTAAGCTTATCCTAACCAACTAGGACTTAGTCTAAACCTAGACTTAACTCTTATTAATAAATGTAAAGGACTCCACGCCAAAAATAGCAACAATTTGGCTATTTTTGGCCAACCTGGATATTCCCACCTTGATCGATGCATGTTATATCTCAATGACAATGGCCCCCTAACCGTTGCCGATTAGTTTAAATACATTTTCAAATGCCTTTGTTTAGGTTGGTCATTCAATTCAGAATCTCATATGAACAGAGACTTAGAGCAATTGAATTTCTGAAGCACTCAGGCAAAAGAAAACACACGAGAGAACTACCAACAAACATTTGGCTTTCATCATCTTCTTCATGATCATGGATTCACACAAAGAATCATGGAGGTTAGAACTACCATGGCATGAATACACCAGCTCTTCTCTCTAGATCTATTCCCTCACCATCTTCATCACCTATGTTCTCTAAATCTATTATTCAGTAAGTACCTAACACCTCTTCATTTATCTTCGCTTTTCTTTTTTCAAGAAGATTTATTATTCATCTCAATAATTTATCTTTCTCAATAGCCGTACACTTCCTTCCTCCCACCAACATATCAACCTACCATACCTATCCATTTCACCTATTTTTACCCTCTTTTAATCATCCATGAGTCTTCAAGACCATATTACGACCTCAACCTAACCATTTTCAACCTCGTGTAATCACAGGAGTCTAAAACCAATTTTAATAACTTTCGCTAAGTGCCCTATCAACACCGGTTAGCCAACCGATGTGTCGGTCATTCTACCTAACCGGCATTAGTCATACATCCGAAATCGGTTACTATTTCTCGCAATATACTGCACTGTCGGACCCGGTGAGCTAATACTTACCTCCCAATAGCATACAACCATTTATTACCCAGAGCTCTGTACTGCACTGAATGTAATACCAAATGCCAATCATCTCGACCCATTTTTACCCTAATCACCTTTTAATTGACCTTTCTTATTTTTTATAACAGATATACCTAAATTGTTCAATTCCGAGGATTGTTATTTCATGTATATTTTAAATAGCATTAATATTCTTATATAGAAAGCGGATTGACACCTATTCGGAAGCATCACACTTCCTGGATCTAGCTTCCGCTAGGTAGTCCACTCATTGTTTTGTTTAACTCTATCTGGTGGTATTGTTTTACATTTACAGGTAGTTCCTCCTAGCCAAAAGGGAGTTCTCACAATCAACTTGGATCAAGAAATCAGAATGCGCGCACAACCTTTAACCGACATTACAAACATGTATTCCTCCTTGGCCTACTACCCTTATCTGTTTCATTAATTTGCTAAGAATCGTGAAACACCCGTGAAAAATGTAGTAGTTTGATTGCTTTTAGTTGTCGGTTTGTATATTTTGTATTGCTTTATCTTTTCGGGTTGTATGATTTAAAATGGGTTCATTTGTTTGACTTAGATAAAATATTATTTTATATGTTGTATGTTGTATTGAATTCATTTTTAACTTTCATACTTGTAAATATTGGTGTTTTCATCATTGGTTATGTGAATTTATTAAGATTCATTCACTTGCTTAGATTTAATACCAATTTAATCTATTGATAAAGCATGCCTGAGATCATTCTTATTTGCATATAGTTTTGTTGTTTTGAATGTGTATATTTGTTTAGTTTTGTTAACTTTTTCTTGTGTTTTTTTCTTCCATGCACATTGTTTGTTATCATCCATATCATCACATCTAACATCATCTATACATCATATATCAAAAATTCTAAGTATTACATCAAGCATGTATACTAAGCTAATCATCATATATTGTATCATCAATGGGGCAAGAGGGGTTGCACATGATCAAAAATCTATCCCCCACACCAATATCCATAATAAAAACATGGTTTAAATCATATACTATCTCATAAAAATGAGATCTATAATCTATTGCTACCTCATACATGATAATATGATAAAGTAAAACAGTAAAACATCTTATCAAAGCATATTATGTCATCTAAACAATACTATCTCATACATCTTAACAATACATGTAATACATCATCAAAATACATCATGATACATACATAAGAAGTAAATCAAACCACATCATGATATAATCATCATCCATAATCATAATCATCATCATAAATCATATAAATACATGAAAAATATAATCTCAAAAGATATACATCATCGATACAAAATCTTCCATCAAGGGCATGAATCAAAATAATCCTTCATCACGAGGCATAATCAAAATGATACATCATATATTCAATCAAAAATGTGCCTTCATAAGAGGCGAACATCAAGAGTGCATACAATAAATAAACAAAGTCATTCACGACTCTTGCCCTCTCTGACTACTTGGCCTAGGGCCATGAGGAGGAGGTTGTTGCCAATGAGATAGCTCAACCAAATCGTAGCACTTTTTTGTATTATGGGATGTTACAATAATCTCACCGATCGAGAGGTCCTCTAAAACCTAGATCTAGAATGACTCACATCTAGCTGATCGAATGGTGCGACCCTTTATCCATCTGGAACTTCCTGATAATATGTGGCCCTGTAATAGGAGGCCTCACCACTAGCTCTCATAACATATGATAAAATATCTATCATACCAAATCACGAGGAATCCCAAAATAGAGCATCTCACTCTCCTGTAACCCTAGCTATATCAGCATGAGCCTTTGAACACTTGGCGATCCGCCAAGCTCTATCCACAGTAATAGTCTACACATGTGCTTGTGATTATTGTATTAGGTTCGTAATCTGTGACATCTGGGAAACCATCTATCTGGATATGCTTTGAAACCAAGTATCACCATCTCCTCCACAACCCGAGCTAGTCTCAGTGCTCTATCCCGATCTTGATGTAACAACATGTAGTTGTGCCTCGGCTTGATCCCTCTCACCATCATCTGGAGCTAAATAGTTATAACCTGTTGTAACTATTTTTGTAGCGTAACTACTGCCCTCCATCTCCTCCCTCATCTCCACCTCCTCCACCTCTCGGCAGACTATGAGCTGAGCTAAGAACTCGACCCCTGTTGTGGTAATCCTCCTAGAGAAAAAACCTTGTGGCATTGCTCTCTACAAAGGAACCTTTTGTAGGGGAACCTATATTCCCACTACTACACCCACTCGGGGCATCTATATATGATGGACAATAGGAATTTGCCTCTCGTCCCTCGGCCCCGTACCTACCATTGTAAAGGTGGAGGACCCTTTCCACCACCACCATCATGTCCCTATCCATTCACCATCATCATCCTCATCATCATCACCTTCATCATCATTATGCTCTTTAGGAGGCGGCCTAAATCGGCATCCCAGTCACTTGTGGAATGGTAAGGTGGCATGGTAGAACTATAATAAACCATGGGGCATACTCAGTTGTAACTCCGGGGTCTCTAATCTGTCTCAAAGGGACCCATACCTGTGGCACCATCCCATCAAAACTCAAGCTAGATCTTGATCTCGGTTGAATAGGCAGCCCCATGTCAAATCTCTCGGTAGCTCTATGTGCATACCACATGTCAAGACCTAGTACATCTTGTATTATGCCAAACTATCTCTACATCGTCTACCCTATAGAAATCTGTAATATAGCGCTAATTGCTAATAAAAAATGCTAAACTAGGGATATGTTGATCTCGTCTCCATCCTCGGCCCACTGATAATGTTGGTAGGGCCTCCATAATATCATATATTACACATTTTCATCAAACTTGCATGTCATAATGATGAGTATCACCCATGTGCCCATGGATATCATCTCCAATGGGGATCTCTCCCATGATTGAAGGCTCCTCCAGTCCCAAAATCAAATAACACTTGTAAGGCAACCAATAACTATGTGGTCCCATGCCCATATCTGCAGTAATATGGCAGGACCCACGGTCTTCTGACCATGGTATGTGATAAGATGTAAATCCCAATATAAATGTGCCAATATGCACTTTGGCCCTAACAATATCACTCACCTTGGAATAAACCTCATATCAAACTAATCAAGCCAAGTGGGAATGATGAACCTGTCTTGTCATTGAGAAAAATCCACTAACAAGAGCCATCAAATATACTTGCCATGCAATAAAATCTTAGGTCTTTGATGCACCGATGTAGGTACATTGTCATACCTCGGTGAGGTATATCATCACATCCAAATACCTCAATAAGGTAGTCTAATATCTCAGCCTCAGCACTAATATACCTAATAAGTTGTCCTTTGATAGGTACATGCAGAATGTGCCAAACATCCTTGAGGGTAACTATCATCTCACCTATCGGGAGATGGAAGCACTAGCTCTCACTTTTCCATCTCTACCAAAGCCGTAAGTAGCCCATGATCCAAAGTAATCGGTTCCATCCTAGCTACGTGAGATAACCCAAATCACCTTCAAATAATATCCATCATTTGTCTATGGCGTCGATGGAAGCTCACCTCTATGGCTGCTAGACATCCATGTCTCTCCTCACCTGTAGGGATGAAAATCATCTCTACAAAGTAACACAACACATGCTAGAACTATTTTTTCCTTCTATATTCTTCTATTCTTCTATTACACTAAATCAAAATTCATCTAAACTAACATTCTTCTAAGTGTAAAATTTCATCTTTTCAAAGTGCATGCACACTCTTTTGGGCATGTGCACACCCTTTCTAGTGTGTGTGCACCTAGAATGCATACGTGTCATTTTGGACACTGCGCATCCATTTTTTCATGTACACTCACCCCTAATAACCTACCTAACTCACACATGCACACCCTTTATGTTGCATATGCATGGGATTGTGTGTGTACGCTAACGCATACACATTACTTGACCAAGGATGATACGCGCTAGGTTTTATGCCTACATTCACACATGCATATTTTGACATATGTGTGTGTGTGTGTGAATACACATAAATTTGATGTGTACACGCCCACATGTGGATGTTTGTGTACCCCAGGGGTGTGTACATGATTTTACTTGCCCTAATGATGCTAATAAATGTTATTAAATACAAAAATTGACGAGGGAGGTTCAGGTACTCACAAATGGTATGTCATCCTCATCCTATCCATATTCTTGAATGATGGCATCCCACCTTGTACGCTTCTGGACTCATTCCATCTCTCTCGTAGCTCGTAAAACACTCGAGTAAAAAGCAAAGCAGAGCTCCAAAGAACATATGAACTTGTCATGATGATTTACCCCCCGCAGGGGTATATTTATCCATTTTAATCCATTGTGATGCCCCCATGGCATGTTTTGACTTCTGCATCACTCTAACAATATCTATTACCCGTCGTGATGATTATTTTTATGAAATAATCATTTTTACTCATTCTCTTCTTGATGGGGCATGTTTTTGCTACCCGATGTCCGTTTAAATCCGCTCTCCTGGGAATTTTCGTGTGCTTTTATGTAATCTTCCACTTTGTAAATTCTTCTGACTGATCAAAAAATATAAAAATTACAAAAAAAAAATTCCTAAAAATTATTATAAAATTTTCCAAAAAATCCAACATGTCGTAAAAACAAAATCGCAAAAATGGTAAAACCTTGATACACAGCTGAAATATGTTTCTCATCCATAGTATTCTTATCATATATGTCTTAAATTTTCAGATATTTTGTCACAAATGACTCGTGGATCATCTAGATCTACCTCCCATCAACAAAGCTAGCTTGTTTATTTCATCTGTACTATTTTGGCACATATAAATTGCTCAAGATTGTTTTGTTGCACATAATGCTTTATCATTGGACATTGTGTCCTTCATCAAACTCCCACGCATATATCTTTTCTTGGGGCATCAAGTTTTACCCATGCCATTTGTCACAAACATTTGTGAAACTTTCTTAAATGTTGTTGGTTTGAGTATGTGTGTGTGTACTTATTTCCCTATTAGGTTAGCTTGTTTGCTTCTCGTATTACATTGCATTTTGTATGTTGCATGGAGTTGGCAGTTTAGCAATGGAAATCATTCATGTTATGGATTTTTATGTCATTTTACACCTTTTTTGTATGCTTACATTTTTAATAAGGACCAATGATGAAGATTTCTAGCAATAGGATGACATGTTCTTGTTTACTATAAACATTGGTTCACTGATAGCTCAATATCTCTTTTTTAACATTATTTTCCTCTATCCAATCCCTTTCCCATTTCTTTTCTTCTACACACACGACTCTTTCTTCGTCATCTTTTCAATTGTCCATCGAGTTCTTTCATCACCCCATTGACATTCAAGGGGGCATCCATCTAGCTTACTATTTTTTCTTCTACCCCTTCAAAATTGCAGTTGTTTATGCTTATCTACTTTCTTTGAAGTGACGTAGCTTACACCACCCCAAAGAGGGGTAAATGTAGACACCCATAGTTTGATCAAAGAAATATTATTCCTAACATTGCACTGGCTATTCTGTTCCCTGTAAATTGGTTACACTTCATCAATTAAACTTCTTGTCCCTTAAAACCTCTTAATTGATCAATACACATTGATTAAGCCTTATTATCTTGTAGTTGATTAATAGATCTTCTCATTAGCTAACTCTCACTTCCAACACTTCTAAAATCTATCAAAACACCCTCTTGATGCTTCCAGAAAGCTTCCTAAGCCTATTTGGGACCCCTAATTAATCCTAAGAGATTAATTAGTCTCTAAACCTAGTCAAATCTTTCTTTGACTTTTTAAAAGTTCTTTTTGGACTTACCTTTTTCCCACATGCACCCAAATCATTCCATTCTTGGAAACATAAACCTATAAATACAAGCATACCCCTCCCCCTTTTTGCTAAGAACACTCCTCCATTTTTATACTAGCTTAGGCCATTTCTAGATCTTGGAAGTTTTCATTGTCATTTGAGCTACTTTGCTTTAACCATTTGTATTTCTAAGAATCAAGCTTGAGTAAATGGGATGAATCATTGGCCTTAAAGACATTAACGGTGATATCTCACTCTCAAACCCTTGATTATCAAACAAGCATAACTGATTGTTAGGAGCTTTAATAGGTTCATCTTTCATAGCTTTCATGGAGTAGAGAAATATCTAGATATGCTAGGGTTTGAATGTTTATTTCAAGTTTATATATGCATGCAAAGAGATAGATTCTTTCTTAACTCTTATCTCGATGATTCATTGTTGAAGTTTAGAAAGCTTTGAAGTTTTCTTGAGTGTTCTATGCTTCATCCCATGGATACATCAACTTACACATGAATACAATTAACTAACGCTTTGTGACAGTTTTTGCTTGTTTTTGTTTTTTTGTGAAGTTAATCGTAACACTTCACACATATGCTCTTCTCTAATGCTTATTACAAGTGATCTTGAGAATAAAAAATGTGACTATGTTGTTCTTTCATTATTTTCTCTTTTTTCACCTTAGGAAATCTACTAACACTTGTTTGTAGGATCACATTACAAATACCACTCAAAACTACTAACTGTAGGTTCCCTTGATCATGACCTCAGTCAAACTATTAATACTTTGTGTGCAAGAAATATTTTTAATCAAGATAAAATTAACACTATAAATTGTATTTGGAGGTGTGGTTGACAAGCCTATTTCCCAACTGCAAAAATTGTGGGAAGTGCTTTGGATTAATCCATAAAACTCACTTGAGTACCATAACAACCCCAAAGTAGTCAACACGTTGAGGGAACGAAATAGGTCCCATCCTAACTAATTAGTCAAACTTGTGAGATTAGAGTCATGGATATCCTTAGTGGCGACCCCGATGAGATTCATTTGAGAAATATCTTTACTCATTGTTTCAGAGGGGGTAAAGTAAAGTCAGCAGCTGACTAGCAATAGTACCGTGCTCGCTCGGGTATATTTCGACACCCAAATTGAACAAACCACCTAGGAAGCCATGCCTTGTCTAATCAAATCTAAGGTGGAGGCCAACTTCCACTTCATAATTTTTTTCTCATGTGTTACACACTTTTGTTTCATTCTTGTCATTCATGTTTTTCTCTCTCATATACCTTGTTACTTTATGAACGTGTAGTCTTGGGTTACGAACATCTATATCCGCACTTGAGCACTTTCATTTTCTTCATCTAAGTCTTGACATCGTGATACTCACTTTATCACATTCAAGCACCCCCTTGATCATTTTAATCTTTCATTTTTGTAATTCTTACATTTGACACTATCTTGTTAAACCCTAAGCATTTCATCTTATGTTATCTCATTTAACATTCACTTTGTGGAATTGTTGATATCTTCATTATATTTCTTCCATACTCTTTCTTCATCATACTTCACAATCACTTTGTTGCATTTTCGACATCCTCTTCATTATCTTGCTTCACTTCTCTCTTTAAATCATTCACTTTTATTTAATTTGATATCATCTAATCAATCATTTTCCCCTTGTCTTTTATCTCCATTTTTGCGAGATTCGAACCTTTTCCTCATTACTTCACTTCTTGTGACGACATTCACTTTTTCATTCTTTAGGTGTTCACTCTTCTTTTGTCTCTCTTAACAAACATTTGGTTAAGAATAGATCATTTTATCACATTCCTAAGTCTCCTCTTTTAAACATCCATCTTGTTAAAAGTTGAGCAAACTCATCACATTTCCTAAGTCTCTTCCCTTAACACATTTTTGTTAAGAATTGAGCATATTTCATCATGTTTTTAAGTCTCCTCTTTTCGTACTCACTTTGTCACAAGTTGAGCACACTAACTTCTTTCTCCTCTTCCCTCTTTATGTTTACTTTTATAAAGTGTCGTGAATCCTTTCAAACCTCTTCATTTTTCTTGGTATTTGTTTTTCTAAGCATCCTCTAAACTAACATTTCAATCTCTTCCACCTTAACATCTCTCATTTTTCTAAGTGTTTTGAAGTCCCCCTTTTCATTCCTCTTAACACTCATTTTGTTAGGATTTAACCTTTTCACATCTCTTTGTCACTCTTATCACTCACGTTGTTAAGGTTTGACCATGTTCACCTTGTCACGTCTCTTCTCCCTTAACATTCATTTTTGCTAACGATTAGAGAACATCTAACCTTTTTTATTTTTTTCTTAACTTGCATATTGATTAAAAGTTGGGAAAACAACTAACCCTTTTGTCTCTTCCCTCTTAGCATTCATTTTACTAGGGTTGAGAATTTTCATCTTCTTATCTCTTCCATCTTAGCATTCACTTTGTTAAGGGTTGAGTTTTCTATCTCACCTCTTCTTGTTCCTCCCCTCTTTCAAATAATGGTGGGAACATGACATCACAATTATAGTACCTTTCAATGGAAGGAAATAAATCCTTTCCATATCAGCTCTAATGAAGAGGACAAAGACCAACTTAAAAATATTTCCATAGACACCACTTTGCGACAAAACAAAGACCAATTCCTTCTTCATCTCCTCGCATGATAGAGCAATATTTCCATATAACTTTGAATATGATGAATTGAAAGCCTCAAAAGGATGACCTAAATCCCCTAAGGTTCCACCACCTAAGTCAAACAAACATGACGATGCATAACCAAGTAAAACAAATGCCGATAATAAAGGTAAATCTAATTCTTCATCCTCTCGATCCCAAATAATCATTTCTTGATCAAACCAATGTAATGATGAAACAATTGGTTGTCTTTGTAGACACTAAAATTAGGTCACACTCCCCTTTTGTCCCTCGACATATAAGCACCCTTTATTACATTTACCTAGCCATGACCCCCTTCACCCCACTAATATTAATTTAATTAATTTAATTAAATTAATGCATTATCCTCACTATATTTATTATTTAAATATATTATTTAAATAATATCTACACATATAGTTCACTTAGACACCTCACCAAGCTAACTCAACCTAAGACCTATTCTTAGCAAGTTCCCATAACTAACTAAGACTTACCCAAACCCTAAAAATCAATGCCTACATTCCCTCTAACCACATTCTCGCATGCTCACAAGATGTTCCGAGTCTAATCTGTGGGATAACGACACAAGATCCAAAAATCGTGGGGATCTCCTAAGTTTAGTAAACCTAGGAAATCCCACCTGACCGACATCGGGTACCCTAACCATTGCCGCTTAAGCTGCACCACCGCTTCGCTACCCCTTTTAACCCAAAACAACCTTATTCTCAAGGTTGGAACTTGGAAGTTGAAAAATAATTGGAGAAAGTTGACGAGAAAGAAAACATCTTAGAGATATAACACATCTTGAGAGCTAATTCCAAAGTGAAAACTCACATCCAAGGAAGGACATTGAGCATCTTCTCCTGCGCATAGCCATCCCAAACCATGATCTGATCTAATCAAGTAAAGAGGAGTGTGGATGCAGCCCATGCAAAAGATTTCTTCAGCTTGGTGATCACTTGTAGCCTTCAAACCCATCATCAAGCACCTCCATCCTTCACACAAAGGCATCCAGGACTAGAATCCAAGTAAGTACAACATTATACTTTCATGATTATTTCATTTCATCATTATTTTATCACCCATTGTTTATCTTGCTCCCTATTGACCTTATCCAACATTTTCACCTCCATAGACCCATTAAAACCTCGCAAAAGCCTACTCCAGTCACCCAATACCTCATCCCGACCAACCAAAATCCTTTGTGTAATCACAAAGGAGACCAAAACCATGTTCTGTGACATTTCTAGATCTCACAGTAACCGGCACCGGTTATACCTAACCGTCGTCAGTCACCCCTGACCGACACCAGTCTCTGTGTTTTCCCACACAACCTTAAATAGAGACCTACCCACCTAATTTTACCTCACCCTCATTCACCTGTGACCTACCCGAGACCTTTATCAGACCTACAAAGACCCAGAACCAATCATTTGACCTTTGATTCTATTCTAGCTTAGCCTGTTAGATTAGATCTATTTTCTTATTGTGTTTTAAGTGAGATACCTAAATCATTTCAAAATAACAATAGGATTTACTTTGTTTACAACATTAATTTGTTTAAAATAGTGGACTGAAAACCATCTAGGAAGTATCATACTTCTCGGATCTAGCTTACGCTAGGCAGTTCACTACCCATATTGTTTAATTTCTTCTGGTGGTTTTGTTTTCATTACAAGTAGTTCCTCCTAGCCAAAAGGAAGCTCTCACGATCATCTATCGATTTGGAGATCATACGTGTGCAACAACCCATCAACCGAAATTTGAACAGGTATTCCTCCTATGCCCGTTACCCTATCTGTTTCATCAACAATTCAAAGAAATAATCTAAGAAAAAGGTGAAACATTTTGGCACGCCTAATGGGACCCATCCAGGGTTCCTTGAAATTCATTCATTCCTAGGAAAAATTATGTGTTTGTTTCCCTTCTAAAAAGCGTACACACTAATTTTCTTCCCCGAAATCCACTTCTTCTTTCTATTTGCTCTAAAGGAAACAATTTCTTTTGGTGTAATTAAAAAGAATCATTTCTTCATATTTTCTCGCATTGTAGTGAAAGAGCATCCCTCTTCCTCTTCATCTTATTGTGTCATCCAATTTCTCATTTTCAATTTGGATTTAAAAATAATTGCATTCCATTCTAATTTATTGCATTAGCTCACATTAATTGAGGGCAACCTATATGCTGGAAGTCATGACCAGCTGATGGTTGACAAACGAATCGTAGAAAAACACTTCTATCCTTTTCTCTTTCTTCGAGTCTTACCAAATCACACAAAAATTCAAAATACATACATTCTTAAACAACATCCTACCTGGAAGAAGTTGTAGGTGATCACACGATCACGACATAGTGGGCACCTAGCTCGCTACTCTATCGAGTCATACTTCAGAGCGAAGCCCGCCCCCACCATAACATACCTGAAACCTCACCTTTTAGATCTCCTTCTTTGTAGGAAGCCATCCTCACCAAAAATCTATTTCACAATTCATGTGTCAGTCCCTAAATAGCATAAGCTAAACAAACATAATAGAAAGGGCACTCCTATGATCACTTTTTCTTAGTGTTTCTGCTTGGCTTGTGTTTTGAGGTGAAAGATCACGTTCATCACTTTTTTGTTCATCCTTGCACACTCCTCATCATAGCTGGTGTATTATAGATTCGCTTTGAGTGTGCTCCGGCCATATCATCATCATTTCCAAAATTCTAGTTTTGATTCTACATCAGATTTTAATTCATAACCACTTTCTTTCATCATCTGTTTCAATTTCATAGTAACTCGTCATCGCTTACATCTTACCGCCATTGGTTTTACCCAACCGACGCGTCGGTTCTAGGTCCTTTTGCTAACCTACTCAAAAGGATATTTCACTTCACTTTCTTCCACTTTCCACAGTCTCTGTCACTGTCATTATTCTCATTGATGTTTTAAACATCCTCAGATTTGACATACCTGCGATTTTACCTTTTGCCTCATTGCTTACTCACTTGTCCATTTTCTAAAATGACCAAGCAGCGGTTACCCCCGATCGACATCGGTTTTCCTAATCGCATCGCTTATCCTGCTTTCACATTCCAACTACCATTTGTTACTTCATCCATTTTTATCACCGATTCACCTATTCTGTTGTTCTCTCAGTATCATTTACAGAGAAAGCAGCCCCTAACTAATCAATACTTGGTTCACATGGTGCCGACCAAGACAAGAAAGTGCCCTCGTGTTCCATGCCGCTTCAACCACTCCCACCTAGTCCTTCACCACCTTCTATTTTATCACCAACCATGCATCCCATCTAACCTACTATCATCAAGCTACTGATATGAGGAGTTCGCACGACTCCTTGACTGTAACCTTGTTGCCTTGCGCTTTACCTTTCTCACTGTCCACTCGAGATGCCTCGGGTCACTTGATATATGGCATGCTCATATCTACCCCCGACTCTCACACCCACTTCCACATCGGCCCCATCTCGGCTCCGTGCTGCCCACATCCACTTTACCCTAGTCATTTCGCAGTTAGGTTCTATACCCGCTATGACTGCCACGTCTGTTACCTCTGTGGTACCCATCACATCTACCATACCCCTGACGACTACCCCAAACACAACCTCATCCACCCCTAATGTCTCATACATACCTGTAGCTACATTCCCACCTCTAGTGTCGGTGACCCCTACCCCATTTCAGAACGTAGTTCTTTCCATTCCACAATCATTAGCCCCTATTGCCACTAGGGTTACCATGACCCTTCCACCCCCATATACATACTACCAACAACCACTTGTTTCATCTATTATTCATTCCAGGTACATACCCCCTATTTCATTACCTTCTTCTCCACCACCTTACATGGCAGCCCCATACACTAGAATGTCACCCCCATTATATGCCCAAAACCAACCTCCTCACGCTATAGGAGGCATCCAATCATCACAACCCACTAATGACCTAATTAAATTGATGTTGGACAAGATGCGGATAATCTTGGAGGCATTGGTTTCTTGCTCCCGCAACACTCTCACCTACGACGAGATTTGCAATGATCCTATTCACTCATCCATTCCCATCTATTCATACCCCGTGCATTAGAAATGCCTAAATCCAACCGCTTCAATGTACAAAGGAAGACCCATAACAACATTTGTACTTGTTCAAACACAAAAAGTTATCCGATCGATCATGATGATGCCCTACGTTTGAGAACCTTTCCCATGTCCCTCACTCGGACTGCATTAGATTGGTATAGTGGGTTACCTAAACACTCTATATTTTCATTCAATCGTAGTAGCCCAAGCTTTCTTGGATAATTTCTCTATCAATATCACCAAGAAGGTTACCATGACCAATCTATATTCCACATGTCAGTATGAGGTGAATCTATCGTAGATTTTTTCACTCGCTGGCACACCCTAATCAATCAACTTACCTTCCAACTACCACAAACTGAACTCATCAAGCTCTTCACACGAGCTTGTGCCAGACATATCTCCTCAACCTTGCAGGTCCAAACCTTCCGAACATTCGATGAGGCATTCACTATGGCATGAAAGTTAGAGATTCGGGCCATCAAAGAGAAGAAAATCCAATTACGAAATAAGAATTCAACATTCAAGTCGAATGAAACCTCTTCTTCTTCCAAACCACCAACCAATTATTCAAAGGCTAAGGGTACCACTAACGCAGTGGTACTCAAGGCCGGCCTAACTCATCTAATCTATCACCTATCCAGCTTTTCGATTCAGACAAGAGCAGCAAAAATATACCTCAATTGGGGAACCTTACTCTTTTATCTTAGAAAAGCTTATCAAAGCTAGAGTCATCACCCTTCCACCCTTAAAACAACACACTGGTTTTGACCCTACTAAGCCGCCCCATGCCCGCGTGGTATAAAGAGCATGATTTCTATAACTATTACCGAGTGAAGGGTCATAGTGACGACAATCGTATAACTTTCAAGAATATTGTCCAAGAAATGATCAAGAAAGGTGAGTTAACCGTGGATAATCCCAACGCTACCCCCAACCAAAATCTACAATTCTTAAAAAAACCATTTCCCAATCATGCTCCTTCATCCAATCAAACCAGTGAGACATCCACTCCTGATACCCATACCTATGAGGTTCATGCAATCTTTAACGAGATACATGTCACCTCTCAATTACCTCACATCCCTTTCATAGAGGAAATCCTAGCCCAAAATCCTCCTTTCACATTGGAACCAACCTCCACCGTTCCTTCACCAACAGAGGATCACCTTTCATCTCCTTCATCACCAATGGAGGGGTCTTCCACTAACATCGAGCCCCTCTCACCTCTAGCTTCACCACTTAGAGAACCTTTACCTACCGTACCTCCTCCACCCACAGAGGAGCACCCATCACCTTCTCCACCCATAGAGGAACACCCATTACCTCCTCCACACATAGAGGAGCACCCATTACCTCCTCCACCTATAAAGGAGCACCTATTTGTTCCTCCACTTATAGAGGAGCTCTCATCATCTCCTCCACCCATCATAGACCCAGTTGAGATACCTTTGCCTCTTGGTGAGCATTCTCCATTGGCTACCAAAAATCCAACAGCCTATTTTCGGCTCTCTTACCCACTGAAGCTGAAACTAGCCAATTCCCCTGTCTCTAAGATGCATTTTATGAGAATTCCCATTAGGTCCTCACCAACTCCACCCATGGGCGTGCTTTTCTCGTGTTTGGTCAATCACTTAGATTATGTGGATAGGGCTTTCTTATGGGGGCGCCTCTTACTCCCTCGTCTCAACATAGATGCAGAGATCCTCAATGATACCTCCACTATCTACCCAAACACATTTCCACCCATCAAACCAAATACAACCACTTTGTTGTCACAACCCCTTCTATGATATCCATTAGCAATCACACCACACCCTTACCCATAACCCGACCTATACCTAAACCTAAACGCACATCCACAAAATTTTCCTCAACTAAACCTATTACCACTTTAGGGGTCACCCCCGACCACCACCTTTACTCATCCACCTATTAAACTGGATTTAGCTACATCCTCCAACGTTAATACCACACCTACCCTGACACCCAAACCAAAGAAACAAAATCATCGGCCTCATACCTCGACTACACCAATCACACCCACACTTGTCCCATCTGCCTTAAGACCTCAGCTTCCCAACATGGTCAAGCACCCTTCACCCATCCATAAACCAATAACACAACAACTCATTCCTTCCTCACAAACCTCTAACCTACCCAGGCACACAACATGACATATACCCGCACTGCAGCCTCCTTACCACCAATACCTCCAATACCTTCAGCTATTGCTTCACTACCCACTACACTTCAGTCATTGTCCCTCACACCCCAAGCACGACCCGTGTCATCTACCTTCATAGCACCCCCATTATCCCCATGGGTAACTCGCCCTCTTCCTCCATCTACTTTTCCTTCTAGACCTCGTACAACCACATCACCTTTACCCAAGAAGGTGTAACCCAAAACCAAAACCCCACTACCCCACAACAACGTAGTCAAAACAAACCCACACCCTCCTACCCATCCATCTACCGCACTGTACACCGGAAAAGTGACAGGTGAGCGTGGGAATCTACAAGTGACTCTTCCACGTACCCGACCTCTCGAGGTCGTGCCGAGACAGCCGGTGGGGGTAGAATATGCATGGGATGCAGACAAACTAGTTAGGCAGTCTAATGTCTTCGACACGCACTAGTGGAATTTGCGAATCTAAGGCAAAGAAGGCCCTTCTAACTTGGACTGGTGCGATAGATCGATCGACAAGGATGACTGCTCGAAGGCTCCAATCAATATCGAGCTCTGGCGTGATTCGATCTATGGGTTGTGGAATACGTGGGAAATGACTTGGGATAGTTTCGTGTATGTCTCCAGATAAGGTCATATGGTGGATGGTGGAAACAATTGACTCTACTGACGATTCTCTCGGCTTAGTCCGAATTCTCTAGCTTCGTTAGCCACTATATCTAGTAAGGACAATTATTCGATGATGATGGGTGGAAGTGGAGTGGATCTCGAATACCAAGGTGCATAGGCTAGTGTCTATATCTAATTGACTTGTGGATTCGTTGGGTGTGGATCTGTGGATCACAACCGTAGACTCTTGGTTGTTACGGTCCGCTATGGTCATGAAATCAAGTCCTAATCCCTAATATCCAAAATCGTGACGCTTTCTCGCCTTCTATGTTTAGGACCAACAACTACATGATTTTCTCGAGAATATCTCACAGTGCGTCGTGTAACCTGGATCCTTAGACTAGTATCTATATCTGTGAGAGTGTCTCCTGTGCACTGCTATGGGACCAAAGGATCAAACCAAAGGTTTGTTCTCTTTCGAATCCTTCTACAGTCATGTGAATGTTTGTCTAGGGTAATCTGTAATTCGGTTGATTTGACCAAAACGTGTGTTCTTGGTCGTCTTTCTATGTTTAACCCTCTTAACTAAGAACCGATCGGTTGTAAATCTGTTGTTTGGAATACTTGTATTCTGAGGTTTTGGTCTATGTCAACTATTGCTATGACGAGGTTTGGTTGAGGCATGATTGGCTCAAATATGTATTCCCTGGGCTCCTGAGGTCCCGTGATTGTCATACAAAATAAAATGTAAATCTAACTGTAACAAAGCAAATTCTAACTACGTGGAATAAATCTAAAACATATATAACCTCTATTTTTCTGAGAAACCTTTTAAGAGTTTAAGGAAAGCAGCTATTTAAACATATCTAGAAATAATAACTAAATAACAATTTAAAACAAACAAGATAACCGAGTGTAGTTATTTGTTTGTGCGATTTGTAGATTTATTCTAAATAATGCAATAACTTTCCTAATCTACTTGCAAGATTCTCGATCCTACCTCAGAAGTGAGGAGTGAATCATAGTTTCTTAGAAACTATCAATCCTCACAGCTTCCCTGGCAATATCGAGAATAGAAATTTACTAAAATGAAGCAATTAACTATTTTATTTGATATGATTCTAACTAGAACTTTGAAAATTAGAACCTGGATTCCGCAGAATAGTGGCGAATCTGATGGTGTGTGTGATCTTGTCCCCTCAGTATGATCTCCTTGTTCTTTCGTGTTCACGTGGATCCAGAAAAGTGTGTAATGCTAGCATCGACAGAAGTAGATATTGGGACAAGGACAGCTCAGAATGCAGACTGAAAATGCGAGTAGGAGAGGGATAGCGCAAGAGTACAGAGCTTGGCTTATGCAATTCCTAGCGGGATTTTACGGTGAGTCATGCAACGTAAAGCGACCAGAACCTAAAACTATCCTGTTTGAAGAGAAAAACCTGCAACTTTAATGGCTTCCTAAGCTATTCTACTCCAATGGATTGGATAAAACAACAACACTTTGCTTGCAATAAGCCGGATATGTGGCTTACCAACAATTGAATAATACTAACTAAGCATATAATGAACTAAACCAAGGCTTCTAAACAAGATAACAGACTGAACTACTGAAATGAGGAGATGAGAGCCAAAAGATCGACCTTTTGTTTGTGCACAAACCATTTATTTATAGCTTTCATTCACCCAAAGATCAAAACCAAATCAACTCTAAAACCATAAACAATGGCCAAACACTATTCCAGGGACCAAAAACATAAATGCATGCCCAAGTCGGCAAGGAAAGTGGTGAAACATTGATATTTTACGTGATTCGTGTCAAAGCGCTTTCTGGAAAATGCGTGCAGGACCGCCGCTCGAAAGCAGGGTGGCGGTTACATGACCGCCACCCCGATCAGGGGCGGTCACGAGACCGCCGCCAAGCAGCCAGGTGGCGGTGGTTCCGTAATCAAGGGAAAAAGGCCAAGAAAAGAGGGAAAAGGTGGGAAACAAAGGACGCAGGGCTAAGCGGGGCATGCGAGATGTTAACGCATACTCCGAGGGATTTTCTGGATCCCGAACACCTTGCGAGGAGACCTGTATCATCATTGGGGCATTTGTTACACTGCTCGGCAGATAATACCTTACAATTTTGGATACGTACATATTGCCCCTCGAGAAGTGTTTTAGCCATGAAGAGGCATAAAACGGTGGGTCCGAGTATGGCATCCCAAATGGGAAGTTTAGAAGTTATACCTTACACGTCCGTGTGTTGAAATGACGCCATCCAAAATTCCCGCTACCTGTAAAATGAAAAGAGAACTCAAGTGCAGATAGATACAATAGTTCGAAAAATAAACGCTAAGAATAATAGGGAATGAGAACGTACCATTCGTGTGCGGGATAGGAACTTACCTCCATCAGCACTCCAAACCTGTGAAAAATCATTTTAAAATGAAACAGAGTGCTATATATATGAAAGTGGGCCCATTTTCCTATTCATTTGCGCGAGTTGATTTGATTGTTTTTGAGCTCTGGGACCCACGGTGACGGTTTCTTGCGTGAGTAGAGTCAAAACGTCCGCAGTGAGATCGTGATCATGCCTCCATGTGCGGAACACCGCCCCGCTAGATCACAGGTTGGTTTTTCTTCAATTTTGTGTTTTTCCCCCCTTAAATTTGAAATGCTAAATTTGTTGTAATGGGGGGGTCATTTTTGAAAATGCTAGTGTTAAAAGGTTCATCTAGGGGGTGCCTACTGGGTAGGCTCCATTTTTAGGTTAAATGGTCGTTTTTGGGACTTTTTAGGTGTTTTTAGATTAAAAACCCACGTGGGTTTTCGACACGACCGCCCCCCGGCCAGTGGCGGTTACATGACCGTCACCTGCTTCGGGCGGGCGGTTACACGACCGCCGCCTTTAAGGTGGCGGTTACAAAACCGCCTCCCTGCTCAGGGCGGCGGTTTTGCACAGAATGCAAAAGGAACTTATATTTGAGATTGCACTTGTATTTTTAGCCTTTCTACGTGTTTTTATGACTCTCTCGATATTGTTCGGATATTAACTTGCTCTATTTTGTGTGTTTTTGGGTGTATGCAGGTGAGAGAGGAGTACATTAGATGGAGCAGAGAGAGTGTGTGTGATTGGCTCTCGGGGTACTCTTGGATGCCCTCTCACAGATGAGAAGGACACACTACAGAGAGCCGGCATATTGCGCATATCGCACGTGCCCCATGTTACACCATCTAATCACATCCTTTGTGACTTATTCTCTTACTGGGATGCATATTGGAACACCTTCCGACTGCCAAGGGTCCGTGGTGAGTGGACCATCACATTAGAGGATGTCTACCGCATTCTGGGGGTCCCGATCATCGCGAGGTGACTTACATTAGAGACAGCAGGCTCACGGGCACAGATTGCACAGTGAGCAGCTGATATGGGAGATGCAGCCATCTCCACAGGGTCAAAGAAGGGAGTGAGAGTTCGATCCATTCCTTCTTTACCTATCCCCGTATTTCAACAAGCCATCATGGGGATCCTTGCCTCGAGATTGATCGGGGATAAGGGAGGGGACACATTGTTATATTGTTGGGCCCCCATCATTGCACAGATAGAGGGGCATGGCCGGATATATGCCTGGGGTGCAGATATTCTGGGACCACCTACCATGATCTATATAGGGTGGTCCGTTTACAGGGACAGTCATTGAGCCACCCAACTCTAGTCATGAGTTGGGTGTATGAGCATTTTATCCCTTATGGCAGGGGTGTGGAGGTGGCAGATCCTAGGGCTGTGAGGGCAGCTAGATGGACGGACATGTCGGTGCTCAGAGCACCTCATCAGCCAGTTGCCTCCCTTACTACTGCAGACATGGAGGTGACACCGTACCAGCTTATGGCCAGCATATGGGGCGAGGAGACTCTTACCCTGATCTCCTGCTCCACCACAGGGCAGCTTATTGATCGAGTGGGATGAGTGGAGGTACATCCTTTCGGCCGGGTTCCTCAGCAGTTTGGTCTTCCATATGTGGGTATGCTTCCCCCAGTGGCACCAGTTTACAGATCAGTTCGCGAGGCCAGAGGGGGACCTAGAGGCCGAGGTTGGACAGTGATCACTCCTGGCATTCCTATTGCAGCCAGGAGGATAGTTCGCGCTAGAGGGAGAGCCGGTGCGCCTCGGGCACCTTTGCTTCAGATTGCTGCGGGTCCTGCTCATAGTAGCGATGACCCCATAGATATTGACTCCGACTCTGAGGAGCTCACAGAGGGAGGGTCAGAGGAGGAGACTGATGACAGTGATCCTGAGTGGCATGACACTCAGGACATTATGCAGGCAGAGAGGGCTGAGCAGAGCACAGAGAAGGATACTCTAGTTTCAGAGGATCCACTCTCTCAGGGCCATGGTGGAGAGGATGAGTCCGTTGCAGGGTGACACGTTGCTCCTGCACAAGAGCAGCCCCTCGGTCCGGCGCTGCATCCGCGGCAGGTCTGGTCCCAAAGGCCACCCATCTTGAGGCCTGGTGATCCGAGTAAGTTACCCTTTCTCCCTTTTAATGTTTATATGTAGGCTCTCCTTAGTTGCTATTGTTGTATCTTTTAGCCTCTTGCTTGGTTTCTAATTCATTTTTCTCCTTTGTTTGCAGAGACTATTGACAAGTGGCGGGATTTGATCCGTAGGGTATGTACTGATTCCCTGATGATCCCCATGGATAGGACCCGCGCGGAGCTATCCGTAGATGCTGGGGAGCCCTCAGCAGCCGGTAGGCATACTGATGTCTTCGCTCCCATTTGGCACGTGGCCAGGATGGTGTCGACCCTCCGCACAGAGTTAGCGGGCTACAGGATGGCTGAGCACCTCATGAGGAGCCATTCTCGTGGTGAGACTGCGGCTGCCCCTCGGGACCTTGAGCCCTCCGTACATTCAGAGCGCCGGCGCAGCCGGAGTCCTAGGTGTGGGCGTGCACCTTCGGAGGGGTCGCGTAGGGATTGAGAGGCCTCTTGGCCCTTGTGTACTTTGTATTATATATTCTTTGTATATCACGGGCTCTTTGAGCATTTTGACCATGCTTAGAGCATGATGGCATTGTATATAAACATTGATTATTTATATATATGCATTCGTTTTGGATCAAAAGCTTGCACCCATGTTTTCCTTTCTATTTCCAGCTTTCCTTATGTATACTACGATGTATGTTTATATGCTTTTAGAATGTATGCAATGGAGAACAAATGATGCAAATGTTTGCTTTCTTTTTGTGTTTCATGATGCTAATACATGATATTGCGAGATATATTGTGATTTTGAATCTTAGCTTCGTGAGCAATTTGGATACCTCATGTTTGTTTTGCAAAGTGATGAATATAACCAAGATGATGAATGATTAACTTGCCCCATTCCTAACTCCACGCAACTAGTAAGATGCGAGGGCTCATCACCGAGAGTTAAGAAGGGCACAAGTTATGAAATGTGGTGAAACGATAGTGATGAAAGATGCAGAAAAGCTTTGGAACCAAATTGGAAGCTACAAGCTTACTCTACCCGAATGACTTCATAGTTTAGAATGCACTTGCTTTGTGGTTTATCTAGACTTAGACCCGTAGATGGCCACATAGTAGACAAGATCTCGGGTTTTAGGATTTTAATTTTTTGGAATTTTGAACATCTCGATTCATCCGTTTTTGACTCAAAGTTTGAATTGTTTGTTTATGACCTTTAACGCTTGCTTTATCAAGAAGACCCCCTGTACTTTGCCCCATGCTACTAGTAGGAAGTGTGGGTTTATCACCGTGGGCAAGGTATAGGTGAGTAAGGGCATTTCCATCCTTTCCCAACCCTACGTCACTAGTAAGAGATCATCACCAAGCGGGGGACAAGGAAATGTGTAAAATTAAAATTTTCTGTTTAATCACTTGTTGACTTGTTTTCTTGAGTAAAATGTCGATGTGCTTATTTCAAAAGATATATATATATATATATATATATGGGATAGATGTGACACCATGAAGCTTCTAGAATGTACCATAGGCAAGACACCTATCCTAAGAAGAAATCAAAGCGAGAATAAACTTGCAGATCTTGGTATGGTTACCGTTAAGACTTTTTCATGTTTGATTTTATTTGATAAAAGATTCCGAGATGATTTGATGATATACGAAGATGGAGAGGTATGATTAAAGAGCTTTATGCCAACAACATCATGAGTTTGTAATGAATTGCTTTGAGAATAGATTCCTTGATCACAATTTATGTAAGAAACAAATGGACAAAATGATCTTAATCTATATGAAGATGTAATGTAGATAATTATACAAGTAGTGCTAGTTGCTTATGCGTAGAACCGCTTGAGGTGTAGGGAATTGACTGTTTCACCAAATTCCTCACCTTCTAGCGTACATAAGAGGTAAGCACCATTTCCATAGTCCTTCATGACTTGGTATGGGCCCAACCATTTGGGCCGAATTTCCTTCCTTCGCCGGTCTTCTTGTCGATCCGGCTGTCTAGCCTTAGAACTAGATCACCTTCGTATATGTCGCGTTCATAGACCTTCTTGTTATACTGCCGGCACATTCGGTCAGCATAAGCTCTATGCCGTTGTTCAACGCATCTAACCTAGTTTCATCTAGGCTTTCTAGTTGGGAAAGACGTGCTTCTCTGTAAGCGTCTTCATTCGTAATCCTTGTAGTGAAATGCGGAGACTCGGGTATTTCAACCTCAAGCGGGAGAACTGCCGCCCCAATACCAGCGAGAAAGGAGTTGCTCCCATTGGTGTTCTTATTGAGTTCGGTGGGCCCACAAGGCCGGATATAACTTCAAATGCCAATCTTGTTTGTTTTCTTTCACCATTTTAAGGAGAATGGCTTTCAGCGTCTTGTTTTTCGCTTTAGCCTGTCCGTTGGCTTGGGATAATACAAGGAAGCCGTATGATGGCTTATCTTAAATTTATTGCATAGTTCACGAACCTCTTCATTTTTAAAAGAAGTTCCATTATCGGAGATAATGATTTGCGGATACCGTACTGCGAAATGATTTGGTTCAAAATGAACTTGGCGATCACAGAACCGTGCATGTAGTAAGAGGCATGGCCTACACCCATTTGGTAAAATATTCAAAGGCCGTGATTATAAAATTATGGCCGTCAGGGATGAGGGAGAGAATTTCCTATTAAGTCTAGACCCCATGTAGAAAAGGGCCATGGAGTAGTGATTGGTCAGTAGAGCTTGTCTTTGGCATGTGGATCTCATGGGAGAATTCTTAGCACTTACGACACCTACGTACAAACTCTATTGCATCATGTTCTAGAGTGGGCCGAAATAGCCCATTCGATGTATTTTTCGAGCAGTGGCGTGGCCACCGAAGTGACCTCCACATATTCCGCTGTGAGATTCATGGAGAATCTTCTTGGATTCTTCCATGTCGATGCATCTTAGGAGCATTCCATCGAACACCCTTCGATAGAGAACTTGCTCTATAATGACGTATTTAGCTACGATTATGCGTAATCTCCTTCTTTGTTGTGGTGTAACTCCTTCTGGGTAGGTATGGTCCATGATATAATTAATGATATCAGTGTACCAAGGACACTCAGAGATAGAGGGTCGGGTTTCGATGTAGTATACGCACTCATCTGGAAAGTCTAAATCTAATAAATTGCCTCCGTCTAATGGGTTGTCAGCTAACCAATCTGCGATGATTTTTCCTTTAACTGACTTCTTATTTACAAATGTTAATTCGAATTCTCCCATTAAGGTTATAAAACGTCCAGCCTTTTTAGACAATGACCCTTGTGTGAGGAAAGTCCGTAAATGGTCCGTTTTTACCATGACCTTTGTTTCTTGATTCAGCATATAATGTCTTAGGCGTTTAGTAGCAAAGACTATGGCAAGGCATTCTCATTCTGCCTGTGTATAGTGTGTTTCATAGTTGAGCAACGTTTGGCTAATGAAATAAATCGCATGTTCTCTCTTGTTATCGTCTTCTTGGGCCAACATACAGGCCAGCGAGACATTGGTAGCTCGTGAATATAGAATTAACGGGCGATCTAACTTAGGTGGCATTAGCGTAGGTGGTGATAATAGGAAACGCTTAACTGCTTCAAAGGCTTCATTACAGTCTTTGGTCCAATCAATGCTATAGTCTTTCTTGAGTAAATTATTGATTGGATGAACGGCGAAGCTTAAGTCCAGGATGAATCTTCGGATTGCACCCAGCTTTCCGAGGAATGACCTGACTCCAGATTCATCCGAGGGTGGAACCATATCGTCACGAGGAGAACATCTATCCCTCGTGACGATATGATATAACCTAGGAGCTTTCCTCCCGTTACACCAAAGATGCATTTCTCTGGTTTAGTGTAACTCCGTATTCTATTAGACATGAAAGAATGACGCGGAGTACTTCGGGATGGTCACAACGCTTCTTGGCTTTAGCCAATAAGTCATCTACGTAAGATTCCATGATTTTATGAATTATATCGTGAAATATGTATGTCATGGCCCGCCGGTATGTAGCACCGGCGTTCTTGAGACCGAATGGCATAACAAAGGTAGTAATAGGTTCCCAAGGAGTTATAAACGTGGTTTTAGCTTGATCTTGCTCGGATATTCTGATTTGATTGTATCCCGAGAATCCATCCATGAGAGACAAAAGTTCAAAACCAGTTTGTTGCATCAACAATAACATCTATGGATGGTAAAGGGAAGTCGTCCTTAGGACATGCTTTGTTGATGTCTCAAAAATCTATGCAAATGCGTATCTTTCCATTCTTCTTGAGAATGGGAATGATGTTAGATACCCATTGGGAGTAGTCGACTGGCTTGATGAATCCTACCTGAAGGAGTTTTATTACCTCCTCCTTTACCATGAGAGCTACTTTGGGTTTCATAGGTCTTGATTTTTGCTTAACTGGCTTTGCATCTGATTTAGTGACGAGGTTGTGCACCGCAATGTGGGGTGCAACTCCTGTCATTTCCTTATAATTAAATGTAAATGCCTTCTGATGTTCTTTTTTAGGATTCGGTATGTATTTCTACTTCTTCCGGGTTAAGGATGATCCTAATTTCAAGATTTTTGGTTCGTCATCTGTCCCGATGTTGACATCAATTGTTTCTTCGATCAAAGAGGCATTACCCTCTTCGAACTCAGGTGGTGCTGGAGGTAAATCCAAATCATCCCCATTTTCTACTGCGTATATGCTAGGTTCCATTTGTGAGGGATGATTCATCACGGGATTTCCGAAGTAAGAAGACGAATGTGGAATTAAGGATAAATCTAGCATATGATAGGAGAGATGTAGTGCTGCATAGGTGTTTAAATAATCCAAAGTAGCCACATCACTATCAATATGGTCTAGGATGGTAGATTCACTTCCGCTTGAAAGAGGATTTGTCATTATTTTTATCAATGGTTCATCACGAATGGACACCGTGAACCGGGTATCTTCTAACTCATTGCTTGGGGTAAAACATGATGCTGAAGTTGCTATTGAATCGGCGAGAAGATTTTTCTCTCACGGAATTGCTTCAATGGATATGAAGTTAAACGCCTTGCTTAAATCTAATATGGCTTCTTTGTAAAGCTGCAAGTGTTCGGCTTTAGTTTCGTATACTTCAGAAACTTGATTTGCCACTAATTACGAGTCTCCTAAGACTCTGATGTTATCAACACCAATTCTTTTGGCTAGGGTGAGGCCAAGGAGGAGGGCTTCGTACTCAGCGCCGTTATTTGTGCATTCAAAGTTTAACTTAAAGGCAAATGGGAGGACTTTCTCCTCGGGTGAAGTAAGAATTATACCTGCCCCCGCTCCATAACGGCATTTAGCTCCATCGAAATGGAGAGTCCAATACTTAGTCGAGTATAGATGTTGGGGCATCTCGCTGCATTTGAGCACTCTACTTCTACCATACGTGAGGTCCTCTCGCAGAAGGGAACCAACACCTAGGGAATATCCTATGCCTACCGAATCAAATGGTAAGAACATTGGTGAATCTTGTTTTATTAACTCAACAATTTTTGCAGTAGTCCCTAATGATACCGCTTTAGCTTTATCGTTAGGGGTTGGGGTTGCTTTGGCTATGTTGATAGTTTCAAGATCCATTGTAGGTACCAACTTCTCCTCCGGTTTTGGGTCGCGTGGGTTTATTAAGTTGGTTTGTTGGAAGTTCAAATTCGAGTGCACACCGGTCTTTTCTTTAAATCAGCTAGGTGTAAATCGAAAGGTTTGGGATCACCTTTGGCTACAAATACCTTTCCTAGATGCAAGAATCTTACTTCTTGGAATAACGTAGAAGGGATTGCCTTCATTCGGTGTATCCATGGTCGGTGAGTATCATATTATAATTAGTTTCCCGATCTATAATATAAAACTCAGTTAGGATTGTTTTTGGTCCTAAGGTGACCGGAAGTATTATAGTTCCTATCGAAGTGGCTTTAAGGCTATCATAGCCTCTCAATGTATTTCGAGTGGTGGAACAGTTTGTTTCCCCATATCCTAGTTTTTGGAGGAAAGAGAAAGGGACTATGTTAATCGCGCCCCATCACAACCATTTCCTGTTTTACATAGTTATTATAAACCCATACTTGTAAGTGTAAGGCTGGATCACCTCGGCGTGCGATCTCAGCATCTATGGGCATTTTACTTATTTCGAATATGAATTCGACATCCTTGTCCGGCTGTCCCGGAGGGTGGATATCAAAATCTACGTGATTTACTTGTGTTTCAGGAGGTGGAGTGATGTTAATTAGGTGACCTAGACCTAATGCTTCTAAAAGAGCAGCTCTATGAGGAGGAGAGTTCTTTAGTAAATCCAAGAATGAAATGTGCGAGAAGGTCTTTGTTAGGTCACTAACTAAATCATAGGCACCTACGGGTTTTTCTACTATTTGTTGACTCTTATCTGTTTCTGGCAGATGACTTGGGCTTGGTTGAGAGAAATATTCTCGTGTTCTTGTTATAGCTTCGATAGGTAGTTCAGATCTAATTCTACCAAACTGACTATCTTGGGTCTCGGTTGACTTCCTAACTATGGCACAACTGATGGATTTAGTGAAGTCGAGGCTTCATGATCATTGTTTCCTATCATTGCACTTTTGTTTGTTCCAGTTGGATTCAGCCTATTGCTATCATGATTTGGGAGTGGATCGTTAAAGATCTTGAGGGGAGCATTCTGAGGGGAAACTGCCCCTGCGAGCATGTTTGGTGGTGATGACACGGATCTGCCAAAAACAAATCTGTGAAGAACTGTCTTTGTTCTTCTGGCAAACGTTGCATGAATTTATTGTAGTCATGGCATGTTCTAGTATCATGACCCCGAATTTTGTGGAAACCACAATAAGAATTGGGGTTGTAATTCCTGTTTTGTTGGTTTGGTGTATATTGTGGCCTAAAATTCTGATCAAACTGTTGCCTATTAGGATTAAAATTTTGCATTTGTTGTTTCTAGCTTTGGTTTTGATAACCAAATGAGTTTTGGCTTGGCCCTTGTATAGGATTTCGCCGTTGTTGTTGTTGTTGTGGATGGTTAAAATCCACTGTATTGATTGTCGGGGTAAAGTTGTTGTTTCGTTGGTTGTTTGTTTGTGATGGAGTATTGACAACATTTACCCTCTTGGGCTGGTCGGTTACTCCATCCGTTGTTACACCCCAATTTTTGTTAAGGATTTTGGGTCCTTGGTTGACATTCGTGGTAGTTGTAGTGTTCTGGCTGGAGGTGATTAACCTCCCATTTGCTCCATATGTCTTGCGACCACTATCTATCGCTGCTTGGTCTATTCGAAGAGTGCTCTCAAGTACTTCATCGTAAGTTCTTAGTGGGAACTTCTGGACTTCTTCCTTCACCTCTTTGCTGAGAGAATGAAGGAATAAATCGCATAGTTCCATCTGATCCATGTTTGGAGCACTTGCCGAGGAATAAAGGACTGTATGCCACCTTTGGATGAAATGGGCGACAGATTCGTTGTGTTCTTGTTTAATGTGTAAGAACTCCCTGATTCCTGTTCTCAACAGTTTGTTCATGTCGAATGCCTTAATGAATTCTGATACGAGCTGTTTAAATGAATGGATGGAGGCTTCAGGTATTCTATAATACCAGTCGAGAGCAATGCCTTCCAAGGTTTTGGGGAATATTTTAGCAACAACCCCATCCCAAGGGAGTAATTCTCATATGGCTGTAGCGTAAGCCTTGATATGTGCGTTTGGATCTCCCTCGCCTTTGTACTTGGGTAAATCGGGAAGAGGTCTTGGAAGCATGACGCTTCGTATGGTGAAGTCTAAGGGCTCTTTCAGATATTCTGAATAAGTCCCTATCGCATAGGTTTCGACCATTGATGGTGGTTGCTGAGGGAGTGGTGGTGGGATGGGTTTTGATATGGCGCAGCAGTATGCGTTGGCGGGGGGCATAGGGAAGTCCCTATGTTTGAACAAACATGCCAGGAGAGGAGAATATATCTCCCTGTGGTGATTTGGAGTACATGTTTAAGTATGACGGGGTATTGTCTAGTAATGGATTGTTTGATACTAGACCGGGAGGAAAGGTGTTAGAGATGATGGGCCTTGTTGGCGTTTGTTGTGGATAGTGAGGTGGCATGCCTAACGTGCCTACTCCTGTAAGGAGATCTACTTGGCCAGGGTGGTATGGAGGATTGGAACTTCCTACTTCCATGAACGGAGAATTTTGACTTGCTTGAGCAAGTTCTAACCCTCTCACTTTTTCTACTAACATTGAAATGACTTCATTTGGTGAAGTCACAATGCTCTGCCTTAGCGGCGTTTGTTGTATACCCTGGTGTTGTATAGGCATGTGATATCCTGTCATGAACTGATCGCTATCTTGCCAAGTTTCTCTGAGAGTATTTCCTATATGCAGTGGCATAGAGGTATTTTCTTGAAAAGAGATCTCGAGTTGTATTTGTAAACCTCCTATAGGTGGGTACATACCCCGAGAATGTTGTTCACTCCTAGGATAACGTATTGACTGTCCATCATCTAAGACCAGGTATGGGTCTGATTGCCTACTAATTTGTGGTCTAAGTAGCATCTGAGGAGACGAACCAGATTCTCCGGTAAACGTCATATTGTTCGAACCTGAAGGCTCTGTTTGTTGCGTTCGAGGGGGTTGATCTAACTCCTCCGTTTGAAAGGATGAGCTATATCTATACCTTGGAGTTTGTGTTGACAACTGATTAGTTGAATAGTTGTCTCCCCATATTGAGAGTGAGGGTGATGATTGTCTGCTTATATGGGCATAGTATGCCTCGAGACCCAACAGGGTCTCGCCATATGCATCGAATCCGACATATTCTGGGTATATAAATACCCATAGAATAATGGGAAGGAGTGAAGGTGATTTTTGAAAGGACACGTGATGCTATGACTCAAATGAGAAAGTAGGAATTTTACGTCGCTTCACTAATTTTGTTTGTTTCACGTTGGGTTCACCAATTTTGTACGCCGAAAAGCGACAGTAGCGTGGGAATCCACAAGTGACTCTCCTGCATACCCGACCTCTCGAGGTCGTGCCGAGACAGCCGGTGGGGGTAGAATATGTGTGGGATGCGAGAAAACTAGTTAGGCGAGTCTAATGTCTTCGACACGCACTAGTGGAATTTGTGAATCTAAGGCAAAGAAGGCCCTTCTAACTTGGATCGGTGTGATAGATCGATCGGTAAGGATGATGCTCAAGGCTCCAATCAATATCGAGCTCGGCGTGATTCGATCTATGGGTTGTGGAATACGTGGGAAATGACACGGGATAGTTTCGTGTA
This sequence comes from Taxus wallichiana var. yunnanensis, assembly GCA_018340775.1. Lineage (NCBI taxonomy): Eukaryota > Viridiplantae > Streptophyta > Pinopsida > Cupressales > Taxaceae > Taxus > Taxus wallichiana. The sequence continues at coordinate 705,634,265 of CM031242.1, read as the reverse complement.
TGTCTCCGTGATAAGGTCATATGGTGGATGGTGGAAACAATTGACTCTACGGACGATTCTCTGGCTTAGTCCGAATTCTCTAGCTTCGTTAGCCACTATATCTAGTAAGGACAATTATTCGATGATGATGGGTGGAAGTGGAGTGGATCTGAATACCAAGGTGCATAGGCTAGTGTCTATATCTAATTGACTTGTGGATTCGTTGGGCTGTGGGATCTGTGGATCACAACCGTAGACTCTTGGTTGTTACGGTCCTGCTATGGTCATGAAATCAAGTCCTAATCCCTAATATCCAGTAATCGTACGCTTTCTCAGCTTCTATGTTTAGGACCAACAACTACGTGATTTTCTCAGAATATCTCACAGGCGTTCGTGCAACCTGGATCCTTAGACTAGTATCTATATCTGTGAGAGTGTCTCCTGCACCTGGCTATGGGACCAAAGGATCACAACCAAAGGTTTGTTCTCTTTCGAATCCTTCTACACTCATGTGAATGTTTGTCTAGGGTAATCTGTAATTCGGTTGATTTGACCAAAACGTGTGTGTTTGGTCGTCTTCTATGTTTAACCCTCTTAACTGAGAACTGATCAATTGTAAATTTGTTGTTGTTTGGAAGACTTGTATTCTGATATTTTGGTCTATGTCAACTATTGTTGTGACGAGGTTTGGTTGAGGCACGATTGGCTCAAATATGTATTCCCTGGGCTCCTAAGGTCCCGTGATTGTCATACAAAATAAAATGTAAATCTAACTGTAACAAAGCAAATTCTAACTACGTGGAATAAATCTAAAACATATATAACTTCTATTTTTCTGAGAAACCTTTTAAGAGTTTAAGGAAAGTAGCTATTTAAACATATCTAGAAATAACAACTAAATAACAATTTAAAACAAACAAGATAACCGAGTGTAGTTATTTGTTTGTGCGATTTTTAGATTTATTCTAAATAATGCAATAACTTTCCTAATCTACTTGCAAGATTCTCGATCCTACCTCGTAAGAGGAGTGAATCATAGTTTCTCAAAACTATCAATCCTCACACTTCCCCGAAATATCGAGAATAGAAATTTACTTCAAATGGAGCAATTAACTATTTTATTTGATATGATTCTAACTAGAACTTTGAAAATTAGAACCTGGATTCCGTAGAACAATGGCGAATCCGATGGTGTGTGTGATCTTGTCCCCTCAGTGTGATCTCCTCGTTCTTTCGTGTTCACGTGGATCCAGAAAAGCGTGTAATGCTAGCATCGATAGAAGTAGATATTGGGACAAGGACAGCTCAGAATGCAGACTGAAAATGTGAGTAGGAGAGGGATAGCGCAAGAGTACAGAGCTTGGCTTATGTAATTCCTAGCGGGATTTTACTGCGAGTCATGCAACGTAAAGCGACCAGAACCTGAAACTATCCTGTTTGAAGAGAAAAACCTATAACTTTAATGGCTTCCTAAGCTATTCTACTCCAATGGATTGGATAAAACAACAACACTGCTTGCACAAGCTGGATATGTGGCTTACCAACAGCTGAATAATACTAACTAAGCATATAATGAACTAAACCAAGGCTTCTAAACAAGATAACAGACTGAACTACTGAAATGAGGAGATGAGAGCCAAAAGATCAGACCTTTTGTTTGTGCACAAACCATTTATTTATAGCTTTCATTCACCCAAAGATCAAAACCAAACTGAACTCTAAAAACCATAAACAATGGCCAAACACTATTCCAAGGGACCAAAAACATAAATGCATGCCCAAGTTGGCAAGGAAAGCTGGTGAAACGTTGATATTTTACGTGAGTCATGTCAAAGCGCTTTCTGGAAAACATGTGTAGGACCGCCGCTCTGAGCAGGGCGGTGGTTACAAGACCGCCGTCCCGATCGGGGCGGCGGTTCCAGAATCAAGGGCAAAAGGCCAAGAAAAGAGGGGAAAAGGGGGAAACAAATGACACGGGGCTAAGCGGGGCATGCGGGATGTTAGCGCATACTCGAGGGCTTTTCTCGGATCCCGAACACCTTGCGAGGAGACCTGTATCATCATTGGGGCACTTGTTACCTTTGTTCTGCTCCAAAGCAAGATAAGACCTTAAATTTTGGGTACGTAAGACTCTACCCAAACAAACCCGACCAATACCTCAAACCACACCGGAACCTAAACCCATAGCTCGACCCATTCCTACTCTTCCAAAACAATTCCCCGACAACCAACCACACCTACACCCAAACCCACATTCACTTCCCATTGTGATCCACTAGCAGGGTCCTATGCCAAAATTTTAACCAACCTCCTCGAGACTTCATTATCACATTACCGCCACTCTGACCTTACGAACCCCTCAAACCCAAGCCAAAAGGGTTTGATGATACCAAAATTTGCACATACCATCATGTGTTAGGGCATGATGTGAAGAACTAGAAGGCCTTGAAAACCGTCCTTATCCAATTGTGTCCACCAGAAACCAACTTTGATGATGACGAGCTTCTTGAAGAGGATCCTGCTTCACCAACACCCATTCTCACACTGCCCACTCAACAACCACAACCTCCACCCTCACAGCTCCTAAAACCACGCACAAAATTTGAAATTAACATGGTTCGCATCATATAACTTTCCATGCCACCACCCAAATGTCATTGCGCCCGGCCTCTCACAGGATTTTCTCCTCCAGTAGGTTTTTTCCTTCATGTTGTTATACCACTCACCCTACACCTTCTTCATTTTCCAACTCCTCTCAAATCAACATGATACACATCACTACACATGTGCAAAAGGGCAAAGAAAAGGCAACTGACCCACCAACTAATCCTATACCCAACATACCATCTGCACCCATACCTAAAATAACTATCCACGGCCCCACATACCCCATTTCTAATGGCATCACACATCGCACCATGCTCAAACAATTACACCAATCTCCCCTCAAAATGTCCTTATATGACCTCATCCAAACCTTGGAATCCCATCATCAAGCTCTCATGGAGGTTCTTCAATCTATTGAGGTTTTACCCAATGACCCTACACCCGTAGCCTCCATCATCACACCCCATCATGTAGCCTCTCTCACCAAATTACCACCTTCATCCTCACCTCACCTTGTTCACCAAGTGGCCTCCCTTAGCTTCTTAGAGGAGGAGATCACGCCACACCAAAACAATGACCTGGACCTAGCCCTCTTCATCTCTGTCCACATTGATGACATACGGGTACACCATGTGATGATTGATGGAGGTGCTAGCATTAACATCATTTCATCCCATGCATTTGCTCAAATGTGCATACCTGACAATTACATGCACAAACATCCAGTCATGTTGTGTTCATTCAACGATGCTATCACCTCCACACTAGGCACTGTCATCCTTCACATTTGCATGGACCCCCGCACTGTTCTAGAATTTTTTACATTTTGGAAGGGGAATTCCAATATAACTTGTTTCTCGGTAGATCCTGGATCCATGTCATGGGTTTCGTTCCTTCCACTTTGCATCGTTGTGTGAATTTTGAACACGAGGGACACACTTATACCATTCCAACTAACCCATCACCTTTCAAAACATGCAACATGCTTTACTTGACCCAGTGATATGCTCATACCGCTCAAGCCATCTACTTCGCAACCAATATCGATTCACCTACACCTCCACCTACTAGTACAAATGCTACTTTCACCGCACATACTACCTCTATTCCTCCCTCGCTTATAACCTCCATGGCTGACCCATTAGCTTCCCAATCTCTTAACTCCACCTCCACATCGACCTCGACACATCATCCATACCAGCCTACCCACATACAAACCACCGATCCCTTGGAAGGTGTTTTTCAACGCCTCACTTTGGTGGAGTACTTGCCTATATAGTGTCAACACATTCCTTACTTTGCGTGAGTATGGAATCCTTCACCAACACCCTTCTTATGATCACCATATAGGAGAACGCCTCCTTTATGGTCCTCCTCATTTTCGTATTAGTCTCACCTATGGGGACTTGATACTACCACTTACACACCTGAACCACCGTCACAACCCCACCCATTTTCCAATGACTTCCAATCACTTACCAATCATCGTTTCACCCACACCTTCCTGTACCGCTATGCATGGAAGGTTTTTGGATTTGGCTTTTATGAGCAAGGCTCATACCATTATTCCATGTACCACCCGCAAACATAATGACCATAGTGGTATCGGCTTCCCCGAACCTCCTACCAAACAGCCCGCATTGAACTCATTGAGGACCCTAGCCCTTCTCCACCTTCATCACCACCCTCACCGATGGAGTCGATGGATCCTGAATCTATCCCTCCTAAAAAAAATTCATAAACACCATTTCCTTGGGGCCTTTGACTTATCAATGCGAAGGCGAGGCCCCTTCCACTCTTTCATTCCTCGTATCCCGAGATGATATTTGACACACACCTACCATTAACGTCATTTAATGTCAGGATGATGAATCCATACTCACCTACCTTGGTGTAAAAGACTCATATATTCATCGGTCGTTACCCTCTGAGACACAAACCATGTTGATTGAATCGACTATCGATATCAACATTCACACTCAGGATGACCCGCACATCCTAAAGATTGGATAATCTTTAGATGTTGCTGAACAAGAAGCCATCACTTCTTTTCTCTCGAGATCATAACCATGCTTTTGCTTGGTCTTATGCAAACATGCCTGGTATTGACCCCACCATAGTGGTCCACAATATCGTAACCATTCCCAATGCCAAACCTATCAAACAAAAGATGAGGAAAATGCACCCTAGCATTGCTCTTCTCATCAAAGAAGAACTTCATTGCCTCGTTTCCGTTTCCTTCATCTTACCCATTGATTATCCTCATTGGATTTCTAACATTGTCCCTATTACTAAAGCAACAGGGGGACTCTGCATTTACACAGACTTTTGTGACCTCAACCTCGCCTATCCAAAAGATGACTTTCCCTTGCCCGGTATTGATCAACTGGTTGACCTCACCACTGGTCACGAGATGCTCTCACTCATGGATGGCTTCTCGTTATAACCAAATTTTTCTTGCCCCGGAAGATCAGCACAAGACCACATTCATTACCCCTTGGGGAACCTTTTGCTATCGAGTCATGCCTTTTGGCCTTAAAATGGTGGTGCTACATATCAACATGTTATGACTTACATCTTCCATGATATCATGCATCGCATATTGGAAGATTACGTGGATGATCTCTTGGCCAAATCTAAATGTCGCGCCGAGCACCTCGCCGTCCTCAAAACCATCTTTGACCGCCTCATTAAATATTGTGTCTCGCCTTCAACCTAAAAAGTGCATCTTCACGGTTCTCTCAGAAAACTCTTGGGATTTATTGTTTCCCTCTGTGGTATAGAAGTTGACCTTGCTAAAGTCAAGGCCATTCTGGAAATGCCTCCACCCACTAACCTTAAATAACTTCGTAGCCTGTAAGGTAAATTGTAGTCCATTCACCGTTTCATTTCACAATTATCTGATCGGTGTCAACCATTTCATCATCTGCTTAGGAAGGATGTCTCCTTTAAATGGGATGATGACTGTCACAAAGCTTTTGAGGCCCTAAAACAATACCTTCTCTAACCACCCGTACTCATTCCACCTAAAGATGATCAACCTTTTTACCTATACATATCAGCTACTGATCATTCCTTGGGAGCCATGCTCGCTCATCATGATGAACAACACAGGAGTAGGTAGTTTATTACATAAGCCATACTCTTTTGGACTATGAAACCTGATACAACCATCCAGAAAAGCTTTTCTTAGCCTTAGTTTTCATTGCCACCAAACTCCGCCATTACCTACTCAACCACAAAACCTATGTTGTGACCAACACCGATCCTTTACACTTCATATATGCCAAACCTTATAAAAATCAATGTACCATGCGATGGCTTATGCTTTTAGCTGATCTTGACCTCAAATTCATTCACCAAAAGTCCATTAAGGGCCAGGCTATCGCCGACCAACTGGCTAATGCACCTATTACTGGGGACCAACCCTCTAATTTTTAATTTCCCAATGAATCCATTGCTACCCTTTCCTGTATTTAACCCCCTTACCAAGTGACACTTTGTTCTTCAATGGTTCCAAGTGTCAGTGTGGGGGTGGAGCTGGTGTTATCCTCATTCCTCTGGATGGAGAACCCATGCCTTTGTCTTTCAAACTAGACTTTGAATGCACCAAAAATATTGCCAAGTATGAAGCACTCGTACTAGGTCTCCAGGCCGCCTATGCCCTAGATGTCAAATCAATCCACATCTTTGGTGATTCACAATTGGTCATAAACCAAGTCAATGGTATGTACCAATGTCGTAATGAGATACTTCAAAAGTATAAACATCATGTAGACATACTTTTGACCACCTTTGATTGTTACACCCTTCAAACCATCCCACGTTCAACCAACAAATTTGCAGATACCATGGCCTGCTTAGCTTCCCAAATACCCACTTCCCCTGCCGATTCCAAAATATTTGTCACCGTACAACACCTCCATTCACCTTCTTATTTACCTCATGATGTTTACTCAATTGGAAAAGACACCCCGACCCAAGTGACCTCTGGTATAAATAATACTTCAACTACCTTTCCTCTCCGTCTTACCTCCTAGTCTCACCTATAATGGACAACGCACCTTCCTTAAAAGGGTCTCCCCTTTCGTTATCCTGGGAGACTCCTCTATAAGCATGGCTTTGATGGTATTCTCTTACAATGCCTCACAAGTTCTGAAATTCCTTATACCATTAAGGAGGTTCATGATGGCATATGTGGAGGTCACTTTAGTGGCCTTGCTATTGCTAAGTGTATTCTTCTGCCTAGGCTATTATTGGCCGACCCTTAACCATGATTGTTGTGACTATGTCAAATGTTGTGTGAAATTTCAACAACATTCCAACCTTCATCATACACCCAGTCATGCCTTACAAGTCGCTCGTGACCTTTGGCCCTTCTCTCAATGGGGTTTGGATCTTGTCGATAAATCAATCCCCATTCTTCCCAACACCATCAATGGATCATAACTGCTACCGAATACTACACAAAATGGGTGGAAGCCATACCACTCATCTCCATGAAAGCCAAAAAAATATGTGAGTTCATTAACCATCACATCATTTGTCTCTTTGGTGTTCCTCATCGCCTCATCACTGACAATGGAAAATAATTCAAAAACAAAACATTGTAAAAACTTTGCGATGCCTTCGGCATTCAACTTAGTTTCTCATCACCTTACTACCCACAAACCAACAACCAAGCCGAATCCACTAACAAAACCCTCAACAAAATTCTCATGAAAGTGGTTGACGATACTGGGAAGGATTGGCATACGCACATTCATTTTTCCCTATGGGCATACCGCACTAGTATTCACACTTCCACTGCAGCCACACCCTTTTCTCGGTCTCCACAGATGAGATTGTTCCGCCTCTTGAAGTCTAGATCCCTCACTCCACATTTTTATCCATGTCATACTTACCGATGATGACTTTCATCGTGACCGCTTATCACAACTAGAGTTATTAGATGAACGCTGCCTTAACGCTCTGGATCACCTTCAATTTTACCAACAATGTATCAAACGTGCTTATGACAAACATGTTCATGAACGAGCCTTCCAAGTCCATGACCTTGTCTTGAAAGAAAATCAACACGTAACTAAAGCGTAAAAAATAAACGGGAAATTTCACTCCTAATTGGCTTGGACCATACATCGTAACTCATACCTATGGATCGGGTGCCTATCATTTGTCCTCACTTGAGGGTAAACTGAACTCTCGAGCCCCTTAACGCATTGCATCTTAAACCATTCTATTGTTGACTCATTATCCTACCTCACCTTTTGTCTCTTTACAAGATCGTCCCTTGAGCGCTATCCACTCCATACACCGCCCTAATGATTAAACAAGAATCATATGAGTACCCATCATTTGTTATCTTCTCTTGAATATGTGTACCACGACACTACACATAGCATGATTCTCATGCATACATTTTTTCTACCTTTAGATGATATCCCATGGTCGTTACACCTCTGCCTTTTGAACAAGAGTCATATCCTTTACCTTGGTCTTGTCCATGATTTCAAATACCTCCAATGGGACCAAACTCCTTGAGTCAAACTTCTAATAAAAAAATATGACTCCCTCAAAAGGATATCTTCCTCTCAAAAAAATTGCTCCTATAAATAGACTGCTCCCTCGAAGGACAACTATGTAAAGCTTTCAAAAAAATAAAAAAATAAAAAAACAAAAAAAAACAACGAGAGAAACCGAAGCTTCCCGCATTGATCAGTCTATCAAAATAAAAACCTTTTAGTCATGGACTTTCCCATTGTGACCTCGGACCTCTTGCCCAAAATACCTGTCACTCAAAACATATACAATTAACTACCTTTCACCCACCTTACCATTTCCACTCTCATTTCCTAAATCACCTCAAGGGACATCTTGGAATTTCGACATTTGGTGATCCTGTGACTACTTTCACCATAGAACAGTTAATCGTGCAATGCCTTTCAGGTCTTGTGTTCACCACCCCCTTCAAGGTATGATCTACTTGGTATGATCCTACCCAATCAGGTGGCTTTATTGCCCCCTCTTATCTTTTAACCATCTTTGTTTACATTTTGATTACCTTATACAGACTTGGTCCTCGACACTTACCTTTGGGGTAATCCTCCCCTTTCACCATAATCACCTTCACCTACAACATTTTACCTATAATATACCCACACCTATAAAACCTAAACCCACTACATGCCCACAAACCTACCAACTCATTCTCATATTCTTCCCTAGCTCATGGGAGAACTACATCGGCTTGAGGTTCCTTTTCACCGGGACTATGTAGGTAGCACTCCAAGGGCATGGGGCCCTTGGAGGTTAGCTCAACCATTTATCTACCCTAAACAATTCCTCAACCATGCCTAACTCACCATTTACCCCACATTTCACTTAGTTCCCCTTTTCTAACAAAATTGGAAATTAAGCCACATACATAACAAGTTGTTTACCATTTTATACATTTATTACACCTACCATCTCTCTATCGTCACTATGCCTAGATTATACAACATTTCCCATCCGACCCATAGTATCATTCATTGCCAACATTATGAATAATGCCTATAACCTAACTCAATCCATGCCTATGACTCCGACTCAATCCATGCCTAGAACCCGACTCGATCTATGCCTAACTAACTTGACTCAATCCATGCCTAGAACTTGACTCGATCCATGCCTAAACTAACCTGACTCCATCATGCCTAACTCACCTAATTTCCATCCATATCAAAGTAATAATCCATATCTCATCTAACACAAGTCATAAACCAATATCTCATAAACATATTAACACATCACAAAATACCATGAATCTCATCATATAAATCAATAAATGTGTATCTCAAAATACATGCCTATCTCATCATGTCCATCATCTCAAAATGTCAAAGACGCAGCCGATATACAATACAAAATTTCATCAAAGACGCAAAGACAAAAAATCTTCAACACATAGGCCGGTATATGCTCACAATATACAACAAAATCACTCGTACATCCTCACTATCTTCAACACGCAGGCTGGTATGTGATCAAAAATACAACTATCTTCAGCACACAGGCCGGCATATATATCAATAATAATCACTACTATACATCAAAAATTAGGGTGGCCATATATCAAACATCTCATCGGATGTCCTCCATCTCTGTATCACCTGCACCTCGGCCTCCTGTCCCTCGCGCTGGCACACATCAAATAGCTCTAGTCGCCATGTGTTGGTGGCCTCTCCCGATTAGGCCTCGAGCTCGCCGACCTCCTCTCAGTGCTCTCCACACTATGTGTGTGGGATCTCATCCTTTCACTAGACACCTGTTTTGACTTGTACTCTTCGTATGAGAGGAAGTCTATCCCGGATGCCATGAGCTGGTCTTGATAGTATCACTCCTCACCTAGAGCATCATGTAGCCTAGATATAGGCATGGTCTGAGGTGGTCCCATAGGTCTCGCCACCGTAGCTACCTTACGCTAGCCTATGAACCGGGAACAGCTCTCCTTCATTTGTGATGGTCCCCTTGCCCCTCGCCCCTATGCCTCGTGGTGGTGCCCCTACCCTATGCTCGTATCTAGGCTCGTAAGGCCCCAATATGTGTCTGGGTGTGGCCACCGGCCATGTAATCCTCCCACTGAGCCTCGTAAGGCCGCCACCGACAATCTCTGTCTCCATCTCCTCCACCCTCTCCCTCTGCCATCTCGGGCTCAGATTGGCCACCTATACTGTAGCTTTCCTACCTCTACCTCTGGACCCTCTAGTTGTGTCTTCAATATACCTATCTACGTGATCAGTGTCGCTACCGCCCCCGTAGGGTGTCTCTTTGTACTTGCATGGTAGCTAAGTCTCGCTGCCTGTGCATCTGGCATCATCAATCCGCTGATCCACTAGCTGCTCCTCCTCTCCTGTAGGCACTGTAGGCTATGGTAGAGGGAGAGGCCTCTCCACGTCATCTCTCTCGATACTGTGGGAAGGGCAGAGGAATATCTGTACAAGCCCAAACTACCGTCGGACCCTGTCTACCAGGATCATCTCATCCTCCCCAGCACGGTGACCCTGTATCCACCTCTCTAGCTGGAGCTCAGCTAGCTCCTCGTGCATGTGCCTATATGAGGGGAATCCCACATATGGCCTCCGATAATGTCCACCTCCAGAAAACCCTCCAACAACTACCGAAAATGGGCCACATCATATGTCGCCTTTCCAATCTCCGCTCTCCCGCAACCGACACCCATCTCCCCGTATCCCACCACACACATCTCGGTGGGAATGCATCTCGATCATGCGGCATCCCTATAGGTCGAACATAGACTATGTGCTCGTAGGCCTAGTAGTGCAAAGATAAATGTGCAACACAAGATGAACCTGCGCAACCACCCATACGCCCACAACTCTGTATAAAGTTTCACCAAGAATGTTGGTGCCCAGACGAAGCATGTCTCATGCACCATCATATCATGGAGCACCCCATCGCTGATCGGGAAAGCGTCCACCCTTTACATCAGTAAAAGATAAGCAAAGACACCGCTCCATTAATGAAACTACTATCCTCGTCTCATCCAAACGGGCTAGGTACATCTCGTCATAGCTCAAACTGGTACTATGAAAGCTCAACTCCATTGCCCCCTCACCAAATACAGTCCCGATCAGCTCCTCTGAGGCCTCGGAGGAGATAGAGTACACCTGGGCCCCCAATATGGGTAACCTCGAATTTGGAACACGTCCTCTAGGGTGATAGTCATCTCACCCATCAAAAGGTGGAATGTGTTGGTCGCGGAGTCCCATCTATCGATGAGCGTGACCATCAAACTAGGTTACCGAATAGCATGTCGATAGCACCGAATACCACTCAAGCCCAAAGGTGCTCCACGTGTTGTAGCTCGACGGGCTCGCTAGGCCATGCAATGTCACCAATAGAATGGCGGAACCCTATCCCGCATATGCAATTGTGATCTCCCCTGCATCCAATTCAAAGCACAACATTAATCTACATTTACCATGACCTTATTCATCACTTATCATTACCCACCACCCTATTTTTACCTTACCCATCTCAACCACCTAACCTACATCATTTTTGGACCCTTTTGCCTAAAATCCCGACCGGTGCCAGTTCATCCTAACCGACTCCGGTCACCCTTAAACCAGCATTGGTCACCTATTTGGTGACTAATACTGGTTCAACTTGACCGACCATGGTTACCACGTAACCGGCATCGGTCACCTGTTAGGTGACCGATCCTAGTTCTACCCGACCGACACCGACCAAGCTTGACCGATGCCAGTCACTGTCACAGTAAAAATCCACGACTTCCCAAACCCCCTTTTTCTAAAACCCTCCCACCTATCCCTTTTACCCCACCTACACTGACCTACACTACCCCAAAACCCCTACCCACCCCACCTATCCAATTTCCTACCCCCCTTCTTTTTTGCCCATTTTTCCCCATACCCAATTTAACTTTTTTTCCCTTACCCACAAAATACAAACACCCACAAAACCCTACAAATACCAATTATTACACCATCTACTCTATCTAATTAACATTAAAGAGTTAGGCGCTTATCTTGTCATCATGCCGCCACCATCTCTGGCACGCCCGTCGCCGCTTTGTGCGCTGGTCCACCCGATCCCTCTCCAGCCTCTACCATCTCTAACTATCTACCCGCACCCTCCGACCAATCAAATCCCTCGCTAAGATCTCATGGACCCGCTACTCACCCACCCAACCACTATCAACTCACACTGCCAGCTCACTTGTCATGTTTCCTCTAGATGCTTTTCTCACTTTTCTCTCTTTCTTGTCCTTTCTTCACTTCACAAATCACAAATGAATAATAAAAACGTGGCTTTTTTATTTTTATACCAAACCCGACCTAACCAACGCGCCCCTCGACCGGCATCGGTCTCATGCCCTACCTCACCGTCGTTGGTTTTCCTATACCGACACCAGTTATACATGACCACCATTGGTCAACCTAACCTACACATTGCCCTTACTTTGCCATTTTACCCCACCCTTTACCTTGCTCCTTTCCCCCATCCTACCTTTACCCAACCCATTACCTTACCTTTCCTGACCTCATCATTTATTACCTCCATTTGTCCTCCTTTGGGGACTCATTATTTTACCCCTACTCAAGGTAAGTGCACGTTGGTGGACAATTCCGTGGACATAAAAACCTGAAATAAAGGAACCATGATCACAGTTTTCATACCGCGATCGCAGTTCCTGAATTCCAGGTTCGGTAATTACCAAACCTAAAACCGCGATCGCGGTTTAGAACCACGAGCATGGTTATAAACCGCGATCGTGGAACTCTGAGACAAAATTTAGCAGTCCCACGACTCCTTATTTTCCTCATTTTTCATTTCAAACCGTGATTTTTCCTAAACATTTTTCACTCGCACTTTGAATACCACCTCAAAATTGCTCATCGACTTTTGGATAGTGATAGATTCAACCATGCCACCAAGATGAGGAGGTAAGTCCCCGATTGTAATCATTTTTTTGCATTTTAGGTTTTTTTTTCATTTTAGGTTTTTTTTTTGCATTTTCATGGGTTTTTTGAAATGTTTGTTTATGTATACAATTTTCTTGTTTTATCAATTGGTCGGCAAGCTCAAATCATGCAAACCATCAAAACATTCCTCAAAACCCACCGAACATTCCTCAAAACCCTCCTCCAAACATAGATCCGCCTCCTGTGGCTCCTTCTGTCCCCACTGAGCCAGCAGGAATGCAAGATAATATCATTGGAAGAATCCGAGAAAATAAAATTGCCATTAAGAACCTAATTCAAACTATAAGACAAAATCATGCTATAAATCCATCCCGCATGACTTTAGCCAATACATTGCAAACATTGATTGGCGAAGTCGAGTCTGCAACCAACCAAATACATAGATGGAACACCTTTAGAAGTGACTGTAGGTGGTGGTATGTGGATAAACTATCCCATGCGGCCGTCAAAGACAAAAAATTGGAAAAGACCTCATTTATGCATTATTTACCGACCCTAACCAATGCCCCCTCGCAGCTTACTTCGCAAATGGTTCCCAATCCATCGTGTCCATGATGACAAAATCAAAAACAATTTTTGGGACCGATGGTGGATGGTTTTTTATTATCCACCATGCAACAACAATGAGGTTCCTCTTTATTTTTTGAAGAAATTATATTACGAGTTCGTGCTCAATGAGGTCCCAAATTATTTTGACTTTTCTGACTTTTTTGGTCGAGGAGGTGGCTCTGCACATACTGCACTGGTGCACGTGTAGGTCACCTAGATCCCCATGCCCCAAAACCCCCACTACCTTCAGTTATCCCTCCTACAATGAAAGAGGTTATGGAGATTGATACATTACATGCATTAAGGGAGCTCACTGACACTCTCACCCAGCATAGTGACCAAATTACATCTAGTGATGTTGGTGGAGGCACCAGTTCTAGTGCACCACACCACTATGGATCATGTGGTGCCGTATGCACTGCAGGCGAGACATCATTTGTTGGTTCACATGATTTCTTTTCTATAGATGAGATGTTGGGGAATGTTTTTGGAACTGGTGCCACTGATATTGGTCTTTCACAAGTAAATTTCAAATAAATTCAAATAATATATATATATATACAATAGTTTAATTCACATGTTTGAGATATGTGTGTGTGTGTGTGTGTGTGATGGTAATTCATGTACATACATGTAAAAAACTAATTTTTTATTTTATTTTAAATAGCAAGATTCGGTGAAGGAAACATCCAAGGCGTACGACATGCTAAATATCATGCTGGTGGGTGTGTTTCAAACGTAAGTTTCAAGTCAGAACATTTTTTAATTTCATTTGATTGCACTAGATTATTATTATAATGTTTCACGTGTATGTTGTACATGTATTAATATTTTTCTCTTTTATACACAGGAGCCTAGTGGGTCATCATCTACTCAAGGAACTGAAGCTACTGGCACACCTCACATGAGTTTTACGCAGGTTAGTAAATCTCTTTACACTTTGTTTATAATTATGAGAAGTTCACATGGATTACATGCTTTGGACCTCTGTCATGTAGATTTTAATATTAATTTGTACATGTTTTTTGTATAGCTTATGACTGCTAGAGAGACTCCTCCATATATGCAGACTATGGAGACTACTGTAGATACTTTGCCATAAGATCTCGCAGATCCACTAACCGAGGTACAATTTTTTTAAATTTGTTAAATTTTGGAGGTTCATTATTTCTTATTAAACTTAAATCTACAATATCAAATTTTGTATGTATATGTGAAATATTTAATTTGAAAATTAATTATTTGTATGTAGCTTTACCCTCGATGAGACTATTGTTGTCCCTGCGATGTGTCAACAACAAATTGATAGGGATCATGACATCGCGGTAAGATTTCACATGCATTTTAACTAAATTGTACAAGTTTCTAAATTTTGAATGTATTTTAAAATTTTAGGTGTTAAAAACTTGTTGTTTATGAATGTGCAGTTAGGTTACGTGCATGCTTAGAGACACCTAGACCACGTGGATGAAATATGTAGTGGCGTCTCCCTCCACTACATCCCTAGGTCGTGGACATGCTACTTCTAGCAGGGAAAAGAGAGGGAAGATGTTTCATGAGTAGATTTATAGTCCACCTAGATGTACATGTGTGGTCATGAGTAGATTCATAGTCCATTGTATATATATAGCGTTTTACGACCGCATGTGGTCCCATATGTACATTATGACACACTTAGTTCAAGATGTACACATACATTATGAACTTATACATATATAGTTTCAGAGACGTGCGTCTGGAGCACACTTTGTTTGATTCTTATATATATCCATGTGTGTTGGTTTTCATAACAATAAATCTGAACTATATATGTTTGATTTGATTTCATTGCATGTATGATATCCTTCTATTTATATCATTATAGAATAAATGGTCGACATTGAAGAAAGATAATAAGAGTACTTGTAAATTGAACAATTGATAAATAAAGAACATGATTCTAGAATAAATTGTGTTTTTGAGTACACATTAGAACTAGATCAGAGGGAAGGAGCAAGGACCACTCCTCTCCGATGTGAATGGAAGTTTTATTTATTTCTTGTTCAGCTATTCTAATGTTTTTTACTTCTAGTATTAATGTGCTTGAATTATCTAGACAATATTTTCATTCATGTATGTTTATGTTTTCATGATCATAGAATTAGAAGTATTGTCCCCAGTTCTTACTATCTTAAATAAATTCAGAATAGATCCTTTAATCATGGAAGTTGTGTTATTTCCAGTTTGATTAAGTTTACATTCTTAATATGTTCCAAATCGTCTCTTCATTGCAAATAGGCTTGGACACAACATTGATATTGACAAAGTATTAAATTATTAAAGCGTGAGTATGATCCAAAAAATAGATCTAGAAGTACCAAATTATATGTATTTACTTTTTGAAACTTGGAAAATATACCCTCAACATGTTCATCATTATGGAAAATGGCGAAGTCAAGTTGATGATGATTCTTATTATATTTTGTGTATTGACTGTGTGGCGGTTACACAATTACCGCTGATGCGATGACGCGCAACCGCTTCTCTTCACAGAGTAGCGGTTGCGGGACTACTATGTATAGGCACCAGCAGTTACGTAATTGCCGCGGTGATTATGCAAACACCTCCTGTAGAAAGTAGTGATTTTTTCCTTGACGATGCCAAAATGGGAATCTAAATAGTTGAAAATGTTTGGACTTCCCAAACCAGTTTGTTTCTCATCTCCTTTCATCCTTGGATATAACAACTATAAATGCAAGCACATTTAATCATCTAAGTAAGTCATTTGGAGTGAATTCAAGTGTGAGAAAAGGGGGAAATTTTTCAAATGTTTTGGTTTTGTTCATATACAACTAAGTTCTTTCTCGTTGAGGGTTATAAACAAGTGATGCAAGTAGAGAGATCTTAAATCCTTGTTAAAGGACATCTTTTGGTAGTGATCTTGTATTTTATTGTATTAGAGATTTATATAGTGAAGTGAATAAATTTCTTACCTAGCTAGAGTTTTTCCCACATTGGGTTTCTCTAGGATAAAATTCTTGTCTCCTTGTCTTGCATATCTAAATTTTAGTATTGTATGAATGATTATTTCATAACATACTGGATAATAATAACTTTGGTAATTGTTCATTTATCATCACTAAGATAAGATCCATTTATTGTTTAAAAGATGCAGTTTATGGATCAGAGATTTTAAGATCAAGTGTTTTTGTGTGGTTTAACTTGTGTTGACATTTTTAGTTAGATACCCCTCACCCAGAAGGGTAGTGAAAGTGATGAAGGTATCCTCATTCCTTTTGAAGAAGATATTTCCACCAAGAAGTGGAAGTAAGGAATACGAAACATGGCTCGTAGTGAGATGCACATGAGACTGAAGAAGAACATTTCTACAAGATGGAGGCAGATGTGGCAAGTCTAAATGTAGCCTAAATAAGGGTGAAGATATAAATGTAGCCTTATGATAGGGACATGAATGCCGATAAGTTAGACCATTGGCTAACTCAAATTGAGGTATATTTCAATTTGCATCAAATTAATGAGAGTCAATAAATTTCATTTTCAAGGTTAAAATTAACCATTCATGCTTTAACCTGGTTTGAAAGCTATGTTCATTCCTTGGTTGTTAAGAATCTTCCACCTATTTCTAAGTGGGATGAATTTAAGAGGCCAATCAAAAAGAAATTCTATTATATTTGTTACGATGAAGAGAGGTCCATGTATTGAAAATAGTTTAGGCAAAAACAAGGCCAAGATGTGCAAGAGTACACTGACGAGTTTTGGAAGAAAGTTGTCTAAATGGGAAAATATCTCCAAGTACATATGTGGAATCCATAACCACTTGAGGAAACTCATTCTCTTGGCCAAGTCGATGAATGTAGATGAGACTCAAGTTCTCAAGCCCACTATCTAGAGAATGCCAGTTGAATGCTAGAGGAGGCAGTGTTTCGGTGCCGCAAAAGGGTCATTGCTTCCGGGCTACTTCGTTCTGGCGTAGTCCCTTAAGAGCCCTGAGACCCAAATATCATTCAACTATGACGGTGATTACTCGGACTCAGGCACCTAGAGAGGCCTCATCTAATCCAACACCTCAAGCCATAGGGACCCTCTACAATAGACTCTCTCAATTTTTTTCCTTCTCATTTTAGTGCTCTCAATGTCCTATTGTTTACAAACATGCAAAATAGTGCAGTTGGAGCCAGTGTAAGGTTGTCAAACACTATATTTTGCAAACGGTGGGTCATGGCAATGAACTTACTATGCCGACACGTTCGGGTGGCTAGGTGAACACTATAGGAGTTGGTGTTTCAAAGGCGTGAAAGGGTCGTTGCTTCCGGCTACTTCGCTCGGCGTAGTCCCTTAAGAGCCCCGAGACCAAAATATTGTTCAACTTCGACGGTGACTACTCGTGACTCTATGGCACCCGGAGAGGCATCATCTAATCCGACACCTCAAGGCGTAGGGACCCTCTACAATAGCCTCTCTCAGCTTTTTTCCTTCTCATTTCGGTGCTCTCGCTGTCCTATTATTTGCAAACGCGAAAATAGTCCGGCTCGAGCTGCCAAGGTTATCAAACGCTATATTTTGCAAGCAGTGGGTCATGGCACCGAACCAACTATGCCAGCATGTCCGGTGGCTAGGTGAATGCTAGAAGAGGTGGTGTTTCGGTGCGCGAAAGGGTCGTTGCTTCCGGGCTACTTCGTTCGGGCGTAGTCCCTTAAGAGCCCTGAGACCAAAATATCGTTCAACTTCGACGGGTGACTACTCGGACTCTATGGCACCTAGAGAGGCCTCATCTGATCCAAAACCTCAACATAGGGACCCTATACAATAGCCTCTCTCGGTTTTTTCCTTCTCATTTCGGTGCTCTCGCTGTCCTATTGTTTGCAAACGCATGAAATAGTGCAGTTGGAGCCAGTGTAAGGTTATCAAACGCTATATTTTGCAAACGATGGTCGTGGCACCAAACCGACTATGCCAACACATCCAAGTGGCTAGGTGAATGCTAGAGGAGGCTATGTTTTGGTGCACGAAAGGGTCGTTGCTTCCGGGCTACTTCGTTCAGGCGTAGTCCCTTAAGAGCCTTGACACCAAAATATCGTTCAACTTCGACAGGTGACTAGTCAGACTCCATGGCACCTAGAGAGGCCTCGTCTAATCCAAAACCTCGGTGTAGGGACCCTATATAATAGCCTCTCTCAGTTTTTCCCTTCTCATTTTGGTGCTCTCGTTGTCCTATTTTTTGCAAACGCGTGAAATAGTGCAGTTGGAGCCAGTGTAAGGTTGTCAAACGTTATATTTTGTAAACGGTGGGTCGTGGCATGGAACCGATCTGCCAAGATGTTTGAGTGTCCAGTGAACACTAGAGGAGGTGGTTTTTGGTGCGCGAAAGGGTCGTTACTTCCGGCTACTTCTGTCGAGCGTAATCCCTTAAGAGTCCTGAGACCAAAATATCGATCAACTTCGACGGGTGACTACTCAAACTCCATGGCACCTAGAGAGGCCTCGTCTAATCCAACACCTCAGTGTAGGGACCCTCTACAATAGCCTCTCTTGGTTTTTTCCTTCTCATTTCGGTGCTCTCGCTGTCCTATTGTTTGTAAACACGTGAAATAGTGCAAGTGAGCCAGCTGTAAGGTCATTAAATGCTATATTTTGCAAACGGTGGGTCGTGGATCCAAAATGACTACGCCGGCACATCCAAGTGGCCACGTGAATGCTAGAGGAGGTGGTATTTCAAAGGCGCGAAAGGGTCGTTGCTTCCGGCTACTTCATTCGGGCATAGTCCCTTAAGAGCTGTGAGACCAAAATATCATTCAACTTCGACGAGTGACTACTCAGACTTTGTGGCACCTAGAGATGCCGCATCTAATCCAAAATCTCATAGGGACCCTCTACAATATCCTCTCTTGATTTTTTTCCTTCTCATTTCGGTGCTCTCATTGTCCTATTGTTTACAAACGCGTGAAAAAGTGCAATTGAGCCAACATGTAAGGTCACAAACACTATATTTTGCAAACGATGGGTCGTGGCACCAAACCAACTGCACTAGCATGTCTAGGTGGCCAGGTGAATGCTAGAGGAGGTGGTGTTTTAGTGCGCAAAAGGGTCATTGCTTCGGGCTACTTTGTTCGGGCGTAGTCCCTTAAGAGCCTTGAGAGACCAAAATATCGCTCAACTTCGACGGTGACTACTCGAACTCCATGGTACCTAGAGAGGCCTCGTCTAATCTAACACCTCAGCGTAGGGACTCTATATAATAGACTCTCTCGGTTTTTTTCCTTCTCATTTCGGTGCTCTCGTTGTCCTATTGTTTGTAAACGCGCAAAAATAGTGCAATGGAGCCAGCAGTAAGGTTGTCAAATGCTATATTTTGCAAACAGTGGGTCGTGGCACCGAACTAATTACACCGGCACATCTAGTTGGCTAGGTGAATGCTAGAAGAGGTGGTGTTTTGGTGCATGAAAGGGTCGTTGCTTCCGGCTACTTCGCTCGAGCGTAGTCCCTTAAGAGCCCCGAGACCAAAATATCATTCAACTTCGACGGTGACTACTCGACTCCGTGGCACCTAGAGAGACCTCATCCGATCCAACACCTTAGCATAGGGACCCTCTACAATAACCTCTCTTATTTTTTTCCTTCTCATTTTGGTACTCTCGATGTCCTATTGTTTGCAAATGCGCGAAATAGTGCAAGCTAGAGCCAAGTAAGGTCATTGTCAAATGCTATATTTTACAAACGGTGGGTCAGGGGCATCTAACCTCACCGTGCGCCGCACGTCCGTGTGGCTAGGTGAATACTAGAGGAGGTGGTTTTTGGTGGGCGAAAGGGTCGTTGCTTCAGTGCTACTTCGTTGGGTGTAGTCCCTTAAGAGCCCCGACACCAAAATATCGCTTCAACTTCGACGGTGACTACTCGACTCCATGGCACCTAGAGATGCCTCGCCTAATCCAAAGACCTTGGCATAGGGATCCTCTACAATAGCCTCTCTCAGTTTTTTCATTCTCGTTTCGGTGCACACACGTAGGTATGGTCTTGTAAACACTTGGGGAGGAGTCATTTTCAAAATTTACAACATTTTCAAAATTTACAACATTTTCAAAATTTACAACTTTTTCAAAATTTACAACATTTTCAAAATTTACAACTTTTTCAAACAATGAAAGCTTCTCTTAGCTTCAAGAATTTAAAATTCTCTACTAACAGTGCCAACCACGTGAAGGTGGAAGCTTTTCTGGCACCACTAACCTAAACATAAAAGTGTTAGTCAAAGAAATTTAAGTTTCAAATCAAAACCATATACTATCTATATATGTACAAAATACACAAATTTAAAATAAAATATATTCAAACTTAAATCTAGATCTTTAAACTAAAAATTTATATATATATATATTGAAAAGAAATTATATATACTGTACATGAGCATTGTAAATTCATTCCAATGAACCATCAAGATCGATCTACTCGAATAAAGCAGACAAGATTGCTTCATGATCTGACTCTCGAACCTTCCAAAGAATCTTGTTATTAGGCCTTCCTCAATATCTATACAACTGAATATTTATCGCTAGAACTAGATGTGAATATAAGAGTATTTTCCTGTGTGTCTCAAAGTCTTCAAACACCCAAACAGAGGAGTTTTTTAATGGATACCGTCGAAGCCAAGTTCCAGTAACTACCACTGACCCTATAGGATACTCAATATCTTCGCCATCTATAATAGGAGAAGTCAACTTCTTTCTTTCCTCAATGCAACGACATAAGAAATAGTTTGTTCCTTCTTCATTGTCTTCTATCGCAATTACTGCAAACACATGTCCTACAAAAAAATAACCAAGGTTGAACAACTCAAATTTAAATTACATATTAAAATTTCAATGGACATAACTCAATACAAAAATTAAATAAATAACCATAAATACCTTGTCGCACCAAAATCAAAATTTCGTCAAAGTCCTTGGATGTCAGAATCTTCATCTAGAAACAAGTCGTAATGCTTGTGGAGGTTGATAACTAGGAAGTGGAGTTAGAGGCCTAAAAATCCATCCTTCCACCCATTCTTGTGAATCACACTCAGCAGTGACAAATTCGATACAAGATGCACAAAAACATGTCAACTTTCTTGTCCATACGACCCATGAAGTAGCATCTGAGCTACAAAATGAGTGCATATCACTGGATCCAGTGAGTGTCATACAATCCTCGTAGTTAGTAATATGGTGTTCCTCTATCAACCAAAAATATCTGTGAACTATGGAATTTTCTTGAGAACCTCAGGCCATGTTGTCAAGACATCATTCCACTATGCTCTTTACATCTTTTAATTTAGCACCATCTTTGTACTTCAACTCTTCTCTTACAAGAGCTCTTTTCACACATGCCCCTGCACCATCATGCTCTCCTTTTCCATGTCCAGCCTTAGTGAAACTTCAAATATGTTGCACACCCATCTTGACGTGCATTCTACTCATCCAATAAAACATTCATGCATTCTTAAACTGAGACGTGCAATTATCTCACCATATATAATGTTGTTTGAAGTGGATGTCCCTATCGACAAGTTTCCATAAAATAACCGAAACACCTTACACAAATTCAAGAGAATGAGTACGATCATCATTGATATAAAAGTGGTACTCTCTTAAAAAATTGATCATTCTCAGATCTTGTCAGAGAATGTAGAAATGTTATATGCACAAAAATGGCAACTTGTACCGAGTTGTAATATTGTGATTGAACCTCCATTTGTGGTCGCAATGTGTAATTCTCTAAAATTGACCACCAAAACAATAGTACCAATAGGAAATGTATCTTTGCATAGCTTGAATTGTTCATCCAACCATCGAGCTCTATGTGTATGTCTCGCATACTCATAAACAATTTCATCCTTAAATTTTCTCATAAATTAGAAAATGGGCATTTGTTCTCAGAACTAGCTCACACCGCTTTCAACTCTTTTCCATCTTTCAACCGGGTATGCAACTGATTTATATTTATCAAACTCAACTAAATTATGTCCTATTGTACCTTCAATTTTCTCATGGATACAACTTTCCAATTTAGGTAACCCGCCGCATGTACTACAACTTCCATCTAAACAATCCCGACTATAAAAAAATTGTCCAACTTCTTTTCACAAAATATAGTAGAATGAAATCCTCGGAAGATATTGGTGGAACTTGAACACCAATTCAGATAACATAGTTTCATAATGATAATTAGAACGAATACGTAAAAATTTAGCATAATGCATCGCAAATTCAACATGTTGCCTATAACAACAAGTGGTGCAAGCATGGTTGATTTTCACATAGAATGGTTTCAACATTTCAAAAAATGTTGACTAATTTTAATTTCAGATTCTCTTGTTCAAACTTACGAAAAATTGAGTTTGAGTCATATCTAAGAAATGCGTTGGATGTGGTTCACGATTAGTAGAACCAACTCTCTATTTTATAACATCTCTTGTATTAGGTGAAACTCTAGTGTTATCATGCCAAAATTTAATAACAAATTCTCTTATAAAGCATCGAAATTATTTTTGTCCTTATGCGGTGCTTTAGTAGAAAATGCCCAAAAATTGGCATTATTGAGTGATCAAGGATATTACGCCTTTCAATTGCTTTCATTAGATTTTTCGATTAACTTGTAACATTTGAATTGTTTGCGTAATCAAACATTGTTTTTTTATTGATTCATTTACAACACTAGTAGCAAGTACACGATGCACAATATTACTATCCCTAGTGCATCTCGACACTAACAATGTGATATACATCATGAAGGTTTTCAATAATTGTAGAGGTTTGACCACGTATATTAGATGTTGTCAATCCTAAGGTGTTTAATGTAGGTCTCATTTTAATTAATTTCATCAAATTAACCAACAATCGACATCTTTGGGAATCATTTAAAATTTTAAAATGATTATCCCAAATTTCAAAGGCTTTTCTTCTTATTTGTCATTCGTAAAGTTTGTCGACATTGGTTTCAAAAAAATTCATCAATTTCAATAAAAAATTAGGTTTCTTACGTAAAATCCTAGGAGGTGTTTTTGTCAAATTTTACTTGTCTACGCTTCAACATGAATTTCCTTATTCACATTTTCATTGTCTCCTTCAATCTCAACATTTGCTACAACATGAGTATTTAATTCTTCTTCAACATTGATAGTAAAAATTCTTCATCACGAGTATTTAATTTAACTTCAACATCGATGAGAGAAACATTACCTAGTTCTTCATTGCTTACAATAGTTGGGATTGAAGATGAACCTCTTCTAGATTCACGAAGTTTCCGCATTCGCTCAAAGATTTTGAATTTTGCTGGCCTCTAATTCGCTTTGGTGTTTTTTTACTTAATGACTTCCTTTTTTGACTTCGTTTTTGTCTCCCATGATGTTTTAATTCCGGTGATAAGAAAAACATGTAGAAAAAGACATAATTTCAAAGAATTCATATGCGGTCATGTCAAGAGTAAAAATCATATGGAATTCGTATATCGGGATGTGTGTAAATATGATTTATGAACATGAGCGCGCTTTATAAACCACGATCGTGATTTATAAAGTGCGCTCACGGTTTATGTTAAAAAACTACGATCGCGCTTTATAAACCACGATCACGAGATCTATCTACCGAACCTAAGCCTCGTAAAATCTTTGTTTTTCCCCCTTAACCAAAGCTATGGAAGGTCATTATGAAGTGTAAAAGGTCAAAAACCTCAAATCTGCTTCTTCCAAAGACTTGAACCATGCTAAAAACTAAAAACATTTCACAAAAATGGTGCCATCACGTAGGGAAGACTCTTAGCTTCGTAGAAATATTGTTTTTAAAGTGAATAGAATAATATACATATCATTTTATAATTTTTACTAACAATAGGTCTTTAAGACATTTTTTCCCGTGAATGTTCATGTCTACGTTTAAGATCAGAACTTTTGTTTCGCTTATCAAAATATGATAAAAAAATATACCATCCCAAGCATGGACAAATTCTATACACGTTAAAAAATATATATATTTGATTTCGATATTTTTTGATATAGTTATGGCAGGCAAACGGAAAGCGCTCCGTTTTCTAAATATTTTCAGACCACTTTCACGGAAAAAATCATAAAAAAAAATATTGCTCAAAAAAATACAAAATAAAATCCATCCCAAGATAGACAACTACATCTAACGTTTCACCAAAGGAAAAAAATAACAAGATTTGGTCATCCAAAATGCCAAAGCAAACGGACTACAATCTTATAAGTTTTTTCAAAAAAACTAAGTCATATAATTTTAAGTGTTTAATATAGCTAAACTTGTCCATTTAAAAAAAAAATAGTATTTTAGAAACTAGATTCCGAATGCTACGATTCATATTTATATAAATTTTTCTAATTTAGAGTGCGTGTATAGCTAATAATCCCTACAAGTTGAGATTTCATTGTTTTTTGCAATATGACATCCACGGATGACCCTATATTTGTCCATCAACTTCCTGCACTTACCCCTCGGCATTACTTGTGCCTCGACCTAGATATTTAGACCTGGACCATCGATGGTGACCTTTGACCTCATGTGTTTGCTATACCTTGCAGCATTGTTACTTGTGTTGATTGACCTAATGACCTTACCTAGCCTATTGTCGCGACCGTTTATCCTGACCCTACCTTTGGTGTACCAGAACATACCTAAACGTTCCTACACCTAACCTATGTTGTGCTTCCTGACCTTATCCTATACCTTGGATACCAAATTCACTTCAACCTTATTTGGATAAACCTATCGACCTTAGATGATGTAGAGTTTGCCTATCCTTCAACCCGGTAGCGTCTTGCGCAGCTTTATACGTGTGCATGCGTTTGACTCTGCTACTTTGACCCCGACCCATTACCTAGATTACCCGAGTAGACCTTTTACTCCTTTTTCCCCTATACCCATTTGTCTTTTCTTCACATTTACCTTTATCAAACCACTCCCCACTTCCGCCTACTACCTCCTCAATTTCTGGTTTGAGGGGGATCACCTTCACCCTCACCTAGGGCAACCACATCTTATTTTCATTAAGACCGCTTCCCAATACAATCTACGCAACAAAAAGAGGTAAAATATAGACACTAAAATTAGGTCACACTCCCCTTTTTCCCTCGATATATAAGCACCCTTTATTACATTTACCTAGCCATGACCCCCTTCACCCACTAATATTAATTTAATTAATGTAATTAAATTAATGTATTACCCTCACTATATTTATTATTTAAATATCTTATTTAAATAATATTTACACATATAGTCCACTTAGACACCTCACCAAGCTAACTCAACTTAAGACCTATTCTTAGCAAGTTCCCATAACTAACTAAGACTTACCCAAACCCTAAAAATCAATGCCTGCATTCCCTCTAACCACATTCTCGCATACTCACAAGAGGTTCCGAGTCTAATCCGTGGGATAACAACATGAGATCCAAGAAAAATAAGAGGATCTCCTAAGTTTAGTAAACCTAGGAAATCCCGCCTTGACCGACGCTTTACCCTAACTGTCTCTAGTTAAGCCGGACCACCGCTCGGCTACCCCTTTTAACCCAAAATAACCTTATTCTCAAGGTCGAACTTGGAAGTTGAAAAACATTGGGAGAAATTTGACAAGCAAGAACACATCTCGAGAGATAGCGCATCTTCGAGAGCTAATTCCATTCAAAACTCACATCCAAGGAAGGAGATTGAGCATCTTCTCCCGCATAGCCATCCCAACCATGATCTCGATCCAATCAAGCAAAGAGGAGTGTGCATACAGCCCACGCAGAAGCTTTCTTCACTGGGTGATCACTTGCAACCTTCAAACCCATCATCAAAGCACCTCCATCCTTCACACACAAGCATCCAGACCAGAATCCAAGTAAGTACAACATCATATTTTTCTGGTTATTTCATTTCATCATTATTTTATCACCCATTGTTTATCTTTCTCCCTATTGACCTTCTCCGACATTTTCACCTCCATAGACCCATTAAAACCTCGCAAAAGCCTACTCCATTCACCCAATACCTCGTCCCGACCAACCAAAATCCTTTGTGTAATCACAAAGGAGACCAAAACCCTATTCTGTGACATTTCCAGATCTCACAATAACCGGCACCAGTTATACCTAACCACTCTTGGTCACCCCCGACCGACACCAATAACAACAATAACAACAATCCTATCACTTCTCACGATAAACCTAGGTACATCAACCACAATCGTAATATTTTCAATGATGGTGTCATGGATAATCATAATGTGCACAACTTACAAAACCAATTAAAATAGATTAAGTCCAAACCATCTGTCACCATTCCAAAAAGAGAAACTTTTCCTCCTCCTCATGATTACAACCAAAGATAATATACATCTTTGGGGGAATCTCAAGTGTCTTAAAACAAATAAAGCAAGTGCTAATATGGTCACTTACCCTATCACACAACCCTTCCCTAAAGGTGAACCTAAGCTAGGTTGGTATATACCTAACACATATTGTGATTTTCATCACATAGATGGTCATCAAACAGAAAAATGCAAACAACTTTGCAACTACATCCAAGACCTCATTAACAATGATGACATAGTGGTCGAGACCTACCACCTAACCATGATACAAAGGGAAAAGCTCACGAACATGGTGAATCCTCAAACAATGTTGATTATAAATCCATCATATCTTGTATCATAGAAATTACTCGCATATCATTGAACATCAGTTTATACCCTCAAATAAAGTTTTTCTAGTGTCTTTCGACAATTAGTAAAGGCTAACATGATCGAATATCCACGCATTTGAGACCCTTTTCTAATGGGTAATCCAATCCTACATCATAAAATACATATGAATATTGTAAGTATCATCACATGGATTACTATTCTACCGATCATTGTGCACCTCTTCATCATTATATTGAAGACAATTGACGACAAAAACCATCTCTATTTAGCTCGATGACAAAGCTCTCGCAATCGATGACATTTCAACTTCCACAACTTCAAATGAAGGGTCGATCGTTGTCCCCACTTCTATACATATTGATGTTCAATGAGATCATGATGAAGGTCAAGTATTTCTCCCTCACCAATCTACTTCTTCTCCAAAATTTTATTTTGTTCATTCAAATAGACATTGAACTTGTTTTAGACATCATTCTTCTAACACCTAACGAGATCTTGACCTTTATCCACGAATATATTTTAAGAACCCTTGACATAAAAGAAGAGGGTCCATCATCAAGCACCTTTGAGCTTTATTCTATTATTTCCATTCCGGATCCTATGCTCCGACAACTCTAGTCTTGTTGTAGAAACACAACCACAACAAGTTTGGACACTCGAACAATGCAATATTTTGTGTCCATTATAACTCATACGTGAAATCTTGTAGGAATCTCATTAACGATGATTCTTACTTGTCAAGACATCTACATATGTACACTCTACGAGGTACGTATACCTAGAAATATCCTTATACAACATTTTCACACTTTAATTACAAATCTTTTGTTAAATAAATTACTCCAGAGCATTCCAACTATGTCATTTCTAAAACTATCATCCACCTATGCCTTCTAGTTGGAACTAGTGGTGGGAGGATGTTATGACTAGGATGAACATATTCCTTAGAATCATGCGGTTGAAACCGGTCGAATCCAGCGCTCTTCATACTCCACTACCTCCTCCGCTCTTAGCCAAGTGGTGGTGGCACTTGAAGGAAATCCTTTTTCTTAAACTTTGCAACTCCATGTGGTAGAGCTTCATCATAAAATCCAAATTTTGGACAACTACAATGCTCAGGGAGCTCAAATATGTGCCCATCTTCATTGGCTTAAAGTGGGGGATCAAGTTTCAAGATAATATTTTTATCCCTCAAAGCCAAGCATTCTTCTCAGCAAATTCGTGTTATTTTTTATAGTGTAACTCAATTTACAGACTCCCCATCATTTGATGTAGGACTTCACAACAACTACAGGATGGTTTTCCAAGCTCAAACTCCTCGATGAGCGACAGAAGATCTTGACCAATGTTTAGCCGTCGTGCCTTGCAAACTCTCTCTAACTCAAAAGATTTCATTTGCAACCGCATGCTCACCCTTGATGACATGCATGAAACGGCCATGCAAATGGCTAATTATAAACCTCCCGGGTGTGATAGCATCCCATGTGAATTCTATAAATTTCTTTGGGATAGTGAGGATGATACGACATCAGTCTATCTTGAAGGCTTCCAGAACTAGTCGCTTAGCACTCACATCAATAAAGGGATTATCAAGTTCATTCTTAAACCTAGAGACCCTGATCTAATTACCAACTAATGAACCCATCACCTTGTTTAATGTATCCTATAAGATTATTGACAAATCCCTTACAATTCAACTACACCATATTCGCCCACCATCATACAACCGGAGTAGACCGGTTTCATCCAGGGGCGTTACATTCTAGAAAATATCATTTTCATTTGGGAGGGCATGGAATGGGCAAATAAATCCAACCATTCGGCCATGTTCATTAAAATAGACTTTGAGAAATCCTTATTAGTGTAGGTTATTATTTATCCTTTTATTTATCTATTAGGATAATTCTTACACTTGTGTTAGCTACATTTGTTGGGCTAGCTTGCTTAGGTGTACTAGTTGTGTGGAATTAGCTTACTAGCTTTTTTGAGTTAGCTTCTCGCTTATGTGGAGTTAACTTACTAGTCTTCTAGAGTTAACTTAACTACCAAGATTTCCGCTTAGTGGTAGTTCTTCACCATTGATTTAGGTAGTAGTTTGATCGGGGGATAATTTTTTATATCAAAAGTTCCCTAAACTATGTCAAGGTGCATAATATATTTTTGAGAGTTGTTCAAGACTATAAGAATGTGACAAACAAACGTTGGGAGCTCTAGTTATGTCCTATCAAAGTTCACCAACGAAAAGTCAACTCGTCAATGGGTCAATAATGGACAAATGGCACTACGATACGTGGAAAAAGGAAAAGGGGAGTCGTTTGTTGGTTTTCAACCTCCGGTCTTTGATAGGCATAAAAGTTGTTAGCCGTGACAAGAGGCTCAACTTTTTTAACGGAGGGGAGCCTAGCCACCGTGTGGACTAGTTTATCACCGACGTGGTGGGTCCACAAGCCACCACATGGCTTGCCACCACTTAGCCATATTTCATTTTGAATATCATAGTCTTATATGGTTGAATTTTATATTATTCACCATGTTACTATGTTATTTCAATTTGTAATATTGAGAATTGATCGAGTTCATTATACTCGGTATTATTTCCACTAGCTCGGTGAGTTACCTTTTCATATCGAGTTGATCGCATATTATTATCCACATGGTTCGGGATCCACATTATCCCCTATGATCACGGAAAGGTTTGTATTAGCTCGGTACTCAATGGATAGCGCAGCTCCCCATATAGTTTGGCGGATAACTATTAGCCCAACACATATGGGTAAATCAACATCCAAACACACATAGCTTGTCCCATATCTCGGCATTTCAAATAATGCAAATCCAAAGTGAACACAACTCAGCCAATAAGCGGTAGCCAAACAAAAGGCTCGGGTGTGGCCTTAGAACGTGAATGGAGGGTGGTATTTCCTAATTTACATCCCAATGTCGTTGTCTCCACGGTAAATGTGGGATATCCCACCCACATGCAAAATGCGACACACCAAAAAGGGAAACCATCGGGATTTGAACCGTAGACCCTATTGTCCTAAACACATCCCACAAACCAACTCACCACCCAACTCAGATGGGATAGGATCGAGCTCACCTATATAAATAGAGCTTTGTGCTCTATGTTGGAGGAAGAACCGTGACATTTTGGAGAAAATATCAATTTTGAGGCACCTAGGGTCATTTGCAGAAGACTTGATGTAAAAAGATAAAATTCTCAAAACTTTATAAGCTTTCCAAAAATGTAAATTTTGTTATAGGAAGTGTTGTATATTTTCCTGTGTAGGTGTTTTTCCATTGCAGTTTCACATATCATGCACGAGGAGCAGGCAGAGATCTGTATTTTCCAACCACTTCTGGTTCAAATCAGGCCATGGAGTAAAAGGGAAGTTTTTCATAATTTCCTCTAGTTTCCATAAATGTAAACCTATTTTATGTAGGTGTTGTACATTTAAATTTGTAGATATTTTTAGACATAATTACACAGGAAACAAATAAAAAAGTATTTTAGGAGCCACGGATGGACTTGAGAACATTTCACGTAAATTACAGAGTTCCAAGAGGTCTGAATCAACTCAATTGCAGGTATAAAGGTCTGTTAAGTCAATAGTGAAGGGATATTGTACTTCATTGGATGTTAATAGATCGATTCATGATTACGTGGATCCAGAGACGTAGGCATTCTGCCGAACTCCGTTATCAAGTTCTTGTGTTGTGGATTTGATTTTAGTTTTGTTTAGAAGCTTTGATCAGATAAAAACATTCAAGTTAGTTTATTTGATTAATTATTTAAGCAAGCATAAAATTGGATTATTTGGATTGAAGTCACATTTTCAGTATCCATAACCCACAACAGAAAGGGAATTGCACATTTCATATTTGGAATCAAGAATTTTGAGTGCATTCTAAAATCAGCTATGAATTTTTAAATAGATTTGTATTAGATTCAATATATTCACTTAAGTTGAAAATTAAGGATAATTGATTTATCTGGAAGAGTTCAAGGATTTGGGTTTCAAGAATTCCCAAAATTGCTAATACTCTTAGTCAGTTATCAAGTTTTTAAATATGAGAATTTTCTAAGTACTACTTCATTCAAAAAAATAGTACCATTTTCATATCATAGTTGCACTTCCTCCTCCCCTGTATGTACATCTTCCTTATTGAGTAATTAAAGTCATTGTATTTTAATGTATTGATCATTATGGATTATGATGGATTTCCATATATGGTATTTTAGCTCTTTTGTTTTGCAAATCTAATGTGGTGTGCTATTATCATCTGAGATCATGGCTTGGAACAATCTTCTTATCATTCCTTTCATGGTATCAGAGCTATAAATGATGTAGACATCCATCTGTAAGTTTTTCTTTGCAAGCAAGGGTTTATTATTTTCATGTATTCGGAATTTGTTATCACTTTTCTACAACATGCATTTTTATGCAAAATGGAGTGCACCATTGGATTTGGAAGGTGTCAAAACCATAGAATTAATCAGAAACTCGACCATATTTTGAGACAAATCAAATGTGGACATTTTTAAGGGTTTTGGCACATTTCTCCAAAAATCCGTGACAATTATGTGGACATGCATATATTTTTGACTCAAAAGTATGTCTCGCTTTCTAGGTTTTTCGAGAAAATTTCTGGGTTTCTCTCTATTTTTTGATACAGTGCCAGAAAAAAAGATATTTGTAGTCAAAGTTTGTATTAACAATTGTACTTTTAGGTGCATTCTTTTATCCATTGGATATAAGCGTGTACCTTCCAGATGCATTTTTTTACCCTCTCGTATATTTCTGTTTTGATGCAATCTTTTATCCACTGGATGCAAATATGTACCCTCTCCGAGTGCATTCTTTTATCTATTGGATATAAGCGTGTACCTTCCGTGATGCATTAGTTTACCCTTTGGATATTTTTGTTTTGATGTAGTCTTTTATCCACTAGCGCAGATATGTACCCTCTGGGTGCATTCTTTTATCCATTGGATATAAGTGTGTACCTTCTAGATGCATTCTTTTACCCTCTGGATATTTATATTTTGGATGTAGTCTTTTATCCACTAGACGCAGATCTATACCCTCTAGGTGCATTCTTTTATCCATTAGATATTGACGTGTACCCTATGAATGTAATGATTTACCCTCTGGACATTTAGGTTTTGGGCGCAAGATTTTATCCTTTGGTCACAAGTTTGTATCGTGTGGATGCACTCTTTTACCCTTTGGACATTTGGGTGTCACGTGTACCTTTAAAAAACATCAGCATTAAAATATTATTTTAATAAAAAAACCTTCTAGAGCTCATAACATTTGAGGTCTCGTAGCTTGATTAAGGTGATTTTTTTGAAATTGTGTATTTTTTTAGATTTACGCATTGGTGAAATTTTTATACACATATTTCAAATGTAAAAGGTATTGTTACTCATTATAATATTTACATGCACTTAATTATAAAGTGTCAAATTTGGGAGGGTGTTGTAATCACTTGTGGACGTAATTTCGATTGAGCCCGACATCCTAAACTTTTGGGTGTTGCATTCTTGTATCTATGGGTGTATACATTTATATCTCTCTTGTTTGTTGAGATATTTTGGATCTGTATTTTCGACACTTTTTTTGGCATGTTGTGATGGGCCTCTCTCTGTGGGGGAGCTATTCTGGTGAAGCCCATTGTTAGTTTGTCAGTGTTCGAGTAGTTGATTTTGGAAACTCATACAAATCTATGGTATCACTCTACTCATTCAAAGTAGATATGGGGGTGTAGTGTTGATACTAATTTTTCAGTTTCGTGTCCTTGCCTTATTACCTTGGCTTTTCTTGGATTGTGGCACTCATATTTATTTAGATCTCGTGTCCTTGCCTTGTTTCCTTGGTTATTGTTCTTGGATCGTGACACACCTATTTGTAGCAGTTGATCTTGCTTCTTCATATTTTGTGTCCTTGCCTTGTTACCTTGCCTTTTCTTGGATCGTGGCACTCCTATTTATTTAGATCTCATGCCCTTGCCTTGTTGCCTTTGTTGTTCTTTGATCGTGGCACACCTATTTGTAGCAGAATTGATCAAATTATGTTTGGTGTTTTTTTGCATTTTTGTCATCACTCCATCGACGGCCTCCTTGCATATAGCTATTCTCGTGAAGCTAAGTGTCATTTTTTTTTAAGTTATATGATCGAGTAGTGGATTCGGACTTCACGCGTGCACACCACACTTCTTCAAAGATTGCATTTGAGTTTTAGGAGCCGAGATTCTCGAGTATATCTTGTAGCGGGATTTTTCTCTCCTACTTTTTTATTATTGGTTTTGGGTACCTCATGTGTCCAATTTTCTCGCTTATTATACATGGGTACCTCATTAGGCCTTGTTATTGGGACCCATCTTCTTTTTCACCCACCTAAGCTATGCTTATGGGAGGGTGTTAGTGTAGGTTATTATTTATCCTTTTATTTATTTATTAGGATAATTCTTACACTTGTGTTAGCTACATTTTTGGGCTAGCTTGCTTAGGTGTACTAGTTGTGTGGAATTAGCTTACTAGTTTTGTTGAGTTACCTTCTCGCTTATGTGGAGTTAACTTACTAGTCTTCTCGGAGTTAACTTAACTATCGGTATCGCTTAGTGGTAGTTCTTCACCACCGATTTAGGTAGCAGCAGCTTGCACTTCCCTCCTCCTATATGTACATCTTTATTATTGAGTAATTAAAGTCATCAGATTGTAATGTATTGATCATTATGGATTATGATGGATTTCTATATATGGCATTTTAGATCTTTTGTTTTACAAATTTAATGTGGTATGTTATTATCATCTGAGATCACGGCTTGGAACATTCTTCTTATCATTCCTTACAAGCCTGCAACAAGATAGAAAGGTCGTTTATTCTTGCCATGTTTCACGCTTTGGGATTTGGCCCTATTTTCATTCAATCCATCAAAATGCTCTTTGTTAATGCCTCATCCCAAATCACCATTAATGGCCATAGTTCAACACCTTTTGGCCTCTTTCATTCCTTACTCCAAGGTTTCCGTTAGTGCCTACTTTTTATGTTCTCGCGGTGGAATTTCTTGGATATCTCGCTTTCCAAATCCAAATACTAAGAGCTTGTCAATGGAATTGTGTTGCCTTCTATGGATAACTCCCAATTACTCAATAGCCACTTCGTGGATAATTATTTCCTTACTTTAATTGAGGATGAAAGTAACATTTGAAATTCCATGCGCTTCTAGACATTTTCTATTTGGCTACCGGTTCTTCTATTCTATGGCAAAAAATGTAATGCTACAAGAAATCCTTCCTCCCCACGCCCCCTGGCTAGATTCTTATGATTGGAAAATGCTAGGAAATGGTGGAATGTTTAAATTTATTTTCATTGCCTTTTTCTTTCAAGTTTCACCTATGGAGCTATGGCGGTACGTTGTCCAATGTGTGGCCAAAAATCTAAAATATTGGATCATTAAACCACTATCCTTAGCAAGTAAATTCTATATTTGCTCAAAATTCCTTGAAGCCACACATGTGTATTACTCTTCTTGTTGGGTGCCATCCAAATCATCTGTGTAGAAGTTGGAAAATCTTCTCAAATATTTTCTCTAGGCCAATGCCTCCTCTAGCAAAGGATTCTACAGAGTCACTTTGGAAACTTTTTTCTTCCCTATGACTATGGAGGGATGGGCCTTATTGATATCTTGCGTCAAGGAAGGCACTTTGTGCCAAATGGATAATTCACAATATTGAAGGACAAGAAGCTTGGAAAGTGATTTTGTGCCATGGCATTGAGGAGGGTTCCCCTTATGGATGCCTAACCTGAAAGGTTTAGGGTTTTCCAATCTCCTCATTTCTCTTGTTCCTATCAAAGTGGTCGAATTTTTTCTCAAAAGTATTTGGAAAGCATGGGAGAAAATCAAACCATGGCTTTAATGGAAAGGCAACAACTTTCATAATGGTCTCTTTGTCACCAACACTCCTTGTGGTGGTCACTTGTCATTCAAGTCTAGGATCGATGTCTTGCAGAGGTCCCTGGAATTCCTACACTCAAGCTCTTCAAGTAAGGAATTTGGTCCATTTAGGACCTTTATCAGCAAGCTATCCAATCTTGGTGTCCTTGGAATGAGCTAAAACTCGATTCAAACTTGCTATGCATGATCGTGCTAGTATCATTGACATCATATCTTTTATCCCTAATCATATGAACCATAAAAAATTTGTGTGTTCTTCTCATCCTTGGTGGATGGATTGGAAATGGTTCGTGGATACCCCATTCCAAAACTATTCATCTATTAAATGATATCATTGGATTTATCTGCATCTTCCCATGGTTGATAAGCTCAACACTCGGTGGAGGCTTCACTCCTCTCCCTCTAGTTGGATAAGGATATTCGACATGGTCTTTTCTACGTGTGTGGAACCTAAAATTGCACACTTTTTGTGGTGTATCTTACATCAAGGTCTCTTGATTGGTGTTTGTATGGTTTAGATTGGAGTCTCAGATCCCAAATGTTCTTTCTATGGACACTTGGAAACCTTATCACACCTTTTTGGTTTTGTTATTAATCCCAATGAGAATGGAATTGGATTCATTCATTCTTTCTCCCATTCCATCCAGAGTTTTTAACCTGGCAACATATTATTTTAGGAGATAATCCCATATTACCCCACTTATTTTCCCATATTTGGCATGATTTCAGAGGGGAAATTCTTTTTTGATATGGAAATAAAGGAATTTGTTTTTATTTTTTAATGTTGAAGTTGATCAACATTTATCTATTTATAATAATTTGATGGTTATCTCCAATGTGTTTTTGTAGATACAAGTGTAAGTGAATAAGGTGGCCCTTGAGGTGGAGCACCTCTAGAACCTCCTACATCATTAGGGTGATGCCCTCTGTAATATTTCTCAAGAACCACCTTCACCCTCTCGGCGCTCTCTATCCTCAGTAGTGGCCATCCCCGAGGTGGTCATCGGAGTTGTTCTCAATGGATCTCTTTTAGTCATGTTCCTCGTTCTTCACGTAGTCATCCACGGGGAATTTTATCTCCTCGGCTCACCACTGGGTTAAGGATCCCCCTCGAAATCTCATCAACTCGGTTGGGGCTCGCATGTTTCCTTGAATTGTGTACCCACGATGGGTAGGGACTCCCGCCTCTATGCCTTCGTTAGATAAGTTCCCGGATGGCTCTTTTCATCTCCCCACATGGTTTTCTATTGAAAATGACTATGAAGACCCCCTAGGCTCTAGTTGGGAAGTACCGACACTAGAAAATACCTTCCCGGTCCCAAGTTGTCTAGATGATCATGATCCTCCATCTCGCCGGTCAACATTTTGTTGCAACAACATAGATTCAGAGTTTGTTAAGTTGTTTTGTTGGTTTTCCTAGGCTTGGCCTAGTTTTTTCGTGGTTTTAGGCGTGCTCTCATACCACCCACTTTTTGTTGAATTATCTTGTATCATGTTACTATTATTAATATAATATAAGATCTTATTCATCAAAAAATACTCCCTATCCTAAAAGGAGAAACATTGATTATTTCCTCCCTATGGCATCTAAGGACTCTTGGCTATACATCTAGAGATCAATCCTTCTCTCCTCGTACTTTTTTCACTCATGGTTGAATATGAATCTTAACATATTCCCCATATCAATATTCTTCTTCTAACATCGCATAGGTCTTTCAATCTCATCAAAGACTTATCTAATCGCACATTCATTGACTTGGACATTTTCCAAACCAAGTCTTGTACTTCCAAACCTCTCAAATCTTCTGATTCCCTCCTTTGACTTGGATCTTGTCTGCCCAAGTCTCATAACTCATGAATCATTGAATCATATGATTCACTCCTTTAACTTGGACCTTGTTTTCTCAAGTTTGGTCTTGCAGACTTATCAAATCTTTAGATGGTATGGTCATATGAGAGCTTAAAGGTTGTGATTCCTACTAGTATGTGTTTAACTTTAGCCCCCTTTGATTTTATTTTTTTGGTTAAGGCAATAGCATTTTAGTTTGTTTTAGTGGCAACTAAAATAAATAATAGAGCATAAAATTGAAAAGCTTGTATCTTTTGATTGGTAACTCAGATTTGAGTGCCATTTTTACAAAAGTGCTTGTTTTTTCATGATTTTTCCATTGGAACTATTTATTTTGAGAAACACACTATAATTACAAAGTGTCAAGATATTTCATTGCTTGGTTCTTACAATTTTTAGCGATTTTTGAGAATTTCGCTTTATCTACCTCTTCATTAGATCGTGTTGATCCATTAACAACACATAATTACCACACATGGAAACCAAGAATGGAAACAATCATTGAAAGGAAAGTATTATGGGCTTTAATTCTTCACAACAACCAATGTTCACTAGAAAATATGAGAAATTTCAGTACTAGTGCAAATTTGATGAGTGTATGGGTTTGATAGGAACTTACGTAAGTTATAGTCTTTTGTTTCATTTGGAAAAATGTGACTCTCCTTTCAAAATATGAGAGAAATTGGCGGGTTTATTTGGAGTTGGATCATATGAGATCCATGCAACTTGAAATTGAGATCACCTCTCTTAATCCGGAAGATTTTCCAACAATTATAGATTATCTTACCAAGTTCAAGCATTTGTTGACAC
This sequence comes from Taxus wallichiana var. yunnanensis, assembly GCA_018340775.1. Classification (NCBI taxonomy): domain Eukaryota; kingdom Viridiplantae; phylum Streptophyta; class Pinopsida; order Cupressales; family Taxaceae; genus Taxus; species Taxus wallichiana. The sequence continues at coordinate 705,596,324 of CM031242.1, read as the reverse complement.
AATTGAAGAGGAGTGGAAGAGATAATAAATATGAAGAGTGTGTGTACTTGATTCTATCCAAGTTGAGAGGGCCATTCCAAATCTTTGCTTCTATATTTTTCTCTAGCATGGATGCCTTAAGTGACACATTTAAAATTCCTGACTTAGAAACATTTTGTGAAAGACTTACTATCCCAATTGTCTAACCTTGAGTCTTCTACCTCTCAAAAGGAATTAGTTGCATCTAATCCTAAGGGAAAGGGAAAACCAAAAATTAAAACCAAATCCACCCTTTCTCCATCTCAAAGTGCTCCTAAACCCAAAGAAAACAACTCTAAACCCAAGGAGTCTTCTAAATCCAAGAATAAGTCTAGCTTTTCATGCTCTTTTTGTGGGGGTATTGGTCATGAAGAACAAAGGTGTTATAAACGAATGAAATCCTTAGAGGATGTAGTCAAGAAACACAAAATTTCTATCTCCACTCCATCTCCTTATAATCATCATGGAAAAACACTTAATGTTGTTGGGAGATCTCAGTCACCACTTTCGATGGTTGGGTTATAGATTATGGTGCTTCTCATCGCATGACTTCTTCCAAGGAGTATTTTGTATCTATAAGTTTGAGTTCTACTTCCAAAATTGAGGTTGGAGATTCTTCCTTTCTTTCTATTAAAGGAAAATGTGGTATACACCTTGATGGTGGTAGTATCCAAGATGCACTATATGTTCCTAACATCACTTCAAATTTGCTTTCTATATATCAAATTTTCATTCTGACAAGGAAAAATAGTGAATTTTATACCACATGGGGTGAAGTACAAATATTTTTGGAGCCTTATTCACTTGTTTCTTGCTCAAGGTATTGTTGATCATAGTTCTAGACTATATCACTTTGAGGGTTTTGATGACACTTCCTGTATAGGGACAAGATTGGTTTCTCACATAGATTCGTAGAGAGTAAGCTTTGACGAGAGAGATTTGGACATCTCAATTATAGATATTTGAAGGATTTGAACACTCATGGTATGGTTGATGGTCTTCTTATAGTTTCTTGTCTTGAGGAATTTTTTCATGGTTGTGCATTAAGGAAACAACACCAAGATCCATTTCCTAATAATTTTTCCAAGAGATCATCTTCACCACTTGAGCTTGGCATAGTGACTTGATGATTTTTCCTACCCCCTCTTTCAAAGGAGCTAAGTATGCACTTACCTTTATTGATAATTTCTTGAGACGTACTTAGGTTTATTTTCTCAAGTACAAAAGTGATGTTTTTCCACACTTCAAATTCTTCAAGGCTTTGGTCAAGAAACAATCTTCTAGTTGCATAAAGAACCATTGCACTGATAATGGGGGGAGTACTTTAGCAATGATTTTTCTAAATTTTTTAGAACTCATGGCATTATTCACCATAATTATGTTCCTCATACTCCACATTAGAATGGCTTAGTAGAACAAAATAATCAAACTTTGAAGGAAAAGGTTGACTACATGATGAATTCTAGAGATTTACCTCCTATCTACTAGATGAGTTAATTGTGCTAACTACATTCAAAATCGCACACCACACAAAGAACTTGAGTTTTTGACTTCAGAGAAGCTTGTCCAACACTCAACTAGATGTCTCATTTTTTCGAGTCTTTGGAAGCCATGCTTGGGCCTTTGTACCTAAGAAGAAAAGGAAATATTTGGATAAGAAGATTAAACCCTTTATTTTTGTAAGGTATTGTAAGGACATGAGACCTTATCGACTTTTATATATTGATACTCATGCGGTTCTTTTTCTAACACATGTTCAATTTGATGAGCGCTTCACACCTCATTATTCTTCATCTTCTTCCATTCCTAATTATTTTTCTTTATTTCATCTTGAGGATCCTTTCTTTTAGGAGGTTATAGATGCTGAGGAGGATCTTATTCCCACTAATGTTTTCATTATGCCTAAGCAGGCTCGTACTATAATTTCTAAGGCAACACCTTTCATTCAGGATCTTCCACCCATTAGGCATCATCACACACATTCTATAGGTTCTAGAATTTTATGTCGTGCAGTTCAAGATCCACAATATTTTTCAAAGGCTCATGGGATATAGGAGTGGGATGATGCAATGACAATTGATTATTCTTCTTTAATGAAGAATCATACTTGGGATTTTGTATCTCTTCCTAAAGGAAGAAAGATGGTTAGGTGTAAGTGGTATACGAAACCAAATACGTAGTTGATGGGTCCATTGATAAGTATATGGATCGCTTTTGTTGCAAATGGTTTTTCAAAAGTTGAAGGTATTGATTACTTTGAGACTTTTACACCCATTGCTAAGATGGATTTTTACGCCTTGTACTTGTTATTACTACATCACAGGGGTGGCCCGTGATACCAGATGGACGTGAAGACCTTCTTGCATGTATATTTATAAGAGTAAATATACATGGAGCAACATGTTGGATTTGTTTAGGATTCTTCTCTTATTTATAGACTCTGAAGGTCTCTCTATAGTCTCAAACTAGCCCCTTGGGCTTGGTATGAGAAGATGAATTTTTTTCTTCTATCTACTAGTTTTGTTCATAGTCACTCCGATCATACAAAGATATCTACATCATGTTGGTGAGGATATTGTGATACTTGTCTTGTATGTTGATGATTTGTTACTTACTGAGAGCTCTTCTTCTCACATTAAGAGTATTCAAAGGTCTCTTTCTACAAAGTTTGACATGACAGATCTTGGGTTATTGAATTATTTCCTTGGATTACATATTTCTCAAATATATTTAAGGATTCATTCGAGTCAGAAAAATTACACCCATGATATTTTTCAACACTTTGATATGGCTGATTGCAAGCCAAGTCCATATCCTTTTCATTTTTTGGTTACTCTTACTTCCACATGTACCACTCCACTTTTTGATCCTATATTGCATAGGTAGTTGGTTGGAAGTATCATGTACTTGACCCATACTCACCTTGATATTTAATTTGTAGTAGGGCTTGTATCTCATTTTTCACATTCTCCTCATATTTGTCATTGGCATGTTGCTAAAAGGATTTTGTGCTATTTGTAGGGAACTTCCCACTTTGGACTACACTACATTAGGGGTTCTACTCAATTGGTTGGATATACATATTCAGATTGGGTAGGTTCTATTGATGACAGGCATTCCAATTCTAGATATCTTTTTGTCTTGGTTATTCTCCAGTTGCTTGGGCATGTAAAAAGTAATAGGATATTACGCTTTCATCTTCGTGAGAGCACGTGTGTGTCGGAAATTAGAATAAATCACTTGTTTTAAAGATGATTTATTGATTGTAAAAGCATAGTTAAGTTACCCAAAATAGTTATATATGCATGTATGCATTGTATGAGGGTAAGTAAGAAGAAGAGAAGAAAAAAAATAGCAATTGTTTGCATGTAAGTTTTCTTGGTGAGAAAGAAAGAGTAGTTGAGTGAGGGAAAAGCATTGAACATCTTGTGAGGTGTTGGAAGACAATAGATCTTCATTATATTTCCTTTGTAAAGCACTGAATAATAATATTGGTCATTTCTTGGTGGACGTAGCCCACACTGGGTGAACCACGTTAAATCTGGTGTAATCTTTCTCTTGTTTATTTTATCTTCTAGTTATTTCGTATTCATTGCTTGTATGATTTATCTTATTATAGATCTATGCAACACTGTTATATGGTTTAACCCCAACAAATGGTATCAGAGCTTTGTTTGGAGGTTTTGTGTGTTGACAAGATTTACTTTAGAGGGTTTTCTAATTGAGTGGGAGCATAGCAATGGCAGAAGATAGTAAATACCGAGTAGAGAAATTTGACGGTCATAATTATCAACTATGGAAGATGTAGGTGGAGGATTATTTGTATCAGAAAGATCTATACTTACCATTGGATGAGCATGGAAAGCCGAGTACGATGACTGATGAAGAATGGAAGGTTCTTGACAAAAAGGCTCTGGGATCTATAAGATTGAGCCTGGAAGCATCGGTGGCTTTGAATTTTATAGATGCAAAAACCACGGTAGAGTTGATGAAATCTTTAGCAAATTTGTATGAAACTCCTAGTGCTTTGAATAAGGTATATTTGATGAAAAATTGTTTAATTCTAAGATGCAAGAAGGTGGATCTATATCTAATCATTTGAATGATTTCCAGTCTATTGTAAATCAATTAAAATCGGTAGAAATTTGTTTGATGATGAAGTGAAAGAACTTTTATTCTTATGCTCTTTGCCAGATAGTTGGGATAACTTGGTAATGGTTGTTAGTAATACAATGATTGCTTCTAAAGGATTGAAATTTGATGATGTGGTTAGTGTAATCCTTAATGAGGAAATACGTAGGAAAAGCTCAAGAGAAGCATCATCTGAAACACTTTAACTGTTGAAATCAGGGAAGATCTAAAGAGAGATCATCTAAGAGTAAGAAGAATGGGAGATCAAAGTCAAGACATGGCAGATCTAGATCCAGGTACAAAGATTTACTTTGCTAGAATTGTGGAAAGAGAGGACACATAAAGAAGGAGTGTTGGTCCAAGGAAAACAAAGAGAATACATCAAACAAAGGTAAAGAAAAAGGTAAGGAGGAAAATGTTGCAAGTGAGGTAAAGCAAGATGCCCTTATTCTCTCCTTGGATAATAAATTAGAATCTTGGGTGTTAGATTCTGAGCTTCTTTCCATGCTACCCCTAATAAGGGTTATTTCAGAAATTATGTTCAAGGTGATTTTGGACAAGTTTATTTAGGTGATGATGAGCCATGCAATATTATTGGTAAAGGTGATGTTTATCTAAAGTTACAGAATGGAAACCCATGGGTATTGAAATATGTGAGGCATGTGCCAAGCCTTAAAAGAAATCTAATATCTGTAGGGAAACTTGGTGAATCTGGATGCGTGGTTACATTCACAGCCGACTCTTGGAAGGTTACCAAGGGATCTCTTGTTGTGGTAAGAGGTAAGAAGGTAGGAACTTTATATTTGTCTACCTATATTACTGATTCCTTTTCTATGTTATCTACTATAGATTCAGATGCAAACATGTGGCATAATCGGCTAGGCCATATGAGTGAAAAAAGAATGCAGATCTTAAAGGCTAAGGGTAAGTTATCATATTTGAAACAATTAGATCTTGAATTTTGTGAGCACTACATATTTGGAAAGCAGAAGAGAGTGAGATTTCTCAAGGTTGGGTCAACAAAGAAGGAGAAAAAATTGAGCTTGTACACTCAGATGTGTGGGGACCAGCCTAAGTAGCTTCTATTGGAGGATCCCAATATTATGTGACTTTCATTGATGATGCCACAAGGAAGGTATGGATCTATTGTATTAAGCATAAATCTGATGTTTTTGAAACTTTTAAAAGATGGAAAGCCCTTGTAGAAAATGAAACAAATTTAAAATTGAAGTGCCTTAGATCTGACAATGGTGGTGAGTACTGCAGCAAGGCTTTTAATGATTATTGTTCAGAGAATGGAATACGAAGAGAAAGAATGGTTCCTATAACTCCACAGGAGAATGGAGTTGTAGAAAGAATGAACAAAACAATCATGGAACATGCTAGAAGCATGAGGATACATGTCACTTGCCTTTGAAGTTTTGGGTAGAAGCAGTGGATATACAATAGTATACTTGATCAACATGGGCCTTCAACAACACTGGATGGTGGAATACCAGAAGAAGCTTGGTCTGAAAAGAGGTAGATTTTTCTTTTCTTAGATTTTTTAGCTCAAAAGCTTTTGTGCATGTTGATAGGGAAAATAGGAGGAAGTTGGATGCTAAATCTAAGAGATGTACTTTCATTGGTTATGGATTTGGTGATTTTGGATATAGATTTTGGGATTTAGAAGATTCTAAGATTGTTAGGAGTCGTGATGTTGATTGGAATGAAAAAATAATGTACATGGATCAAGTTTTGGTGCCTAAACATGAACATGTTGAGGAGATTTTGAAGGAAAATCAATTTTCGGACCTAAAGCAAGACATCCATGACATCAACATTGGTTCTACATGAACCGATGTTGATCCAAAGCTAACTAGCATCGGCTGACAGGATCAGGTTTAGAGAATTCAACTATGAAACCGAGTCGGTACTCCTAGAACCGATGTCGGTAAGGCAAACCATAAATCGATCAGTCAGAGAGAGGAACCACAGGTTGGTTATAGATGACCGGAATCGATCATCGACATGAGATTGACATGAATGTGCAACAGGCACAAAATGAGCCCCAGACACCCCAGATCTCAGTGAGAAGGTCACAAAGGGTAAGTAGACCTCCAGAGAGATTTTCACCTTCCTTTTCTTATTTATTATTGACTGATAGTGGTGAACTAGAAATCTTTGAAGAAGCAATGCAGGTAGATACCCACGAGTAGTGGGAGCATGGAATGGATGAGGAGATGGACTCCTTGGAACAAAATCAGACATGGGATTTGGTTAAGTTGCACAAGTAAGAAAACACTGCAAAACAAATGGGTTTACAGAATCAAGGAAGAAGAGGGTGGATCTAAAGGTACAAGGCGAGGCTTGTGGTAAAGGGATTTGCACAGAAAGTAGGTATTGAATTTGATGAGATTTTTTCTCCTGTAGTTAAGATGACTTCTATTCATATTGTTCTAAGTTTGGTTGCAACAAAAGATTTGTATTTAGAACAACTTGATGTTAAGACAACTTTTCTTCATGGTGATTTGGAGGAAGAGATTTATATGTAACAAACCACTTGTTATGAAGTCAAGGGTAAGGAGAAACTTGTGTGCAGATTGAAAAAGAGCCTATATGGGCTCAAGCAAGCCCAAGGCAATGGTATTTGAGATTTGATAGTTTTATGCATGAGCATGGTTATATGAGATGTGAATCTGACCATTGTGTTTATTTTAAAAGCTTGAAAATGGGAGCTATGTTATTTTGTTACTATATGTGGATGATATGTTGATTATGAAGGATCTAGTATGCAGGACATTGGTAAAATTAAAGAAAGGTTAGCTCACACATTTGTAATGAAGGATTTGGGAGCTATAAAGAAAATCCTTGGCATGCAAATTCACCAAGATAGGAAAAAAACAAGAAGTTGTATTTGTCTCAGGTGAGGCTTATATCAATAAGGTGTTGGAAAGGTTTAATATGCAAAAATCAAAACTTATTAGTACACCTATGGTTGGACACTTCAAATTGAGAAAAGATCAATGTCCTTCATCACACGAGGAGGTTGAGTACATGGCACATGTTCCCTATGCTTCAGTAGTAGGAAGTCTTATGTATGCCATGGTTTGTACTAGACCAGACATTGCATGTAATGGGAGTTGTGAGCAGGTTTATGGCTAATCCAGGTAAAGAACATTGGAAAGCAGTCCAATGGATTCTCAAGTATTTGAGAGGGACATCCGGCATGGAGTTATGTTATGGAGGGTCAGATACTTCTTTACGTGGCTATGTTGATTCAGATATGGCTGGAGATTTGGATGGCAGGAGGAGCACCACTGGATATATTTTCACAGGTAGGAATGGAAGTTTAGCTAGATTTTGATTACAAAAGGTTGTGGCTTTGTCTACTACAGAGGAAGAGTATGTTGTAGCTACAGAAGCTAGCAAGGAGATGATATGGATGAGCATGTTCATGGAAGAGTTGGGTAAGGAGCAAGAGGATTGCAGATTATACAATGATAGTCATAGCATAATTCATCTGGAAAGAACTCAACATTTCATTCAAGAACGAAACATATTCAATTGAGGTATCACTTCATACGGCAAGGTGTTGGAGGATGGATAAACTTGAAGTTAGAGAAAATCCATATGGATGAGAACCCTGCAGACATGCTAATGAAGCCATTGGTAAGGGAGAAGTTGGAGCTTCACTCCACTTTTTGTTGGTCTTCAAGTTTAAGACTTGAAGAGGAAGAAATGGGCCAAGGAAAAGGAACCAAGGATGGTGATGTACAATATAATGCAGCAATTGATCTCCAAGTGGGAGATTGTTGAGTATGGAGCTTAATTGCTTCACAAGAAACTTGCTTTTACATGTTACTAGTTCTGACAAGAACGGTGTGTCCATGACAGTCGATTTAACCGGTGTTGGTCGGTGTGTAACTGGCATCGGTCGGGTCAGGTCAGAAGTGATCGTCGATGGTTAGGCAATAACCATCAACGATTACTCGTGTGTGAAACTTTTTTTTTTTTTGATGAAAATTAGAATAAATCACTTGTTTTAAAGATGATTTATTGATTGTAAAAGCATAGTTAAGTTACCCAAAATAGTTATATATGCATGTATGCATTGTATGAGGGTAAGTAAGAAGAAGAGAAGAAAAAAATAGCAATTGTTTGCATGTAAGTTTTCTTGGTGAGAAAGAAAGAGTAGCTGAGTGAGGGAAAAGCATTGAACATCTTGTGAGGTGTTGGAAGACATCAAATCTTCATTGTATTTCCTTTGTAAATCATTGAATAATAATATTGGTCATTTCTTGGTGGACGTAGTCCACACTGGGTGAACCACGTTAAATCTGGTGTAATCTTTCTCTTGTTTATTTTATCTTTTGGTTATTTCCATATTCATTGCTTGTATGCTTTATCTAATTATATCTTTGCAACATTGTTATATGGTTTAACCCCAACAAGTTGCATATTTATGAGGCCTTTTGCATCACCTCGCTACCTTGAGTTGTGTGATATACTTGGGGTTTTGGAAGTTGTTCTTAGGGGGTGTTCATGAGAACATTTTCCTTCTTCTTTTATTTCTCTTTCCTTCTAGCAAGATTCTTTCCTACTTTTGGTTAGAGATTTCTTCATGGATATATTGTACATGAGTACCGGATTAGGCCCAATTTCCAGAACTCATATTGTGGATATTCCACTTTTATTTTGGGCTCTTAGCCTCACTTGAGGGGGTGTTATAGTAGGTATTTATCTTATCTCGTGTTCACCTAGGTACTTTATTTACCTTTATTGTATTATCCTCACTCATTTATGTGTGTGGATATTTATTTTATTTTATTTAGATATTAGGGAGATATTATCTAGTTATTAGGTATAGTTCTTTCCTTGATCTATGGTATTGACTAGATCTTTGATGACTAGTTCTTTCATAAATCTATGGTCTTGACTAGTTCTTTGATGACTAGTTATTTCCATGATTTATGGCTTGATCTACGACCTTGACTGGTTCTTAGATTGATATTCATTGCCTATATAAGCAAGGACCATTCTCATTGTATTTCATTGAGTTTCATAATAATATATGATATTCTTTGCTATTTTGTTTACAAAGTTTTATGTAAAGTAATTATGGCAAATTACTTTCATCTTATTGAGCATGGTGTTTAATTATCATCCGAGTTCTTCATGGTTTGGTACGATCTATTTACCGTTCCTTTTAAATTTAGAAAAAAAAAAAAAAACATAAAAAGAGAATAAAACTCGGTATCAAACCTGCTCCTTAAAGCACTATTTGTAGATCGAAATGGCAAAGTGAGTCTAAATAATACTAAGCATTTCATCGGTTGGAAAATATATTAATCATACCATTATCATATATTTGCATTCTTCACCGTTACGACACATGTTAATCTTATTCCTATTAGGAATTGTGTGTCTCACCTTTTTATGGTTTCTACCATTTCGGATATTTTTACCTACGGCTTTTTCTTGAATCTTATTGATGGTAACTCCTTTAAAATGATCTCTCTTTAAGAGAAAGCTCAAACTTCTTTACCTGGTCCTTTTTATCATATCTCAATCTAAGGTGTTGAACCCTTTCGTCCTACTATTCGCATGAGGCTGAGAGTTGAGGGAATAATGTTCCTTCCCAAGAAGCACAATATCGACATACAAGACAAATTAAATCAAATCTAAAAATACAAAAAAAAACTATAAAATCATTCCACCTTTCATACTCCACGCCTCTTCGGTGTTAAGCCCATACTTATCACTAGTAGTATGAGACTGGGAATGGAGGAATCCCTTACTCTCCTATTTTTTGTCTTCGGTGTTGAGCCCTTGTCTCTTCCTAGTGACATGGGAAACATGTAGGTGTTCCTTCACAAAAATCAATCAACAAAAAAGCCTTTATGAAATATGAATCAAAGTGCTTAATCAACAAAAATCCCAAGAAGTAATTTAACTACCCATGTTAAAGAGAGACAACAATTCCTTCAATCAGATCTTGCCAATCAATAGGCCATCTACGGATCTAAGTCAAGTCAAAACCTATAAAGTGGAATCATCTTGGAATCAATCAAATAATCTTGACTAGAGATGAGTTACATTTTTCTCATATGGATCATTGTTACACCTTGTGTCTTCGCATCCATTATCTTCACTTTCATATCACTATTCACCTCATTTTCACGTCCTTCTTGGCTCTCGATGATCCTCACATCTTCCTAGTTGCATGGCGTCGAAGCGCAGTGAAACACCTTATCATTTATCATCTACATTTCTACCAATGGAATGGAATGATTCTAATTATTTGCACTTGCTTTCAAGTAGTGCACCCTTTACTTGAGTTGTAAATACCAAAAACATTCAAATATGTTTCATAAAATACAAAAATAATATAAAAATTTCAAAAATATAAAAACAATACAAAATTGTTCCAAAATCCAAAAATAGTATACAATTTTCACAATTAAAACACTCAAATAATGTTTGACCAAACTTTCGATGAATCGGGTAACACAGTTCAAAAAAATCACCATTTGACGCACTCCTCATCATCATTTCAGATCATATTTCGATAATTATATTTATTGTCCATGGTTTATATTTATGCTCAAGGCAATCATTTACCCTTTTACAATATAACTTTTCTTGGGGCACACTTGGATTTTACATTTTAATCCAATTACGATCAAACTTTAATGGGATCCAACAAGAGTATCTAATTATCACTCTGTTCTTTGGCATAATTTAATCCTCTTGTGTTCTAACCTATCGCTCAGGGGAATTCAAATTTGTCTAGTTCTTCAATGTGGAACACATTCGGGGTGTCATTAGACGTTGTGTTATATTATTGTGTTTTGTCAACATCGTGACAATGCTTTTGCTTCTTTCATTTTTTTTTTTTTTGTTGTACTTTGTTTACCTTTGTTGTAGACTAATTGCAGGAAAATTTATTCACATCTCAGTTCACATGTAACTTTGGTGTGGTCTCTTTTTGTTCAAATTAGATTTTTTTACATTGTTTATTCTGTGTCTTTTTGTCGCTTACACATGTTGTGTTTTCCCTCCCGGTTTATTAACAAATCCATGGAGTGTTTTTCTTTTTGTTGTGTATTCTTGTTTGTTTGCATTTATTTGCATTTGTATTTCTAACTTTTTCAAACTTGTAAAAATCCAAAAAAAAAAAAAAATTCAAAAATCTAAAAATAAAAATCATTAAAAATTTGGAACAAAAATTCACTTATCACAAAATCCTACAATTGGAAAACCCTCAAGTGAATATTTCAAAATTTTAACACAATATTGATAAATTTATACCTTTATCTACCACCCTATTGGTCATTCCAATCTTACAACTATCACTTTCTTCCCTTTACATGATAGGCTAACTTCTGCTTGGGGCAAGTCACAAAATTATTTTTCCTTCGAGATATAACTTCACCTAGGGTAATTTAAACTTTGATCATTTGTAAAACGGATCCAACAAGAGTGTCATAAGGATTCATTTTACTTTGTTCTTCTAGTCTGATCATATTCCCTCTTTGGGAGAATTTTTATCTACTTAATAATCATTGTGGCATGCATTAAGGGCATAGTTGATTATCTTCTTTTTCGACAATGTGTTGCATTGTTGATGTTTACTTTTTAGGCCACTTGCAAGTAATGTGATTACATATTAGTTCCTTTATAAAACTAATGTCTAAACCTACTCTATATATTAGGTTTGTTTTCTTTTTTAGCTTTTCTTTTTATGTGTGTTTTTTATGCACATCTAGGTTACCCATATTTATTCTTTCATAATCATGGTGACAACTCTATTGGATAACAAAAAAAATAAGGTTTCTCTAAATTTATTCTCCAAATGACGCTCATGCTACAAGCACAATCATTTCCCATCCTTGTTCTAATCCCTTGTCTTCTTCCTATCAAGTGGTCATCCACCACCTTGCTACATCATCCACCCGCTTGAAGGGGCATTCCTCTACTATCCTACTTGTTGGGGCATCTTAATGCTTAATTGCTTTCTGTTTGTTACTCTGCATGTGTCTACTATCTTTAAAGCACGGTTACTTTGTAATAGTAGTTTAAAGAGAGGAAAATGTAGACACCCCAAAATCACTCACCTATTACCAATATTATCCTATTGCATCCTATTATTCACCCCTTTCATGATTGATTAAACATACACATTGCATCCTTTGGATTAATTAAATTAATCCTTAATACCCCTTTAGTTAGTTAATTGACATTTATTAATTAAATGCTTAATTCATTAGTGTTCACATCCTAGTCAACATCCACTCATATTCTCGGTGAACGGAAATTTGGAATTCACATGTACTCCACTTCACCATCCACTAACTTAGGTTCTAGAATCCTATAAAGGTGGAGGCAATTCGATTAAATATACAATCACTTTTCCGGATGCAACTTCTTCTAATTTATTCATTTATCGCCCTAAATGGGATTGATTATTCCCACAATTGTTTGGAAGCAATAATCCAAGATAAATTTGCTTGTTACATGGTCACGACACGTTTAGAGGTCATTTCCAAGAGCACTCACAATCGATTCTAACAAGGTTACACAAGCTCCAAATCTTCACACAACCTTACTTGAGGTTGCATTGGAAATCTATAGGAAGGTTTGCAGTAGTTTGTGTATCTTCCATTTTCAATGCGTTTTCATAGTATTCAAAATTTACATTACTAGTTTCATTTATTAAGCCTTCATAAAGTTCTTGAAAATAGACATCAGTAGGTAACTTATTTTTAATAGATTGTTCAAAATTACTTCTTTCTAAAGCTAAAGCATTAACAAAAATTCTTTTCCTACTTAAGGCATCTGCTACTAAATTGTCTTTTCCAGGAACATATTGAATTTTGAAATCATACTCACTAAGCAATTCAACCCATCGTCATTGTCTCATATTCAATAAAGGTTGAGTAAAGATATGTTGTAAACTTCTATGATCAGTTTTTATAGTAAATTTATTCCCTAACAAATAGTGTCTCCAAATTTTCAAAGCATGTACAATTCCTAACAATTCTAAATCATGTATAGGATAATTTTTCTTAGTAGGAAGTAATTTCCTAGATTCATAGCTTACAACTTTATTATCTTGCATCAACACACCACCAATACCGAACCACATGCGTCAGTAACTACAGAAAATGGTTTAGAAAAATATGGAATACATAAAACAAGAGCAAATGATTCCTTTAATCTATTAAAAGCTTGATCACATTCACTAGTCCATTGATAAGGTTTATCCTTTTTTGTTAAATTAGTCAATGGGGAAGCTATCTTAGAATAATTTTTAATGAATCTATGATAAAAACTAGACAAACCAAGAAAACTTCTTATTTCATGCACATCTTTTGGTATTAACCATTCTTGCACAACTTTACTTTAGTTGGGTCAGGTGCAATTCCCTTTTGAGAAATTATGTCCTAGATAAGAAACTTTAGTTTTAAAGAATTCACATTTGCTCAACTTCCCATAAAGTTGATATTTTTGCAAAGTCTCTAAAACTAGCCTAACATGGTGTTCATCTTCTAGGAAAGGTCTAAACACATCATGCATCAAAGTCATAAAAGTAGTAGGAGCATTAGTTAACCCGAAAGGCATAACTACAAATTCATAATGTCCATATCTAGTTCTAAAAGTAGTTTTTGAAATATCTGATTCTTTAATTCTAATTTGATGATAACCAGAACGCAAATCAATTTTAGAAAATTATTTAGCACCACTTAGTTGATCTAACAAGTCATCAATTCTAGGTAAGGGATATCTTTCTTCTTAACAAATAACACCGGTGCACCCCATGGAGAAACACTTGGTCTAATTTTTCCTTGTTTAAGTAATTCAGCTAGTTTTATTTTAAGTTCAAATTGCTCAGAATCAATTGACGATAAAGGACTTTAGATACCGGTTCAACCCCATTAATTAAATCAATGGCATGCTCTACAACTCTTCTAGGGGGTAATCTTCTATTTCCTTAGGGAAAACATCCATAAATTCTTGAACTATGGGTTGGATATTAATGTCTAACTTGATTCCATCATCCTCTTGAGTGATCATAGCACAAAAATATTTACAATTCTTCCTAAGACTCCTTTTTAATTGCATAGCAGAAATGGTTTTAAGTTTAATGGGCCTTTTTGTCCCTTGTAAAGTTTTAAAGGAATTATTTGTATCTTTTATAATAACTTGTTTATTTTCACAACTGATCAAAGCATTGTTTTTCTCTAACCAAGTCATTCCTAGGATTGCATCATATTGTCCTAGTTTAAGTAAATGAAAATGATCACAAGAATCAAGATCATCTAATTGAATTTTTAGGTCTTCTATTATGGCTCCAGTATGTCTAACTATCCTTCCATCTGCCATCTCAACTGCTATAGGTTCTATTTCTCTGATAAAACAAATTCAATTTAGAAACAATATTAGGGAAATAAAACTATGACTACTACCAGAATCAACTAAGAATACTACATTTTGACCTTTAATTCTACCTTTTAATTCTATCAAAGAGACTTGATTATGTATTATAATGGTATCGACTACATCATGGACTTCATGTTTGGAGGTTTATCCTTCTTTTGATCACTATCATTTTTCTAATTTTTCTTATTATCATTTCTCTTATTTTTATTACTATTTTTATTCCACCCTTTTTATTTTTGTGGACACCCTTTTGCATAATGGTTTTCTCCGCAATTCCAACATTTAATTTCATTAGGACTTTTCTTAACAAACTCTTTGTTTCCATTTTTTTTTGATTTCCAAAACTAGCATGCCTACATTGTGCAGTCTCAGAAAATATTTATTTTTCTATTATTCCCATATAATGAATTATTATTATTTCTCTTAAAATCCTCATTTCTTTTTCTCTTAATCTCATTTTGCTTTTCAAATTGTTATGCTATTTGACAGGCCTCATCTATTGTAGTTGGTTTACCGCACCAAACACTAGCCTTATAATCCTCTCTAAGTCCATTGATGAATCTAACAACTCTATCTCTTCCCGAAATGAAAGGTACAAACCTATTTAATCTTTCAAAAATTTGTCGATACTCATTTACTTTTTGTGCACGTTGTTTCAAATCAAAGAACTCATTTTGTATTTCCTGTAGGAAATAATCTGAAAGGTATTTATTTTGAAACAAATTTTTAAATTGATCCCATTTAACTTTGTGGGATCTTATTTTTTTTGGCTTTATAGTGTCTTCCCACCAATTTAAAGCAACATTTTTCAATTGATAGGATGTTATTTGAGTCCTATTTCTACTACCAGTATTTTGCAAATCAAAATAACATTCTAAACTAGATAACCACCTCTCAGCTTCTTCTCTTGTTCCTACATCACCTGAATATTCTGGCAGTTTGATTTTTTAGCAAAGTG